>OU343160.1:206341754-206705070 GCA_910595825.1 Philhelius pedissequus
ATGATGATGATGATGATGATGATGATGATGATGATGATGATGATGATGATGATGATGATGATGATGTTTGCTTGTTTCCTTTTAATGTTTCTTAGTTTTGAACGCACACTACAACGTAGCTTACATTTCCCCTTAATATTTCATGCTTTTATTTATTTTCTGACTAGATCGATCTCTAGAATTTAATTTTTCATGTAAAATTACAAATTTATTTTCTGAGTATGTTTTGCTTTCAATTCCATATTCACTCATCAGACTACACTTAACATACGCGGAGTAAGGAACAAATAGTTAATATTTGGTCTGCCATTTCCATGCCCATGTCCAGCAGAAAAAAACACAATGGGATCACAAAAATGTACGCCCAGTCCATATCCATGTAGTGAAGCGAATACCGTCCATGGCCAACGTCCATTAAACAGTGAAGAAAAGCACATTTTTGAAGTTCAGTTGCTTATTGCGTTTATGCTCGGCGCGAACATAAGCAACTTAAAATCAATCAACGAGATAAACGAACACACATACAATATTTTGATTTAATGTGCACCCAGTAACATTATAGTTCGATGTGATACAAACTGAAGAACTTATTTGGGCGATCGTTCGAATTGTGCCAAAACACAAACTTTGTGCGCGCACTCTCATATAAGTCCATGGTATTCACTTTAGCAACCAAACTGTTGCAAAACTGAAAGTTGCATATGTGCGCGCCTAGCCTTGTAGCTCAGAATTTCAGACGAATAAATATTTTGAGGCGCAGTGTCGAGCAGTTCCTCTTTAGTGCAGTTCCACACAATGCGGTTTGTCTTCTCAGATTGCTTTTTGTAGATCTAAATAAAAATTTGATTTTTTTCACCAAACTCCGTTGATTTATACCTATCAATAAAAATTGAACACAAAACGAATATTGGTCTTAAGTTAGTCAAAAATTAAATAAAAGCGGAATTCATTCAATAGATATTGATTTTTTTTTTCAAAATGGAAAAATTGATTAATTGACATTAGGGGTATGCAAAATTGCATATATAGGTGGAATTTTAGACGTACTCCAGAAAAAAATTGAGGGAAGAATATACAGTTTTTAATAGTAAAAGTCAGAAACTTTTTAGAAGAACAGCTTATAATTTATTTTAAAATGGAGTTATATAAGATTTTAGAAATATAAACTGGCCAACTATAAAAAAAAGAAAAAAAAAGAACCAAAAAGATCAATTTGTCTTACGAATGAAATTAATAATTATAACACTCCATGAACACATCCATCGAGATTCAATCCAATTATCAATCGTACCAACAAAACTAACAAAATCAAATTCGAGATTTGAATAAACGTAAACCAGCCATCCACCGTAACTTCTACTTTAGCTTTTTATCGACCATAACTTACGGTGGATAAATTTCCCAATAAATCACGGCTACTTTTAAAGAAGATAAAAATATTTGAAACGAATATTTTTGCAGAGTTCGGGATAGATTGGAATTTGTATATACATTTTGATCAAAATTTAATTGTTTATTTAATTTGTTTCTTAAATATATCGAAAACTACCCATGTTTTTTGATTTTGTATTCTTTTTCAGCTGTATGTGAACGCTGTGGAGCTATAGGAGTCAAGCACACTTTTTATACCAAATCCAGACGATTCTGTAGTATGTCGTGTGCAAGAGGTGAATTATTCTCTCTGGTTTGTAACAAAATGATTGGATCAACGGGTTCAACAACATTAGCTTCATCTACGACGGCTTCACTTTCTGAAGGAAGCCTTATGAATTCTATAAATCACCAACGATCTGGTATTGAATTAGCGCTAAGATTGCCCCATATAAAAAGCCCGAATTCAAACTATCGCTTCAAAATATCAAATCAAAAGGTGACCAATTTAAATGATAACGAGCTGATGGATGTACCAGATGAAGTTCTAGAGCAAGTCGATAGTGATGAAAATCTTAATGAAAAGCATTTCATGGTCCGCGATGCTATTCCTCACAATGATTTGCCACAAATACCAAAATATGAACGTCTTCCTTCTCCGTGTCCGCAAAGTGAAAAAATTTGCAGTATCCGTCGGAGGCAATGTGATCACTTGCATTCATTTGATTGGACGCTAAGATTATCTCAGCTCGATTTTTATGTAGCACCAGTGACATGTTTTCCGCACGCTCCGGGATATGATGTATGGGACAATATTGGAATCGACATGAAGGTAGAGGTCGAAAATACCGACTGTGACAGTCAAGAAGTAGTCCAACCAGGACAAACACCTCACTCGTTTTGGGTGGCTACTATTTTGAATATTTGTGGGTATAAAGCATTAATGCGATATGAAGGTAAATTTATTTCAGAGATAATCCTAAAACTTATA
This sequence comes from Philhelius pedissequus, assembly GCA_910595825.1. Lineage (NCBI taxonomy): Eukaryota > Metazoa > Arthropoda > Insecta > Diptera > Syrphidae > Philhelius > Philhelius pedissequus. The sequence continues at coordinate 206,344,117 of OU343160.1, forward strand.
AATTCAAATTTATTCATAGGATTTGACGAGCCTTCGCAGGATTTTTGGGTAAATCTATGTTCTTCGGAGGTTCATTCGGTTGGATGGTGCGCCACTCGCGGAAAACCTTTGATACCTCCTCGAACCATTGAAAGCAAATATAATGACTGGAAAGACTTTTTAGTTGAGAGATTATCTGGAGCAAGAACGCTCCCCTCAAGCTTTTACAATAAAATAAGCGATAGTATGAACTCGAGGTTCCGCCTGGGTCTGAATTTAGAATGCGTGGATAAGGACAAAATTTCACAGGTTAAATTGGCTACCGTCAATAAAATTGTCGGCAAACGTCTGTTTGTTAAATATTTTGATTCAGACGATGGTTTTTGGTGCCATGAAGATTCACCTATAATACATCCAGTTGGTTGGGCAACTACAGTTGGTCATAACTTAGCTGCTCCACAAGATTACTTAGAGCGAATGTTGGGTACATTTCAGGCAGCTGTTGTTTGGTTAACATATGTATGTAATTAAATAAATATTATTTTTTTAGCTGGGAGGGAACACATAATTGAAGTGCATGATGATGATGCAACAATAGAGTTATTTAAAATGAATTTTACATTTGAAGAATATTATATCGATGGAAAAAGGAATGGTTTTATTGAGGGAATGAAATTGGAAGCTGTTGATCCGTTGAATCTGTCAGCTATATGCGCAGCAACTGTAATGGCGGTTCTTAAATTTGGTTACATGATGATAAGGATTGATTCGTATCACCCAGACGCAACAGGATCTGATTGGTAAGTTGAGTTTAATTTTTTTTTAAATGAAATGCTTAAAATCTTTAAAAAAAACATTTTTCTTAACTAAAGTTTTACACTATTATTGATTGGCGATTGTCGTTGAACAATCTATGCGATAACTTTTGAATGCATCTATATCATTTTTTGAGGTTGTATATTGTTTAAGCGGACAAATTTGAAAAACACTTCCCAAATTTCGATCACCCTATTCCATTATAAAGTTTGCATTCCATACTGCAAGGCAAGCACTCTTTATATGTGCTCTCTATCCTATTTATTTATTTCCCACAAAATAATTCAGCACTCTAAAGGTATACAATTTCATTTCCGATTCTTTATTTATTAAAAATATATATATGTTTGTATTCCAATAAGATAACACAACAACTAAATCAAACAAACCAAGTATTTAAATTGACTAGTAAGGGGAAATCTTCAGCTAGAACTTAGAATGAGAACTAACTCCATATGGTCGATGAAACATCTTTTAAAAATCAGCACTTTACTACTGCGAAAAATATAAATTCAGTTCTGAAAGGGTACAAAAAAAAATAACATGGAAAAAATAACTAATTAAAATAAATCGGATTTCTTAACACAAACATTTTTGTTTCCCTTATTTATGAAATATTCTCAGAAATGTTATACCATTTTGAAATGAGAATTGAACACGCCACCTTCTAATGGGGCTTTCTTTTGGTCACAAAAATTAATCCTTTTCACATTCAGGTCTGTCAAAATACAGATTTTTACAATTAAAGCCTTCCAATGGGCAAACAAACCAATTTATATTTTGATCGGAAATCAATTTTGCAGATCTGGACTTACCCCTCTTTTACTTATACCATAACACCATCAGAACAATTGACAACGCGTCGGTTTGACAAGATTTTGTTTTCAGTAATTATGTGAATAGTGAAATAAGGCTGTGAAACATATATACATTTTAAAAACATAATAGCAATTATTTATTAACAATTGTGTAATCCTCCAAATTAATTTTGTCATTCATTTTTTAAACATTGAGATCGCTTCGTTTTACAAAAGAAAAAAAACTTGAATGGAGAAACAATTTTCAAATCATTTGCCGTCAGATACCTTCTGGTTCCACAGACGCGAATATACACCAATACCGTGATACAAAAAATAAATCTGAAGTCGAATACCATTCGCAACGAAAAAAAATCATATTTTCCATCAAAATCTGAAAATACCAGAAACCCCCATAAGGTAACTTGCAAAATTTCGTAGTACATTTTTTTTTACATACACTCTATGGAATTAGGGTTATGTAAAAATTTTGAGTAGTCAGTTGGGCAAAAAAGTAATGTTTTCTTGAAAACTGATGCAGGTGTGTTTAAATTTTTGAATGCAATTATTGTTAGAAGGTTTGTTCAAGGTTTCATAACAAAAAAAAAATGAAAAAAAATTAAGATTTGTAATCACGGCACTTGAAAGAGACAGTCAGAGGGTGAGCATATTTTTGGATTTTTTTTCGAATGCCTATTACTCACAAAATACATGGCAAGAATTTTTTGTATTATTTTTCTGATAACTGTCACCACCTTCCCTATCACCCGTTTTCGTTTCGACGTTGACATTTGGGACACCCTGTATAATATATATGCTTACTCAGCAAATCTGAAATCTTCGACGATCTTTTGCATTATTAAATTGCTTACACAAAAAATCAATTGGAATTCTTTAGATGCTTTGGACACACAAGTTACTGAAGGCAAAATATGCTGATATGCAGTTTTATTACATTTCGTTTATTAAAATATTTCGTTTATTAAAAGATACTTTTTATACTTCTTCATTCGTAAGCTGTTTAATATTATTTAAGTGATGTGAGGGTGTTACAGGAATGTAACCGCTCATGCTCGCTTATTCAAATGGCTTACAAATTTAGCATAAAATACTTATAATTCAAAAGTCAATGAGGTTGTTTAACTTGTAATTGCTACACCCCACCCGAGGCAAGGAGCAGTTCCAGAAGTTTAAAAAATTCAACAGTCGGAATTGAAAGAGGTTTCGACTTTAAACATATATCTCAATCGACAGGACTTCTGTTACGGTGAATAGCCGATTTTTATTAATGCTTATAGGAAATATTTTACACAGAAAAATTCAAAATGTGATGACTTATTTTTGCTTGTGTAATGCGTTATGTCCATTCTCAGGAGCAATGTATACGCTTGAGTATGGCTTTAGGTAACTACAATATACAAAAAAAACTTAATTAATAAAACAAGAGACGGATTCTTCTTCTCAGGTACGAAGGTGAACTTTAAGGTGCTTACAGTTTTAGTAGCACACACCGCAACCGATTAATTTACCAAATTAAACAATGCAAACGAAAAGAATATGAATCCGATAGGCACACAAATAATCTAGATTTATAGCCATACAAAAGTGCTGCCAACATGGTTATGATCAGCGAAACGGTGGGTTTTAGGAATTATGTATATTGATGATGGTGTTTAAATACTTTAATGAAAGTATTAAAAAATAACAAATATGAATTAATGATGTTTAGCTTACCATAGTGGCGTTGGTAAAAAAAAATCAAAAGTGCGCCAGGAATTGTTACAAACATTTTGGAGAGAAACCAACGGTGAAGGTATTTAAAATAAAAAAAAATGGATTTAAGTTTCTTTTTTTTTTTTTTTTAGTTTTTTGTATTTCATTTTTATTTATTATTAGCTTATAACTATCTTAAAGCAAGACAAAAACTCAAAAAACTAACGTAATTATCAATAACTTACAACCAATTTACTGACCCTTTACAGGCGCTCTAAACTAATGTCTTTCGACCTAAAAACTATTTTAATTAATTCTAATCATTTTATTTTATTTTTGTTTTACCAAGAAAACTTTTTTTAAAAAACTCGGTTTCGTATAATTTTTCAATTTTTACTTATAAACTATCTAAAGCTAGACTAAAAATAATTAAAACTAGATACAACTAATTTATATACTAAGTAAAACTATCTTAAACTACTTAAGATACCTAATAATACCCAAAACCGCATAAAACTACTTAAAAATTAAAACCATACAATGTCACAGCAGCATTTTTTTTGGTTTTTTATTTTGAATACGCATGTAAACACACAGCTACATACACCCCACACATACATGTACATACATATACGTACGCACATACATGTACAGACAGACTCTCAAAACATTCGTTGTTGGGGTAATAGCCCCAAAAATTAAGCTGTTTTTTTAGGACATCGCTCTTGCAATGTGACCCCAAATCAGATTAAACAAAAAATTATCTATTCTGTTTATGTTGGCTCCGTTGTATAGAACCTGGGTGGAATAATATCGTGTGTACTCCGACTCTGGTGTTCTGTGTAATCCAAGGCAACGTCTAAGACATTGCCTCTCAAACACCCGAATCTTTTCCATTTTTTTTATTTTATTATTCATTTTTATTTAATCTTAACTTATAACTATCTTAAAGCTAGACAGAAATGTTTAAAACTAGCCTAATTATCAATAACTTACAACTAATTTACTGGCCCTTTACGGGTGCTCTAAACTAAACTATATCTCTTAATACTAATGTCTTTCGACCTAAAAACTATTTGAATTAATTCTAATTATTTTATTTTTATGACGAAGAAAACTTTTTTAACAAAAAACTTAGAAACATGTGTTTTTTTTTAATTTTTACTTATAGACTATCTAAAGCTAAACTAAAAATAATTAAATCTAGATACAACTAACTTATACTAACTAGAAATACTTAAAACTACTTACATCTACTTAAAAACTAGAGCAGCCACAGCAGCTTTTTAGGTTGTTTTTATTTTTTTTGTATATTTTGTATACGCATGCAGACACACAGAGACATGCAACCCACACAGCCATGTACATACGTACATACATATTCGTATGTATATACATACACAGACACGCAGCCGCATGCACAAATGCTCCCGCAAACATACATATTTAAAAAAAAAATTTTTTTGTGACACCCCGACTGTTCCTTATACCTAATTTACCTATATCTACGTAAGTAGGCCAAGACATACCATCCTAATCGACTTTATGTATCATAATGCTGTTCAGAGAGCCACCAGAACTGGTTGAGGGTCATGTAGCAAACCAGCTTCACCCTGCTGTCTAGACGGCTGCTATAAAAGAGTTGTTTTGTTAGGGCAAAGGCTCCCCTAGCCCTGGCCAGAGCAGCACTTATATGTCTTTCGAAATACAAATACTGATCCAACCAGATGCCAAGGTACTTTACTACACTTTTACGCGCCAGTGGATATCCATGTGGCCCTACGATCACCAGCTTGCGGGAGTTCTTTCTCGTATCCCTTGAGGCGCTAGACAACGGAGTCCTAAACAAAATATTTTCTGATTTCTGGAAGTTGATTTTCAACTTCCAGTCATCACAATATCGCTGAATCTTGTCGAAGTCACTCTGCACAAGAATTTTGATGACCTCAACTGTATAAGCTGTTCTGTACGCAATTAGATCGTCGGCGTACGCAATTGCCTGAGTTAGACTACCTATCAGATCGCTGATGTTAATGCTGAATAGAATCGGCGAGTTAACCGCTCCCTGCTGAAGACCTTTATTAATATTAAAACTTGCGATAGAAGTTACACTGCCACTCTTGACAACAAACTTTCTACCATTTAGCATGTCATAAAGCATATACAATAGAGGTTTACTTATACCTAGTCTGGTTAGCTTTAGCCTTACGGTGTCGAAGGCCTTCTCCACATCATCTAAATTCCGCTGTTTGGTTTGATCCAAATGCAAATTTAGAAATTAACATTGTTATTTTTGATATACTGTAAGCTCTTACTGAACACATCTTACTGAAATATTGACCCACTACTATTTGTATGTGAAAATGTCAAAAATGTGCATGTGCCAAATCTTAGACATTTTGCCAAATATGACAACCGCATTTTTGAATTATGACAACCTAATGTTGACAACATGCGCAATATATTACCTTATTTTGTGTACTGTGCCCGTACACTGCTTTTTAGTTTTGTTACATTGGATATCAGAAACCAGTTTAGACGCGGTATGAATTGTGTCATGTCCCGCCTTAAAACCGAATTGTTTATACGGAATGATATTTTTGTCCTTCGCACACTTGAACAGGGCCCTATTAATAACCTTTTCAAACACTTTGCTGATACTTGGAAGAAGACTTATCGACCGGAGATTCGCCGGATTGGAGTTGTCCTTTCGCTTTTTTGGGAGAGGGTGCACCACAGCTGTCTTCCACCGCACTGGATAATATGCATTATTCAGCGCGTTGTTTAACAGTGTGGTATACATGTCAACTGCTTCTTGAGGCAAATGTCGTAGTACAACGTTGGGTATACCATCGACTCCTGCTCCTGCTGGAGCTCATTCTTCTAAATTAACAGGGGACTGGGCCCATTTCGGTCGGCGATTATGGCGTTTGCCAAATCTTCATTAAATCCGGTAAAACCAAGGTTCTCAGATCGCCATTCGGTTATATTGTTCCGGAGCCATAAGTGATGAAGCAGAGCTCTGTTCTCCATGTCATGATTCGGGCGAATGCTAGGATTCACCTTGCACACTTGCGGGACAGCAGCCCCCACAGCCTCCACTGCAGATCTTCGATTGTATAGAGGTCATCGTCCAATACGGCATCCTCTGGGTCTATGCCTGCTGTCAGAAGTACGTCTCTGTTCTCTGTCGTCCTCTGGCGCTTAAGACACGGAAGATCGTTTTGATCCTTTCTTCTAAAAATCTTATTAATTTTTGGGAACATACTTGGGTCGCTAGAGTGAACGGCTCGAATTTTATTGTCCCAAAACTAATTAATAGACAACCTATAATTTTCTTTGATCAATTGGTTGATGTTTTTGATGGACGACTTCAGTGTCCTAATCTCCAGATCTCGTGTATCAGTAAAGCGGCTGTACAAGCGTTTTAGTCTTGTCAGTAGACCACTTTTTTTTCTGTGTAGTGCGTCAATGGGTGCGTTACGGTACATGTCCGTTGCATTACGTTCTTTGTATTTCGGTATTGTTCTGTTCATTGTTCGTAGAATCGTTTCGTCCATTTGTTCTAAGTATCTCTCGATTTGTGTATTTGTCAGGTTCCTGTCGTTTGGTGGGCATATACCATTTCACCGTAATTCGCTCAATAAGGCGTTGGAGGAGCGTGGCCAGCGCACCTTACTTTAGTTTTACGTATGCACAGGCACATACTCCTCCAAGTCCATAAGCTCGTTTCTAAGTTGTATGACGGCGGCGTGTCCGCAGTGGTCACTGTCGTACTCGATCGTTCTTACATACAATTTCTTGGTCGTTAACCCACGGTGTCAGTAATTGTTAGTCTTGCGTTTTTCAGCAATAGATCCAGATAGGCACCGCTTCTTAGAAACGATAGCCTCTGTGTGGCTAGAAGATCGAGGCGATACTCAAGGTTATATCGACCCATCCAATTGTACAAATGGTTGCCTCGGGGATTTTGTATTTGGTTTCCCCAATCTATGTGTTTGGCGTTTAAATCACCGGCTAATATGTAAAAGTTTTCTTCCGAGCTCAATCTTAATCATTCAAAAAGCTTTTCAAGCTCTGTTATAAACTGGGTGCCCTGAGGTGTTTCCGGTGCATGGGCAGCGATCACATACATTCGCTTCCCCTGTTGGAGATGAATGCATATGATGCATGCCTCTAACGTCCGAAATTTTCGCACATCACTATTATATATTACCTTATGACTAATGCCATAAACACATCTGGACTTATGTGTTTGAGCAATTGGAATAAATTCGCTCTACGTTCGGTCCTAATCAGTGAATTTACATTCACAGCTAGGATCTTAAGGGGCCTCGCCGGCAGCGCGCCCTTACCCTCTAAGTTGCGTTAAGCTCGGCAAAACAGAGTAGAGATGATCCACCCTACCGCCTGTTCCCTTATCTGGTTTTGAAGGCCTGTCAGCCAGCCTTGGATGGCCAGGAGGATGCCCATAATATCTGCCTGTGCCGCAGGCGCCTTAGGCACGGGGGCCTGTTGGGCTACCTTTGGTATTGGCTGTACCGTACTCCCCCTTCCTGACGCCATTGGGGCATAAGAAATTTGAGGGTTGACGGGCGTTGTTGTAGGAGAGCGCACTGTTGAGCGTTTCTCTACCACTGTTTGCTTTGCTGCTTTATTGTTTTTCATTAGCTAAAACTGGGTCCTATCTTCGACCCGTTCCTTCCCTAGCTTACATTCATATGCATTGTGGTTCTCTTTTCGATTAACGCAGCGTGACTGCATTTCGCAGTTTGCTGCGGCGTGGCCGAACCTTTGGCAGCGCATGCATTGAAGCCTGTCGCCGCGCCTTTTTAATTTATCCCAAGTTGCAACCTGGTAGTTGAGGGCGGAGATACTCCTCAAACTATCCAGTTTGCTGCTGGGTGAAAGCTGCACAAGGAAGAAGGGAAGATTCCGCTTCTCCAGCCTAGCTCTATCTGTAGCGAACGGCTTGACTCCGATAAAGTCGAGATCGTCATTCGTCTTTTGGCGGAGTTCATTTAAGAGCACCTGTGGTTCCGTGCAGGAATCTATGCCCTTTAATAGGACCGTTTGAAACTTTTCAGTTTGGGGTGTGAAGCTAAAGAATTCAGTGGTGGATTCTTTTAGCAACGCTTTCATTTTTTTGTGCTGTTCCACTGCGAAGCAGTGGATAGCATGCCTATCATTGCCTAATCTTTTAATTGTGAAATTTGGACATATGGCCGACTTACATAATTTAATGGTATCCTCTAGTTCTATTTTGTAGATGTTATTTGGTAGCACCTTTTCTTTTCTGCTTGTCTGCGGCTGTGGCTGCTGCTATTGAATTTGCTGATGCTGCTGTTGTTGAGTATGCTGCTGTTGTTCAGTCTTCTGCTGTTAATGTTTCTGCTGTTTATTTGTTTGTTGTTGCTGTTGCTTTGTATTTTGTTTTTTTGGCCGTTGTTCTTTTGGCTGCTGCTGTGGATGTTGTTCTTGTTGATGGTGCTCTACTTTCTGCTGCCCCTGAGCGACTTGTTTTCTTCGAGCTCTTTCTTTTCCTTTGCTCGGCGCAAGTCTTGTTTAGCCTTAACGGCGAGTATTAGAGGCTCCATTTGGCCTTATAGTCTTTGGATTTCCGCCTCCAAAGCTTCGATATTATTGAGTATTATCTGCTCCTCAATCTCCTCCTGTGACGACGCCTCTGATGTTGAGAGATTCGAAAACATTTTGCTATCTCCAGTATAATGCCCTTCTCCTTCTTCGGACATATATTAAATTTCCTCGTCAGATGGCTAGGTTTTTAATTGTTGTTGTATGTTTGCTGCCGCTGTTGGTCTAGCTATGCGCGCCGACTCCTTCACCCCAGCTGGCAGCTTAGCTGAAGTGGTGGTGCAGCGGCGCATGACGAGGTTCGGTGCACAGCGAATCCTCTTCCTTCTTTTGAATGGCATATCGGCTGATGTTACCGTTGCCTGTTGTTGCACCTCATGTAGGGCATCTTCCGATGATCCCGTTTTTAGTGCCGCTGATGTTGTTATGCCGCAATGTTTTTATCCGCCATATGGCGATTCTCCACTGAATAAAATTGACAACCTCCCGGTTGTGAAAAAAAAAGCTTCTAAAACTTTTGTACCCTACTGGGAATCGAACCGGCGACCCTCGGTCTCACGGTCGGTTACTAGCTCCACTGTGCTACCGCACTAATTAATGAACAGTTCGTTAAATTTGAATATAATCACACACGATACTAATTTAAAATCACTTGGAAAGCCGATACGTGCACTTGATTTTACAGTTCAAGATCGACAGACGATTCTATCTACCAAGAACTATCTGCGTCATATTTATTTAAAAAAAAAAAAAACTTTATTTGATATGTTCCTGTTGTGTGTTGGTCGCATGCGTCGTCGCGTCGCATCGTCGTCGTCGTGGCGCAATGTAGGTGGTGTCATGTTCGGCATGTAAGTTGCTGATGTTGCTATTCTGTTGTTTTCACAACATGCTGGTCCTCGGATTGGAGTGACGGAGAAATCGATGTTATTAAAGGAAGTATCAGTGTTCCTTCCTTATTGTTTGTGTTGACCTTTTGCTTAGGGTTGGTGGTTGATATCTTCAGACCGCTATGATGCAGATTATAAGCAGGAACCCAGTAGATCCAAAAAGTGAGTACTGATGGATTCGGTGGGTACTGATTTCTTGCAACATATTTTTTTGATTCTTTGAAATATTTGACTGGGGGGTAATTCTGTAACTCTATTATCGTCAGACGATATCGCCTGAACTATAGTGATGCCTTTATATGCTTCACGTAAGTCGATACTCGTCAACACGATAGCGTTTGGTCGATAGCTAAATAGGTATCGTCTTGCATTCATTTTGAAGTTTGTATGTGACTAATTAAATAATTGAGTAGCCACTGTAGTTTGACATCTTGTTTTTGTCTATCTGTTGCATTTGCAAATAAAAGTTAAAATGTTTCTGGGCATCAATTTTCTTGTGTTAAAAAGTGGAAATGAAAACGCAAGTTTGGGAAAAAATACAATTAATACGAATCCGAAGACAGCTGAGAGACAAATCAAATCCCTTATCTCTTCCAAACCATATGTGAGTATTATGTTTTTTTTTATCGAAAAAATGCATAATTGTAATAATTTATCTATCCTAGTTTTGTTCAACGCTTTCGACTATCAAAGTAAGCATTCGTGATGGTACTTGAAACAACAAATTTTAAGCGGATGTCGTTCAGACTATATACCTGCACTAAGAAGTTGAAGTTATTTTATTGAGTCTTATAGGTAATAGAAAAAATTATATTTAACATCAATTGAAATACGAACGTATTTTTTTTTAGATAAGTTATTGAATATTGATATTAATATTTAATTAAAAGTGTTTTGACCAATTCGATATGTTCAATTTTAAAATTTGAAGATTTCACTTCTTCGGCTTTTTTGGTCGTGATAATTTATTAATGAAAGATATTCATTAGTTTTCCCAACGTTTCGACTGAGTTTTTAGTCTTCTTCAAGGGCACTTTATTAACCATGAAACAAAAATAAGAGAAACATTTGTATGTTTACATTTAGTTGTTAAAATTTTACAATTACAATTATATGAACGAAACTATTTTATCAAATTACATATAAACGGTGATTTCTTAAGAGCTTGGTTTTTGAAAATTCAAAAAAACACAGAAACTTGTAAAAAGTGAATGAAATTTTTATTCGGATCGATAAATCAATTTTTGCCATTTACTTTTTAAAAATAATTTCACTTAAATGTTGCCCGCGGCTACGCTTCAGGTGGTCCATTCTGAAGGTCCAATTTTGACAAACTTTTTCACACATTTCGGCCGGAATCTCACCAATGACGCGTTCAATGTTGGCTTCCAAGGCAGCAATCGTGTTTGGCTTGTCCCCATAGACAATAGACTTAACATAGCCCCACAAAAAATAGTCTAACGGGGTCAAATCACATGATCTTGGTGGCCAATTGACTGCGCCAAAACGTGAGATCAACTGCTCACCAAATTCGCCTCTCAATTGATGCATGGTTTCGCGTGCAGTGTGGCATGTGGCACCGTCCTGTTGGAACCACATGTCGACCGAGTTCAATTCTTGCATTTTCGGCAAAAAAAATCTGTTATCATCGAACGGTACCTTTCTCCATTGACCGTAACCCTGCGGCTTTCATCGTCCTTGAAGAAGTACGGCCCAATGATGCCGCCTGCCCATAAACCGCACCAAACAGTGCATTTTTCGGGATGCATTGGTAGCTGCTGAATTGCCTCTGGCTGCTCTTCACTCCAAATACGGCAATTCTGCTTATTCACGTATCCATTTAGCCAAAAATGAGCGGAAAAAAAAACGGACGTAGCTTGCGAAACACATTTTTCACAGAGCACGAATTTTGATAATAAATTTCAATAATTTGCAAACGTTCTTCAGGCGTAAGTCTATTCATGATGAAATGGCAAACAATACTGAATCGAAATGTCAAATGTCCGTGGAATTTGTCATGTGTGATCTGTCAAAAATATAAACGTCAAAAACCAAGTAGCAAAAAAATCACCCGTTATATATATAAAAATAAAAAAAATAATGACAGTTTTGTAATTGAATATTTAAATTAAAGCACTTCTTCTTAGTTAGAAGTTAAGTCAACAACTGTTTAATAAAATATTCTTTTAAAGGAGCAACAAAACTATTGATGTATGTATGTATGTATCGCAGTTATTTAGAGACTAGGGAACAGTACACCGACGAGATACACTGTGTATCCTGCTTCCTGTTCATGTTATTTTTGATATTCAAAATGTGCAAAGTTTCTAACGTATATCGTTTCGATGTATGTTTTTCCGTTTGAAGAATTTGCACATTTTTAAAGTCTGCAGCATGATTTCTTTCTAAGCTGTGACTAGCAAGAGCTGTTTTCTGTGAACTTTTGGACTTAATATCAGATTTGTGATTTGAGATCCTTTGTTTTAAAAGCTGCTTGGTAGTGCCAATGTAACATAGATCACAATTTTCTCTTTCGTTGCCTAGGCAATTGATCTTATATACAACGTCTGTACTTTGATCCTTTTCACTTTTCTTGTTAAGTTTTGTAAACAGTGTGTTAAGTGTTTGGTTGGATTTGTAAGCAACATTGGCATCTTTAGCTGTGCTAGCGATGGTTTTCTTAAAACTTTCAGCAAGTTTCGGCACGTAAACCATACTTTTGAAATAACCTGCTCCTTCATGTTTATTGCTTTGTTGGTGATTGGTTTGGTGTTGTGCTATTAATTCGCGAATCATATCTAGCGGATACCCATTATCAATAAGGATTTTTGTTATTTTCTCTTTGTTGGCGGGATGGAATTTCTTTTCACTAATCGTAAGGACTTTCTTAATAAGGTTGGAAGCCGTATTGACTTTAATATGTTTAGCTTGATTTGATCGAAAATTTACGATTCTTCCGGATGCTGTCTCTTTTTGATGCCAGTCAAAGGTGAGTCTGTTTCTCTCACGATTAATTTTTACGTCTAAAAATGCTATAGTTTTATTTTTTTCCTTTTCCACCGTGAATTGGATTTTGGAGTTGAATGCGTTAAGACTTTGCAAAACTTTGTCAATCTCACGATTTTCCATTACTGCAAATATGTCATCAACGTATTTGGTGATGAATTTTGGCGGATTTATTGCATTGAACGTTTCTTCTAACAAAAAATCTAAGACAAGGTCGGCGATGGTAGGTGAAAGTGGATTCCCCATTGGGATTCCATGTATTTGTTTATATATGTTGTCTTTATATTGAAAAAGGTTGTTATCCTTCAAACAGAAGGCAAACATTTCCAAGAACTTATTTAAGCTAAGGCTTGTGTGTTCACTCATAATACTCCACTTTTTCTTTATAATGTTTATCGCCACCTGCACCGGTTCGTGAAAAGTGACACCGCATCGAAAGAAACTAAGACTTCATGTTCCCTTAGTTCTAATTCTCTTGTCTTTTCAATAAACTCGAACGAATTTTTTACAGTGTACTTTGAGTTGCGAGTAACACCTTGTAGAATTCTACCTATGTACTTAGACAATTCATAACATGGGACTTTCATAGACGACACAATGGGTCTCTGTGGTAAATTCGGCTTGTGGATTTTTGGCAATCCATAGATGGAAGGGAGCTGTGCGGTGTAAGTTGTCATGTTTAACTTTTCTTTGTCGGTTATCAATCTGTTTGTGTGTAGGTATTTTACAAATTCACTGTTCTTATTTTGAAGAGAATAAATTGACGGAACGGTCTGACAACAGGTCTAGCATTTTATCTTCGTACTCGCTTTTATTCATAGCTACAGTGACATTACCTTTGTCAGCTGCGACGATCATAATGTTTTTGTTTCGTTTTAAGAAAGCAACTGTCTCTTTTCTCACTTTTAAGACATATTTTGCAAATTGATCGTTGTTGTTATTTCTTTGAAACGAGTGAATCATATTGCCGTATTTCGATCTCATCAATTCCTGTTCTCTTTCATCCTCAATATTTCTTATTACCTTCTAGGATGGAAGAGAACAGGAATTGATGAGATCGAAATACGGCAATATGATTCACTCGTTTCAAAGAAATAACAACAACGATCAATTTGCAAAATATGTCTTAAAAGTGAGAAAAGAGACAGTTGCTTTCTTAAAACGAAACAAAAACATTATGATCGTCGCAGCTGACAAAGGTAATGTCACTGTAGCTATGAATAAAAGCGAGTACGAAGATAAAATGCTAGACCTGTTTTCAGACCGTTCCGTCTACAGAGGAATACGAACTAATCCAATTTATTCTCTTCAAAATAAGAACAATGAATTTGTAAAATACCTACACACAAACAGATTGATAACCGACAAAGAAAAGTTAAACATGACAACTTACACCGCACAGCTCCCTTCCATCTATGGATTGCCAAAAATCCACAAGCCGAATTTACCACTGAGACACATTGTGTCGTCTGTGAAAGTCCCATGTTATGAATTGTCTAAGTACATAGGTAGAATTCTACAAGGTGTTACTCGCAACTCAAAGTACACTGTAAAAAATTCGTTCGAGTTTATTGAAAAGACAAGAGAATTAGTACTAAGGGAACATGAAGTCTTAGTTTCTTTCGATGCGGTGTCACTTTTCACGAACCGGTGCAGGTGGCGATAAACATTATAAAGAAAAAGTGGAGTATTATGAGTGAACACACAAGCCTTAGCTTACATAAGTTCTTGGAAATGTTTGCCTTCTGTTTGAAGGATAACAACCTTTTTCAATATAAAGACAACATATATAAACAAATGCATGGAATCCCAATGGGGAATCCACTTTCACCTACCATCGCCGACCTTGTCTTAGATTTTTTGTTAGAAGAAACGTTCAATGCAATAAATCCGCCAAAATTCATCACCAAATACGTTGATGACATATTTGCAGTAATGGCAAATCGTGAGATTGACAAAGTTTTGCAAAGTCTTAACGCATTCAACTCCAAAATCCAATTCGCGGTGGAAAAGGAAAAAAATAAAACTATAGCATTTTTAGACGTAAAAATTAATCGTGAGAGAAACAGACTTACCTTTGACTGGCATCAAAAAGAGACAGCATCCGGAAGAATCGTAAATTTTCGATCAAATCAAGCTAAACATATTAAAGTCAATACGGCTTCCAACCTTATTAAGAAAGTCCTTATGATTAGTGAAAAGAAATTCCATCCCGCCAACAAAGAGAAAATAACAAAAATCCTTATTGATAATGGGTATCCGCTAGATATGATTCGCGAATTAATAGCACAACACCAAACCAATCACCAACAAAGCAATAAACATGAAGGAGCAGGTTATTTCAAAAGTATGGTTTACGTGCCGAAACTTGCTGAAAGTTTTAAGAAAACCATCGCTAGCACAGCTAAAGATGCCAATGTTGCTTACAAATCCAACCAAACACTTAACACACTGTTTACAAAACTTAACAAGAAAAGTGAAAAGGATCAAAGTACAGACGTTGTATATAAGATCAATTGCCTAGGCAACGAAAGAGAAAATTGTGAACTATGTTACATTGGCACTACCAAGCAGCTTTTAAAACAAAGGATCTCAAATCACAAATCTGATATTAAGTCCAAAAGTTCACAGAAAACAGCTCTTGCTAGTCACAGCTTAGAAAGAAAGCATGCTCCAGACTTTAAAAATGTGCAAATTCTTCAAACGGAAAAACATACATCGAAACGATATACGTTAGAAACTTTGCACATTTTGAATATCAAAAATAACATGAACAGGAAGCAGGATACACAGTGTATCTCGTCGGTATACTGTTCCCTAGTCTCTAAATAACTGCGATACCTACATACATACATCAATAGTTTTGTTGCTCCTTTAAAAGAATATTTTATTAAACAGTTGTTGACTTAACTTCTAACTAAGAAGAAGTGCTTTAATTTAAATATTCAATTACAAAACTGTCATTATTTTTTTAATTTTTATATATATATATATATGTAATTTGATAAAATAGTTTCGTTCATATAATTGTAAGTGTAAAATCTTAACGACTATGTAAACATACAAATGTTTCTCTTATTTTTGTTTCATGGTTAATAAAGTGCCCCTGAAGAAGACTGAAAACTCAGTCGAAACGTTGGGAAAACTAATGAATATCTTTCATTAATAAATTATCACGACCAAAAAAAGCCGAAGAAGTGAAATCTTCAAATTTTTAATATTGATATTAATATTATAGGAGGTTATAATGTATGGCTCTCACTTTGAGTTTTACATGATTTTGCCAACATGGCTACAGATACTATTTTTTTTTTATTAAAACTCTTGCTCGTGGAGCTGTTTACAATTACTTTTGACGCGCATGATCAATAACAAGTCTCTACACTCCACATTTATACAATACGATTTTTATACAAGTTAACGACAAATAAGCTGAAAGACATGGTAGTTTGTTGATCCCATACCATCATGCTGACAACGCGTCTGCAGCGCGAGGTGTCTGGTTGCATCCGCTACGAGTGTTGACCTGTGGGAGCGAGTGGCGAGGTAAAGTGCTTGTGTTTGCAGTATTTTTTTTATTTAACCTCTAGATTTTAAGTGAAACTAATATATTCTTTTCGAAGGCAGAATCGCTGACGGATCACAATTCAATAAAGAAAAAAAATAAAAAAATAAAAAAATATTCTAATGAATATTTTTTTTATATCGATGTAGATAAAATTAATATAATTGGCGCCCAACGTGTTTTAAAGTTCATAAACATAAGTCGTCCTCAAGCAGCACGCCGCGAATGTAACTAATAAAAACAACCCAAAGAGTTTTAAAGTTCATAAACATAAGTCGTCCTCAAGCAGCACGCCGCGAATGTAACTAATAAAAACAACCCAAAGTGTCTTATAGTTGATAAACATATGTAAGTCGTCCTCAAGCAGCACGCCGCGAATATAACTAAATAGAAAAAACAACCCAAAGTGTTCTAAAACTCATAAAAGTCGTCCTTAAGCAGCACGCCAGTGTAATTTAGAAACAAAAACCCAACTAATTGTGACTCAAGAAAGTAAAATAAGTGCAGTGAATCACGCTTGGATCGATCGATAAAACGAACAACGAGGGAGTGCGAAACGGGTACCGCAGTAGGAACCGAAAAGGACATCTACCCTCTCGCCAGCGTTGGAACATGAACTCACTTACCACAATTATTTCGTAAGAAAATTATTAAAGCTAAAATTAAGAAAAAGTGATAACTATTTAATTTAAATATTATTTTTATACAAGTTATTCAACAAGTAACTATTTAAACCTAAAATAATTGCAAATTTTTTTCTCATAATAATTTTTTTTGTCTCTTGCTAATCTAATTTGAATTATTAGACCATATATTTTAGTTCATAAACTTAAATTAAAATATTTAAAATACAAACCTTAATATCCCATTTTAATAAATATTTTCCAAAATTCCCAAAACTAGGAAAGAAAGTAAATTTAAGAAAAGAAACATGCCGGAAACCGCAGTTTCTAACCCTCTACCAAACATCCAACTCCCAAATTTCAACCTACCCCCTCCCAACCCAAGCGCAGCCACTTCAAACCAAGCTGCAACAATGGTCACACCAGAATTAGAAGAACTTGTCACAAATATTGTTTCAAAAGTAATGGGTCCAATTGTCCAATCAATAATAAATCAACATGCGAACTTTTATAAAGGTAATGAACAAAGTATTGATGTTCAATTTTCCGGGAACTTAACCGATCTCGATAAAGTACCTGATGTGGTACGTACTCTGAGGGACTTCTCAGGAAACCCTGGCGAGTACAGCTCTTGGCGAAAGAGCGTTGAGAGGATTCTCAACATTTACAACCACCTTAAAGGCACGCCTAAATATTTCGGTATTCTTAATACCATAAGAAATAAGATTGTTGGAAATGAAGATGCAGTGTTAGAGTCTTATAACACACCCTTAAACTGGGAATGCATGTCTAAATGCCTAACTACCCACTACGCCAACAAACGTGATCTAGGTACACTAGAGTACCAGATGACAACTCTCACACAGAGTAAAACAGTGTCGAAGAATACTATCAAGTAGTATACAAACATTTATCATTGATACTTAACAAAATCTCTAGTATGAACATCTCTACAGATGCCATGCATTTGTTAACGGAAACCTATAGAGACAAAGCTCTACGTCCCACCACGACCAACTGCCCCTTTTCCTACACCAGTGCCAATGGATATTGACCAAAGCATGCTGTCGAAAGGGGTCAATTATATAAACAGACCAAAACCTCATAACCCATTATTCGGTAAAAGACCGAATGAGCAAAACACTCCATCCCCATCCATGCAAGCACAACCACCTAAAATGCAAATAAATTTCCATGTCTCAACGACACCATCCTATCCTGAATCAATAAAAAATCCAAACTTTGAGCAAGCTGATGAACAAATAAACATTGTTTCAAATATTATTGAGCCATATGACTACCCTTACCAATCTGACGTCAATGCTTACAATTCACTTTTAAATTCAATGAATACAATGCATGTTGGAGACGAATCATTAGAAGATTATATTGCAAATCAAAACAACCACGATGAACAACTCAACGACTTTGCAGATATTCATTTATTAGGTTAACAAGCTCGTCCTTACCATACTTCGAATGTAAGACGAGCGACGGTAAAATCTTAAAATTCTTATTTGACACAGGGTCAAATAAAAATTATATTCAGCCCAGCTTAGTAAAGAATCCAACTACCAATAAACAAAATTTTTATGCAAATTCGATTGGCGGTAAAGTCGAAATAAGCCAACGTACTATGATAAATCTATTCGGTATCAATACCATACAAATACAATTTTTCATTCTTCCCACACTTAAGTCCTTCCACGGAATGCTAGGCAATGACAGCCTTAAAGACTTGTCAGCTGTCATTTTTACAAAAGAAAGTTATATGCTCATAAAAAATAAATTAAAAATCCGACTCAAACAGCAAATTTCTGATTCAATAAACTCCGTCACCATTAGAGATAGTCACATGTCACAAGAACAAAAAACAGAACTTCATAAACTTACAGAGTCATACTCGAATTTATTCGCCGAACCTGATGAAAAATTAACCTACACCACGACAGTAAAAGGTAGAATTAGAACATCGAATAATGAACCAGTCTATACAAGATCATATCCATATCCAATGTCATTAAAAGATGAAGTCGAAAAACAAATAAATCAACTTCTAAGAGACGGCATCATCAGACCTTCACGGTCCCCGTACAATGCACCAATATGGGTCGTACCCAAAAAAGTCGATGCATCTGGTGAAAAGAAATATCGATTAGTAATCGATTACAGAAAGCTCAATACTATTACTATTCCCGATCGTTATCCGATACCTGAAATAAATGAAGTCCTATCCCAACTTGGACAGAACAAAATTTTTTCAGTACTAGATCTCAAAAGTGGTTTTCACCAAATTAAACTTCATGAAAACGACATTGAAAAAACTGCTTTTTCAGTCAGTAATGGAAAATACGAATTCGCTCGACTTCCATTCGGATTGAAAAATGCACCATCCATTTTCCAAAGAGCCCTAGATGACATACTACGAGAACATATAGGCAAAATATGTTTCGTCTACATAGACGATATAGTTGTCTTTAGTAAAGACGAAAAATCCCATTTCCATAATCTTTCAACAATTTTCGAAACCATTCAAAATGCAAATCTCAAAGTCCAAATGGATAAATGCGAATTCCTTAAAGATAGCGTAGAATTTTTAGGATTCATTATATCTTCCAAAGGAATTAAGACAAACCCGTCCAAAATAGAAGCAATAGCCCAATTCCCATGTCCAAAAACACTTAAAGACCTACGATCTTTCTTAGGCCTATCAGGGTTTTATCGAAGATTTATCAAAGACTATGCTAAATTAGCAAAACCCCTGACAGTCCTTCTCAGAGGGGTAGATGGACGAGTGTCCAAACAGTCTTCTTGTAAAAAAATTATAAACTTTAATAATGAAGCCTTCGAAGCCTTTCAAAAAATTAAAAGTTCCCTCATCTCCGAAGATGTTGTTCTCAAATTTCCAGACTTCAAAAAAGAGTTCCATCTCACAACAGATGCCTCTTACTACGCTATAAGCGCAGTACTTGAACAAGATGGTAAGCCCATAACGTTTATTTCTCGAACTCTTTCAAAATCAGAAGAAAATTTGGCAACCAACGAGAAAGAGATGCTGGCCATCATTTGGTCGCTTAATAGTCTTAGAAATTACCTCTACGGTTCAGCAGTTGTAAAAATTTTCGCCGACCATCAACCCCTGACTTATGCGTTAAGCAATAAAAACACCAACAACAAACTCAAGCGTAGGAAAGCCATACTCGAAGAGTACAATTATGAATTGAAATATAAGCCCGGTAAAACCAACGTTGTGGCTGATGCTCTTTCAAGACCACCGGTAGATAGCAACATTAACTCATTAACTGTCACACAACATAGTGATGAAAGCTCAGGACAAAACCTTATTCAATTTGCAGATGAACCTATAAATGTTTTTAAAAATCAAATCATCCTATCAGAGAGTACTGTAGCATCCTACAAATTCGAAATTACATTCCCTACATACCATCGACAAACAATAGTAGATCCAGAACTATCCAATGAAAAAATTATTGATATCTTTAAACGTTACCCAAATCCATCTGTCATCAATGGCTTGCAAACCAGCGAAAGAATCTTAGGCCAAATTCAGGAAATTTATCCCATGCACTTCAAACAATATAGAATAAGATTTGCCAGGAAAATAGTCACAGACTTAGTTGACGAAGAACAACAAGAATCCGAAATCATCAAAGAACACAATCGTGCACATAGGAATAGTAAGGAAAATAAACTTCAGATCTTGACCAAATTCTATTTCCCCCAAATGCGTCGTAAAGTCGAAAAGATAGCGAGAAACTGTACAATATGTAAGGAGCACAAATATGACAGACCCTTGTAAGCCCATGATCCAAGCAACTCCCATACCTACGTACCCTGGACAAACATTACACATAGATATTTACTTCACAAACAAACGAATTATCCCGACAGCTTTGATAAGTTCTCAAAATACGCTTTAGTAAAAACCCTAAAATCAAGATCCGCTGAGGACATAAAACAACCTCTAAGAGAATTAATACTTTCTTTTGGCGTTCCGCAAACTATAATCGTAGATAACGAAAAATCCTTAAATAATAATGCAGTTCTCTTTATGATAGAAAACTTTTTCAATATAAAGGTATTTAAAACACCTCCGTATACGAGTACAGCAAACGGACAAATAGAACGTTTCCATTCTACACTTTCCGAAGTATTACGATGTCTGAAATCCCAAAATCCAGACTTCACATTCCCAGAACTACTTGACACGTCAATATTCGAATATAATAATTCCATACATTCGACTACAGGCAAAAAACCCATTGAAATATTTTTCGCAAGAAATCTAGCAAATAATCCTGAACAGCTTGAAATAGAAAGAAAAAAAACGATACACAAAATTAAGGAAAAACAAGACTCCGATTTAGAATACCATAATAAAAAGAAAACCGCAGTTAGAGACTTTTCCATTCGAGAAGTTGTTTACGTCAAAATCAACAAGAGATTAGGAAATAAACTATCTCCCAAGTATAGAAAGGAAATAGTAAAACAAAATAAGAATTCAACTGTCATTACAAAATCAGGAAAAACCATACACAAGAGTTTAATTAAAAATTAATTTCCTCTCCTTCCCTTTAGGTTGCTGGTACTCTTTTGTACCATACATGCTAATGTCATAATATTAGACTACACCAATTCCCAACTTATTAAAATAAGGACAGGAACCGCAAAAATTCAAAATGGTAATTTAAGGATAATTCATATCATCGATATCGAAATGTACGAAGATTTAATTTCGCAACTAGAAATATTTACGTCCACAACCGTCAAACCTCACCATCCACTATATCCTATCCTCCCCTTTGAAATAGAAAGAATTAAAAATTATCTAAAAAGATTGAAAATTAATGTTAGATCAAAAAGATCATTAGACTTTATAGGAAGCGCGTGGAAATGGATCGCTGGAAATCCAGACCACAGCGACTTCGAAATCTTAACAAATAAAATGAATAATGTACTAGTAAACAACAATAATCAAGTTGTAATAAATAGAGGTACCCTAGAAAAATTAAATGAAATAACAAGTGTAACAAATAATATAATTAAAACTTTTAAAGAAAACATAGAAACGGATATTGTAATGAAAATTAAATACATATTAGAACTTATAAAAGAAGAGATAATAAATATAGCTTACGCTATACATTGGGCAAAAGCCAATATTAATAATTCGTATATCTTAAGTAACAATGAAATAAACGTTACAGAGAAAATTTTGAATAACGAAAATATTCCTTACATAAACATTGATGAAGCTCTTGAATTCGCCAATGTAAAAATAGCGTCAAATAATAAAAATAACGGGTGATTTTTTTGCTACTTGGTTTTTGACGTTTATATTTTTGACAGATCACACATGACAAATTCCACGAACATTTGACATTTCGATTCAGTATTGTTTGCCATTTCATCATGAATAGACTTACGCCTGAACAACGTTTGCAAATTATTGAAATTTATTATCAAAATTCGTGCTCTGTGAAAAATGTGTTTGGTGCCACATGCCACACTGCACGCGAAACCATGCAACCATGCATTGAGAGGCGAATTTTGTGAGCAGTTGATCTCACGTTTTGGCGCAGTCAATTGGCCACCAAGATCATGTGATTTGTCCCCGGGGACAAGCCAAACACGATTGCTGCCTTGGAAGCCAACATTGAACGCGTCATTGGTGAGATTCCGGCCGAAATGTGTGAAAAAATTTGCCAAAATTTGACCTTCAGAATGGACCACCTGAAGCGTAGCCGCGGGCAACATTTAAGTGAAATTATTTTTAAAAAGTAAATGGCAGAAATTGATTTATCGATCCAAATAAAAATTTCATTCACTTTTTACAAGTTTCTGTGTTTTTTTGAATTTTCAAAAACAAAGCTCTTAAAAAATCACCGTTTATTATCTATATAGGTACTTTATCTACAAGCGAAAGTGAATCTTGTAGTGTTTTCATTCTTAAATCTATAAACAAAAATAATATTGTTAATAAAATTCCTTATGGAAAACTTCTACAATGTAAAGAAACAATTTTTGGAATTGATAAAGATTGTAAAAAATATAACGAACTAGAAATATGTAACAGAGATAGTATCACAGACATAAGCACTTCTAACTGCAACCCAAACCTACTCAAAAGCATGACACCAAACTGCAAAACAACTAACAACGATCATATCCCATCAATAGAGGAGATATCAACAGGTATACTCCTGCTAAATCAATTCATCGGCCCTGGAGTAATCAATAAAGAGACAATAGAACTCGACGGAACTTTCATCATACGCCACGTAAACACTTCAATCTCCATAGCAGACAGGGAAATAATAAACAAAGAATCAATTCAGTAACAAGCGATGCCAGCAATTCTTCAACCCACATCATTGTTAAATGCAAATGAAGAATTTCTATCACTTAAGAGGGTAAAAAACCTGTATCCCAACGTAATTTCGAAAATAGAACAACTAGAAAAAGGAAATCTCATCCACATTACAACCTGCCCAATAACAACTATTTGCCTAATATCAATAGTATTCACATTTGCCTACAAGTTATCTGGTAAATTAAGAAGTAAAACTGGAAACAAGAAAGATGAAGTCATATCAGCACCAATACCAGCTGAAGGAGCACAACCTATAACAATTGGAATAGAGGATATTGCAAAACATTTGAGGTCGTCGAACGAGGACGTTCGAAATTAAGGGTGGAGGAGTTAACGACAAATAAGCTGAAAGACATGGTAGTTTGTTGATCCCATACCATCATGCTGACAACGCGTCTGCAGCGCGAGGTGTCTGGTTGCATCCGCTACGATTGTTGACCTGTGGGAGCGAGTGGCGAGGTAAAGTGCTTGTGTTTGCTGTTTTTTTATTATTTAAGCTCTAGATTTTAAGTGAAACTAATGTATTCTTTTCGAAGGCAGAATCGCTGCCGGTTCACAATTCAATAAAGAAAAAAATTAAAAAAGAAGAAAATATTCTAATGAATATTTTTTTTACATCGATGTAGATAAAATTAATTTAATTTACACAATTAAGAAGATGAGAGGATTAGAGAAACAGAGTAATCGAGCTTACCCTTCGATTATTATTATGGGTATGATTATGCTTTTGATACATTCAAATTTAATTACTGATTATTTGAGTAGTAACGTTTTGAATGTAGAATTTTCTAATTAATATTTTACATATATGTATGAATTAAAGATTTTATTTTAACAACTAAACACAAATTATTTATTTTTGCTTAAATGTACATTTCGGAAGCTATGCTTCCATCGTCAGTAAGCTCTATTTAAATAGGGATTAATAGATATTATAAATTAAAGATTTTATTTTAACAACTTAAAACACAAATTATTTATTTTTGCTTAAATGTACATTTCGGAAGCTATGCTTCCATCGTCACTTGGATCTACTGGGTTCCTGCTTATAATCTGCATCATAGCGGTCTGAAGATATCAACCACCAACCCTAAGCAAAAGGTCAACACAAACAATAAGGAAGGAACACTGATACTTCCTTTAATAACATCGATTTCTCCGTCACTCCAATCCGAGGACCAGCATGTTGTGAAAACAACAGAATAGCAAGATCAGCAACTTACATACCGAACATGACACCACCTACATTGCGCCACGACGACGACGATGCGACGCGACGACGCATGCGACCAACACACAACAGGAACATATCAAATAAAGTTTTTTTTTTTTTTAAATAAATATGACGCAGATAGTTCTTGGTAGATAGAACCGTCTGTCTGCCATTCAAAAGAAGGAAGAGGATTCGCTGTGCACCGAACCTCGTCATGCGCCGCTGCACCACCACTTCAGCTAAGCTGCCAGCTGGGGTGAAGGAGTCGGCGCGCATAGCTAGACCAACAGCGGCAGCAAACATACAACAACAATTAAAAACCTAGGCATCTGACGAGGAAATTTAATATATGTCCGAAGAAGGAGAAGGGCATTATACTGGAGATAGCAAAATGCTTGCGAATCTCTCAACATCAGAGGCGTCGTCACAGGAGGAGATTGAGGAGCAGATAATACTCAATAATATCGAAGCTTTGGAGGCTTAAATCCAAAGACTATAAGGCCAAATGGAGTCTTTAATACTCGCCGTTAAGGCCAAACAAGACATGCGCCGAGCAAAGGAAAAGAAAGAGCTTGAAGAAAACAAGTCGCTACAGGGGCAGCAGAAAGTGGCGCACCATCAACAGGAACAACATCCACAGCAGCAGCCAAAACAACAACGGCCAAAAAAACAAAATACAAAGCAACCATCAACAACAAACAAATAAACAGCAGAAACATTAACAGCAGCAGACTGAACAACAGCAGCATACTCAACAACAGCAGCATCAGCAAATTCAATAGCAGCAGCCACAGCCGCAGAAAAGCAGAAAAGAAAAGGTGCTACCAATTAACACCTACAAAATAGAACTAGAGGATACCATTAAATTATGTAAGTCGGCCATATGTCCAAATTTCACATTTTAAAGATTAAGCAATGATAGGCATGCTATCCACTGCTTCACAGTGGAACAGCACAAAAAAATTAAAGGGTTGCTAAAAGAATCCACCACTGAATTCTTTAGCTTCACATCCCAAACTGAAAAGTTTCAAACGGTCCTATTAAAGGGCATAGATTCCTGCACGGAACCAAGGTGCTCTTAAATGAACTCCGCCAAAAGACGAATGACGATCTCGACTTTATCGGAGTCAAGCCGTTCGCTACAGATAGAGCTAGGCGGGAGAAGCTGAATCTTCCCTTCTTCCTTGTGCAGCTTTCACCCAGCAGCAAACTGGATAGTTTGAGGAGTATCTCCGTCCTCAACTACCAGGTTGCAACTTGGGACAAATTAAAAAGGCGCGGCGACATGCTTCAATGCATGCGCTGCCAAAGGTTCGGCCACGCCGCAGCAAACTGCGAAATGCAGTCACGCTGCGTTAGTCGAAGAGAGAACCACAATGCATATGAATGTAAGCTAGGGAAGGAACGGGTCGAAGATAGGACCCAGCTTCAGCTAATGAAAAACAATAAAGCAGCAAAGCAAACAGTGGTAGAGAAACGCTCAACAGTGCGCCCTCCTACAACAACGCCCGTCAACCCCCAAATTTCTTATGCCCCAATGGCGTCAGGAAGGGGGAGTACGGTACAGCCAATACCAACGGTAGCCCAACAGGCCCCCGTGCCTAAGGCGCCTGCGGCACAGGCAGATACTATGGGCATCCTCCTGGCCATCCAAGGCTGGCTGACAGGCCTTCAAAACCAGATAAGGGAGCAGGCGGTACGAATGCGAAGACAGCTGAGAGACAAATCAAATCCCTTATCTCTTCCAAACCATATGTGAGTATTATGGTTTGTTTTTTATCGAAAAAATGCATAATTGTAATAATTTATCTATCCTAGTTTTGTTCAACGCTTTCGACTATCAAAGCAAGCATTCGTGATGGTACTTGAAACAACAAATTTTAAGCGGATGTCGTTCAGACTATATACCTGCAATAAGAAGTTGAAGTTGAAGTTATTTTATTGAGTCTTATAGGTAATAGAAAAAATTATATTTAACATCAATTGAAATACGAACGTATTTTGTTTTTTTTAGATAAGTTATTGAATATTGATATTAATATTATAGGAGGTTATAATGTATGGCTCTCACTTTGAGTTTTACATGATTTTGCCAACATGGCTACAGATACTATTTTTTTTTATTAAAGCTCTTGCTCGTGGAGCTGTTTACAATTACATTTGACGCGCATGATCAATAACAAGTCCCTACACTCCACATTTATACAATACGATTTTTATACACAATTAAGAAGATGAGAGGATTAGAGAAACAGAGTAATCGAGCTTACCCTTCGATTTTATGGGTATGATTATGCTTTTGATACATTCAAATTTAATTACTGATTATTTGAGTAGTAACGTTTTGAATGTAGAATTTTCTAATTAATATTTTACATATATGTATGAATTAAAGATTTTATTTTAACAACTAAACACAAATTATTTATTTTTGCTTAAATGTACATTTCGGAAGCTATGCTTCCATCGTCAGTAAGCTCTGTTTAAATAGAGATTAATAGATATTATAAATTAGAGATTTTATTTTAACAACTTAAAACACAAATTATTTATTTTTGCTTAAATGTACATTTCGGAAGCTATGCTTCCATCGTCAGTAAGCAAAAATAAATAATTTGTGTTTTAAGTTGTTAAAACAAAATCTTTAATTTATAGGGCCTCCAGCTCGCCCATCTATTTAAATAGAGCTTACGGACGATGGAAGGATAGCTTCCGAAATGTACATTTAAGCAAAAATAAATAATTTGTGTTTTAAGTTGTTAAAATAAAATCTTTAATTTATAATAAAAAACACATTAAAAATATCCACTATAAAATTAATATATGTATGTACGAATGACAATTATCTTTCTTTAAAATTTATTAACTGATAACTAAAATACCTAAAATAATATAAATATACTTAGATTTAGGTAAGTAAGAGTAGTTTTGCCAATCAATTCGTGTTGAGAGTTTAAAATAGAAAGTTTTGTATTTTGATCTCATAAGTTTTGAGTTTTAATTATTTTTGTTTTATTTTTTGAAATACCAACGCGAGGCAAAATTCAAAATTAGTAGTGGCTTAACCACGGTTTTGTCCATTTATCGTTTTCTGATAAGAAGCTACCGGGAGCCCATCGGCAGTGAGATCAATCTCTTCATTGAGGAGACTGAAGGGCGACCAATAAAGCGAGTTGTCCAGCCTCAGGTTTCTTTGAGAGGTGTACATTTGTTTAGTTAAGTCATATCGTTAGAGGCCATTTTTTCACAGGATTTTAGTAGTAGAGATATGGCATATTTAGAAAACGGAATAATTTTTGCATCGTTATATATATGTGAATTAGAATGTCTTTTGTTTTGTGAGACGAAGTGTTTATTAACGCATTGTCTTAAGATTTTGCTTTCTAGGGCCTCCAGCTCGCCCATTACTGTGGGAGAGATGGAAAACCAAGCTGGAAATCCGTATCAAAGTATTGGTCTGACCATGGTTTTGAAGAAAAGGATTTTCAACTTTTTATTGAAGAAGCGGCATTAATCTGAAGGTGGCATTCCTGGCTTTTGCTTTTGTGGTTCTGGAATGTGAGTTAAATTTAAATAAATTGTTAATAGTTAGCCCTAGATATTTCAGGGACTTTCCAACTTTGATCTGGTTGTTGTTTAATTGAAAGTTGAGGTTCCTGCTAATTCCTACTAATCCCTTTCCTCTGGCATTTCTAATGCATATGCATATTAATGCCCCATCTTTCATAGAACTTTGTGATAACTGTGAGATGATTTTGTAGATGGCTTAGTGCATCAAGCGGGTTATCGGCACTTGCATATACAAGGGTGTCATCCGCGTATAGTATCGCTTGGGACATTATGGTGTTAGCTATGAAGAGGGTGTGTGGAAAGTCGTGAATTAATAATTTGTAGAGCCTCGGGCCTAAGATTGAGCCTTGAGGAACTCCACTTTGTGAATTTGTCAGTTCCGATCGTGTACTCTGGACTTGGACATACAATTTTCTCTCAGAGAGGAAGCTTATTAATATATTGACTAGGTGTCTAGGGTAGTTTAATTGAAGGATTTTGTAGCCACACTGTCGAATGCCTTTTCTACGTCTAGTGAGCACATTGTAGTCCATCTTTTTTCCTATATTGTCGGTTACATCTTTATGAACTTTCAAGATGGCATAAACAGTTGAGTGTCCCTGGCGGAACCCCTCCAATATGACTTGACAGTCCATTTGACAACTCAACTAAAGTTTGAAAGTTTCTGAAATTTACCAAATGCTCTGAAATTATAAACGATTGGCGAGGCGATAGTGGTTGATTTACGTGAAGCAAATTAAAAACGATCTCGTCGACGACCATCGTTTAGAATTTTGCGGAGTGACTCTCCTGGTGTAGGATTGGTTGTTGGTCCGTTTTAAAGTTAAATCAGAGATATTGGATGATGGCAAAAATGACGATTTCAATCTGCTTGTCATCGTTTGCCTTCCAATAACAATAACAAATAATGGATCATGCAGTTCGCTATCAGCTTTACTATACCACTACCTCTTAAGATGGTCGATACTGAATTGAACAATTATTGATGGTGGCTGCCGTTGAATTTAGAGCACTATAAATCCAAGTATTTAGTTGATTCATCTCGATCCAGTAAGATTTTGATTGGATGTCTCTTATCTGACATGATTCCCTTTGTTGATGGTTGTGTTGGATATTGTTTATTTCACATGAGCTGACTGAAGCTCCAGCGGTATTAATGGATGTTGGAGAGAACAGCAGTACATTTCAAATGCCCTGTCCTGGCAAAGTGAAAATTCGTGTTACTAGATTGATCAGTAAGTACACAGATGATGGAATGATAAACGTGAAAATTCCATTGTTTAAGGTTATAACTGGAAGCAACTTATAAAGTTCGAATTCTTCGTTTTACAGCAAGGAAGAGTTATTTCTATTTTAAGTTTGCTGCCAGTCTTCCCTTCAAACTATAGGGTTTTTACAGTTGGAGTATTGATTCATGATGTCTCTCTCCAGGAATCTTCAAAGATCGGGGGATATTCTTATGAATTTTAGTTAGCCCGTCTTTAAATTGTTTGACTGTACGGATGTATTCTTCCAGTGTGTGTTAAAACTACTATATCGAGAAATCTACTTATAATTTATCATAATTAGGGCATTCAGAGCAGCTGAGGAGAACATATTTATGTTTTCAAACCTCCTTGTTTATTCCTGAATTTCGTTACTATTGTGCTGAACAACTCGATCTGTTTCTTATTTTCCAACTGTTGTTTTTTTTAAATGTTAAATGTAGAATCAACTGTGGTCGTTTGATTTATCATTTTTAATATGCGGTTCTCATTTTCTTTAAAGGTTTCTATCTACTCATACTACTCAGCGAATCTTTGATCAAGTAAGTATTCCAAACGGTTCATTCGTTATCATTCCCATGAAATCTATGGGTGCACGCTGTTTTCTTCTCGTTGAGTGGTCATTAACATGAAGCAGGATTTCGTTGTTGAGCTCAATTTGTTGAAGTTGGTGTTGAAATTGGCTCAATGTTTTGTCACTAGAAGTTCTGTTGATATACAAAATTTTTCCATTGACTTTTCGACTCCATGTTAATAGAGTGTGGGGAAGGAATTAGTCAAGTTCAGTAGTCCGAATATTATGAATAGCCGAAACAGCGGTTGTTCTCCATTTGTTGATACATTTATTTGTCGCATTGGTGTTTCTGGTTGCTCATTTTCTATAGCCAGTAGTTGTCGTTGCCGCGGTATACTTCCGATATTGTCCCCATCTTCCAAGTTGTTGGTGGTAACCGGTCTTCTTTGATAAGCACAATTTCACCAACTTCATGATTTCTTGCCACTAAGAAAGTTGATGGAGTTACAATAGATATTCAGATGAGCAGATCTTCCAAAAATATTGACTCAGTTTTTGGATAAGCTGATCGGAATGTTTTTTTGTCGTCGATTATTGGTTCGGGTACTGCATTTAGTACTTCCAATCAAAAAGTTCCAGGAGTTAGAATTGTGGTGTTATCAACATCGTTTTCGATTGCTAGTGGTGGAGACTTTAAGCAAGATTCTATTTGTGATCGTAAGGTTCAGAGTTCCTCAGATGTTAGCATAGTTTCACCAATTACTCGTTTAAGGGAATAATTTGTTGATTTAACACTTGATTCCCACAGTCCTCCGAAGGGAGTTGGATTCCTTGTTGGTTTCAACAAATGCAGTTCCGTTGTCACTGTAGAAATGTTTTGCAAGTGTAAGTCGGATACCCCCATGCAGTTATCGTACGGCAAGAGAATCAAAATCTTCCTAATCACCCGGTAAGGACTTATGATGTCCTGTCAATACATGATCTCAAGGTACATTATCACAAAGTTCGTTCTATAATAATGGGGACAAACCGACTGTAGA
The DNA here is from genome assembly GCA_910595825.1 of Philhelius pedissequus. Classification (NCBI taxonomy): domain Eukaryota; kingdom Metazoa; phylum Arthropoda; class Insecta; order Diptera; family Syrphidae; genus Philhelius; species Philhelius pedissequus. The sequence continues at coordinate 206,375,097 of OU343160.1, forward strand.
CGTTGATTTAAGAATCGAAAAAAACTTCGAAAACTCATTGTAGACTCTATAATTTCTTCTAGCACTGACGGTAGGATGTACGCTAGTGTACAGCTCAAGGGTGAAGCCAATTTTGGACTCATAGATAGTGGTGCATCTATTTCTGTACTAGGTAGTGAATTTTGGCAGTTAGTTAGGAAAATTGAAGTTGAAGTAAAGCCCTATAAAAGCATTTTCCGTACAGTTGATGGTATATCGCGTTATATTGTGATATCTTCATTACATACAATGGCATAACAAAACTACTCTGTTTTTACCTGATCCCAAAACTAACCCAGAAGTTATACCTAGAAATTAATTTTTGGAGAGTTTAATCTCCTACAACAAGTCAAAGAAATCCAAGTTGATGTCTCTGAGCATGAAGAACAGAGGAGTTTTAAAGACGAGGCAGAGGTAGTTGTATCGTACGCCTCGGGATGTTGTTCGAGCTATTAGAAAATAGACAACCTATTAACCTCTATGACCACCCACTCTTCATATTAACATTATGTCAAAAAGCTTACAGTGACTCTGAGACAGACCTGTTAGTAAAAGTGGATGTGTGTCCAGGGCCCATGTTCTGTAACTTTCGAATCAATAAAAATAGTCGAGAAACAAAAAAAAATGTTTGTTTTGTTGTTAGGATGCCAAAATGACTTTCAATTTATCGCCTACCATTGGAAAATCCCACTTAAATAAACTAAGGTATCGCCTTAACTTACAGAAACCTATTTTTTTAGGGGCGTTGAGTTAGGAAAAGTTATCGCCTAAGTTACAGAACATGGGCCCACGATCTGACTGCGTGGCATGCTTGCGACCAAAACCTGGACGGTCGTTACGTATTAACATGTTATGGTCAAAAGTCACATTCCTTTTAGAACTAAAGTGTGTCAATTTGTTTTGCTTCGTAAGTGAAACCTTTGCACCTTATTTAAAATTCGTTTTAATGTAAGAAATGTACAAAATTGTATTTTCAATCGATTTTACCGTATATTTTTTCTTGTTAAGTTTTTCGTTCTTTTAAACAGTTGATTCTATTTAATAAAAAAGTTCTGCTTAAGTGATTATTCTGAAATTTTATATAACAAAACAACAAATAATAAATTCTCATATGGAACTAGAGTGCTCTCTTAACATTAACCATATCACCACTATAATGTGCTATATTTTGTTGCATACTTAAGGGATTGATTTTATTTGTTTGGCATAAATATTCCACACAAGAGGTTTGCGCATTAACTATTCAAGAAACTTTAAGGTGATTATAAGAAAATAATTTTCAATTTTTCTTTGATTTTATTATTACCTACTTATAAATATTCAAATAATTTTTTTTAAAATAAACTTTTAAAATTAAATAAAAACACCTAGTGTAATTCTCATTCTCTTGACCCAAAAAAGTAAATAGCCTGCAGGCCCCAAAACAATCAATCAAGACTAAAGCTTTCGCAACACCTTATATATTTTCAACACAATCACTAACTACGTTCTCATCAACTGCAACGACATCTACCAAATCATCATCCTCAACTTCATCATCTTTAACTTCATCATCTTCAACATCATCAACGATTCCTGAAATTAAATCTCCAACCCCCCTCCCTCTACCTTCATATTCGCTCATGACCTCATCACCTTGCAAAACAACAAATTCTTCATTGTGTCAACCAATATCAATTGTACCATCACTATCTACAGCTTCAACACTAACTACAACCTCAACACTAACTATGATTTCGACATCAACTGCATCTTCATCAACACTTTCTAACTCATCATTTCTCAGATTCATCCTCCAATACTTCGTCAAAAATACCTGTAAATCCATCTACTACATTAAAAGCTTTAATGTCCCATCCATTAACGCCACTGCTCTTGCCATCACCATCCATTAAGAATTCAACAATTTTTTCATTGTACCCACCAATCACTACTATATTCTTCTTCTTGAACATCAACTTCAGCTTCACCAACGAACATATGTGCGCCTTCATCTACGAAAAATGTATCAAATCGCAATCCCAACGTTCTCCACATCTTTAGTGCCACCATCTTCTACTTCTACGTCCTTATTGTCAGCAGTAATTCCAATGGGTAACATATTGCCTGCAGTTAAATTAAGAGTAGCTGAGAGATTTAAATGTAGTTTTTTATCAAATTTTGATCCGCACACTACTTGCAACGATATATCTGCATATATTGAATCACATCCCAGTAATAGCAAGTTCAAAATTGAGCAGTTACCAACGAAAGGAATAGACTATTCATCTTTTAAGCTTTTTGTTCCAAATCGTCACTAGTCAATGTTCCTGTTTGTTTGAACGATGAGTTCTTATATGTGAAGATGAATCTTCCACGAAAAAACATTTATTTTGTTACTATGTATATTGTTTCTGGAAGCTCAGTTGATACTTACAACGAAGCCTTCATCTTCTTAAATTTCATTTATAATTTAATGAAGGACAACGACTAGATTATATGCCTTGGAGATTTTAATCTAACCAATGTGTCTCGGAAACGTTGCCCTGATACATACGCGATGGCCAATAGGCAACCTCTCAAAGGTGAAAGAAGACTCTCATCATCCAGCACTCATCATATCTGTTCATAACTTTGAAACGAGTAGTAACCATGATTCTGATAATGTTTTTAAATTTAACTTTAAAAAAAACTGATTATACTAAATTGAATAGTTTGCTATTTTTAATCGGTTGGTTTTGTCTTTATACTTGTTCAGATATCAATTATATGGTTTTTAAATTTTATGGCAAAATATGATTGTTTTTTAGTATCTGTTCCTCGTACTTACTTACTTACTTAGGTGGCGCTACAGTTCGGGGCGAACCTAGGCCTCAACCAACATGCCTCCCCAGCTGCCTCCAGTTACGCACTCCAAGTTGGTTGAGGTCATCTTCCAATTGAGCGCGGCACCTTAGGCGAGGTCTTCCTTGACTGCGTCTTCCTTCTGAGTTGGAATCGAAGATCCTGCGAGCCGGAGCATTGTTGTCCATACGCTCTATATGACCTAGCCATCTTAAACGTGATATACGTATTTTTTGTACCAGGTCAATTTCGCTATACAGCTCGTATAGTTCGTGGTTGAACCTTCTCCTCCAAAGCCCGTTAACGCAGCTAGGGCCGAAAATATTGCGAAGAACCTTACGCTCGAAACGACTAAGGACATCTTTATCCGCTTTTGATAGAGTCCATGTCTCCGCGCCATAGAGCAGGACTGGGATGGTCAGAGTCTCCCTAGCCCATAGGAGCAGCGATTGGCAAGAGTTATTCTTCGCTTTATTTATAACGAGATGTTATTATTAGATGTTATATCGGATCCGAGGTAGACAAAGTCCCTAACTACCTCAACGTTGTGACAGCTCGCTGGGTTCTGCCAACGATGTCTATGTCCTCAGCGTATGCTAACAATTGCACAGACTTCAACAAAATTGTGCCAGTAGAGTTAACTTGGGAATTTCTTACATTTTTTTCAAGTATTAAGTTGAAGAAATCTTAGGGTAAGCCTTGACGTGGAGGAGGGGCTTACGGTGACTACTACTGTGAAACCTAGAGCTATGCGCGATCGCGGAACTTGAATCTGCTGTATGGCCACCCATGGTCGACAGTTCGAAGTGGTGTAGGATGTCGCTACTAATTGTAAGAGGCAAACTTAGACAAGAAGTTATGTGTTTCAAATACGTTTGCGAGCGCCTTGTCACAATCCGCATCAGGGCCAAATTTAAAAACATCTCGCTGATCTGTGTCCACGCCCCAACGGAAGAGAAAGATGACTCGATCAAAGAGGAATTCTACTAACTTCTCGAAAAGACGTACGATAAGTGCCCGAAGTACAACGTTAAGATTGTTCTTGGCGATCTTAACGACCAGATCGGAAAGGACGATATCTTTGGTTCGACGGTCGGAGGACACAGCCTGAACGACGAAACTTGTGAAAACGGGCTTAAACTGATCGCCTTTGCGGCAGGGACAAATATCACCCTAGCAAGCACTCGATTCCCCCATCTCAATATACACAAGGGAACTTGGAAGTCTCCAGATCAACGCACTGTTAACCAAATTGATCATGTCGCGATAGACGCCAGGCATGCATCCAGTATCCTGGATGTCCGAACTTTCCGAGGGGCCAACATAGACTCGGATCACTACCTGGTAGTATCTAGAGTCCGGATGCGGATATCCTTGGCGCCTCAGCGGAGAGAGGATATTAGGAGAAAGTTCAACGTCGGTAAACTTTTATCACCAGAGACTGCCACAACTTTTGCCGACCGCGTCGCCCTCAATCTCTCAGAAAACGCATCAGCAGCACCAACTATAGACGAACAGTGGAATCATTGCCAGCTAGCCATTTGGGGGTGGCCGTGGCGCGATAGTTGTGTGCTCCCCTGTCAACCTCGTGGTTGCGGGTTCGGTTCCTGCCGTTGTCTATGTCTTCTTATATTCCATTAAAACCCAATTCAAAAAAAATTGTCATAAAATAAGTTGCTGCTTTGCTCATTATATGCTGTTTAGGCATAACACTAACAACATGTGATTGAGTAAACTAGCATACCCATAAAATATGACAACGAAATAAATAAAATAATGCGAATTATAAGGGACATAAATAAATAAGACACGGTAATTTTCTCCGCATTAGTTCAGCCGCCATCCCTGGAGATAAATCTGAGACAACAACCAGCTCTAGTCTCAGAACATCGCGCCACACATCTTTCCTAACCTTCTTTCTCTTCTTCCACCGGATGCCGCGCTGTGTGAAGAAAAACATATAAAGGGTATTCATAATCCCTTGAGCGCGTCCAAAGTTATAAAAAAAAAAAAATAGAAGTGCCGCACCTGATGTGCTGGGTTTCAATCGAAAACCAAAGCGAAACCTCTGGTTCGATGAGGACTGTCGGCAGGCACATGCAGCCAAGGACGAAGCATATGAGCCAATGCTGCAAGCTAGGACCAGAACTGGTGAGAGAGCAGCCCGCGAGGTCTATGTGCAAAAAAGAAGAGAGGAACACCGACTCCTAAAAAGGAAGAAGAGGGAGCACGAAAAGCAAGCGGTCGAGTCTATTGAGGGATGCTACAGCAGGGCTAACGCTCGAAAGTTCTATCAAAGGGTGAAACGATCTATCAAGGATTCCAGCCCAGAATAGAAGCCTGTCGTGATAAAAATGGTAATGTCGTAGGAGATACGCACACGGTGCTGAGAATTTGGAAGGAACACTTTTCCAAGCTGCTAAGCGGCGAAGACTGCCAACCATCCGTTGCTATGCAGAACAACCCATTCAACTTGGACGATGATGGTCAGAATATCCGTCCACCTGACCTATAAGAAGTAAGAACGGCGATATCCAAACTTAAGTCGCACAAGGCCGCGGGTTCAGATGGCCTGCCAGCTGAACTGTTTAAGGCAGCGGGAGAAGACTTGGTCAGGAGCATACACCAACTCATTTCTAGAATCTGGTCGGAGGAAAGTATGCCCAATGAATGGAAGCTCTGCATAGTGTGCCCTATCCACAAAAAAGGAGATGCTCTGAACTGCGCCAACTAATTATGTCGGATATTTTGTGTATCCGCCTAGAACCTTTCACCAACGACCTGATCGGATCTTATCAGTGTGGCCTTAGGCGAGGAAAATCAACTAACGATCAGATTTTCACACTCCGGCAGATCCTTCATCGACTTTATAACCGCCTATGATAGCGTTGATAAAGACAAGTTATACTGAGCCTTGTCACATCTCGGCATCCCTGCCAAACTTGTCCGCTTGTGCAGAATGACAATGAAGGAATCTCGCTGCTCCGTCAGAGGCAGTAAGAACTTCACCGACGACTTTGATGTCGAGAAAGGTCTGAGACAAGGTGATGCGCTATCATGCAATCTCTTTAACATCGTGGTGGAAGCAATTGTGCGCAACTTAAATGTCAACACCAAAGGCACAATTTTTCAAAAGTCCGTTCAACTCCTTGCTTATGCTAATGACATTGTCATCATAGGCAGAACAAAGCGAGCTGCCAGTGGAGCATTTGCAAGTATTGAAGCGGAAGCGGCGAAAATGGGTTTGACTGTTAACGAGACGAAAACTTATGCTGTTATCGAGAAGAGAAGTCCTTCGAAGTAGTCAGAGACTTTGTTTACCTGGGATCCACTCTTACATCGCACAACAATATCAGCGCGGAGATCAAACGAAGAATCACTCTTGCAAATCGCTGTTTCTTCGGGCTTAGAAAGCATTTGAGTAGTAAAGCCCTCTCTCATAGAACCAAAGAGACCCTATATAAAACTTTAATCATCCCAGTCCTGCTGTATGGGGCAGAGGCATGGACACTGACAAAATCGGATGAAAACCAGCTGGGTTGCTTTGAGAGAAAGATTCTTCGAGTTATGTTTGGCCCAGTGTGCATCGGTGGTGAGTGGAGAAGAAGATTTAACGATGAACTTTACGGGGTCTACAGCGATATCAACCTGGTTAAAAAGCTAAAAATAGAGCGACTGAGATGGCTAGGTCACGTGGAGCGCATGCACATCGACGAACCAGCCCGGCGAGTCTTCGTATCCAACCCCGGTGGACAACGCGACAGAGGAAGGCCTTATCTTAAGTGGCGTGATTAAATGGTGAACGACCTCAACCAACTTGGTGTGCGTAACTGGTGGCAGCTAGCTAGGGACCGGGCTAGCTGGAGAGGTTTGCTGGTTGAGCCCGTGATCCATCCTGTATTGTAAGCGCCATCTTAAATAAAGTAAAGTAAGTAAGTTGAAGAAATCGCACGATAGCGTATCACCTTGTCGGAATCCTTTCTTGACATCAAAAGCTTCTGTGAGTTCAGTACCCACCTTGACGGAGCAGCGAGAGTTCTCCATCGTCATCCTACACAGGCTCTGTATAGCTCGTCTCTATAAATGCTATCGTACGCGGCCTTAAAATCGATAAAGACATGGTGGTTATCGATTTGGAGTTCTTGGGTAGTTTCCAGGATCTGCCGCATGGTTTCAGACGCTCAAATAATACAGCAGAAAGGATTTTGTACGCGATATTCAGGAGACTTACTCCTCTATAGTTGGCGCAGTTTAGTGGGTATCCTTTTTTGTGGATCGGGCAAACGATGCTGAGGTTCCATTTATCAGGCATACTTTCTTTTGACCAGACTTTAGAGATGAGTTGGTGTATGCACTGTACCAGGAAGTCTTGTGTATCATCGTCAATGTCGAATGGTTTATTCTGCCTGACAGCGGGATTTTGGTCTTCATCGCCGTTTAACAGTCTGCAGAATTGGTCCTTCCATATACTCAGCACCGAATGTGACTCTACTACGAGGTTTCCATTCCTGTCTCTACAGGCTTCTGTGCGGGTTTTTTTGCCTTGACACGTTCTTTTTACCTGTTGGTAAAACTTCCGCACGTTGTTCCTGAAGTAGCATCTCTCAATATCTTCGATCGCGCGCTTCTCATGCTCTGTCTTTTTCTTCTGGAGAAGCCGGTGTTCTTCCCGTCTTTTCTGCTCGTAGAGCTCGCGAGCAGCTCTCGTCCTTCTTTGCAGCGCCGCATTATATGCCATTTGTTTAGCTGCATGTGCCTGCCTGCATTCTTCATCGAACCAGCGGTTTCGTGGTGGAGGTCGGGTGAAACCTAGCACATCAGTTGATGGCTTGTTGACAGCGTTGCCACTGGTCTTCGGCACTTGATGCTATCGGCAATGGATTTCTTGAGAAGCTACGGGACATCCGATCGGCATAGGTTCTGGCGGTCTCTTGCGATTGCAGTTACGTCATACTTCCTCACAGTATTACTCCGTTGTTGGGACGTTTGGGTTATTCGCATTCTTACTTTGGCTGCAACAAGGTAGTGGTCCGAGTCGATGTTAGCTGCTCGGAAGGTGCGAACATCCAGAATACTGGAGGCGTGCCTTGCATCTATCGCAACGTGATCAATCTGATGGACGGTTATTTGATCTGGATGCCGCCAAGTCCCTTTGTGTATCTCGAAATGAGGAAGCCGTGTGCTTGCAGTGGTGACGTAACGTGCCGCCGCAAAGTCAATTAGCCTAAGTCCGTTTTCAGACGTTGTGTCGTGTAGGCTATGTTTTCCGACAGTCTTGCCAAAGATTTCCTCCTTACCTATTTTGGCGTTAAAATCGCCTAGTACGATCTTAACGTCATATTTAGGGCACTGCTCATAGGTTTTGTCGAGGAGCTCGTAGAAGTCATCCTTTTTGGCGTCATCCTTGTCTTCTGTTGGGGCGTGAGCGCATATTAGACTAATGTTGGCGAATTTAGCCTTGATACGGATTGTCACAAGTCGCTTGCTCACGTGTCGAAAGCCCAAGACTTTTTGCCTAAGTCTGCTGCTTATGACGAGTCCGCACCCAAATAGACGCTGTGGTCTTCTTTCACAATCACCGTAGTATACGTCACAGTTTTTCATCTTCCTTTTGCCCGGCCCATCCCATCGTACTTCCTGGATGGCAGTAATTCCTGCTCTGTAGCAGTCTAGGGCGTCCGATAGTTGTTCGGCTGCACGTGGTCTGTTAAGAGTTCTAACATTCCACGTGCAGATCCGAAGGTTGTTGTCTTTAATGCATTTTGCCGGGTCATCAACGGTTAATCCGTCCTTTTCCGAGGCTATTGGTCGCTTCGCAACTTATTTTTTTTACATAGCGGGGTTGTTAACCCCACGCACAACCCCCAACCTGGAGGGTCAGGTCCTTTGTTGGACTCTGTGGACGAAAGGAGCCGGAAAGTTCGGAGTCAGTAACCCGCTTCAGGGATATGAGCGCTGCCGTTGGCCCATTAAGGGCTCATCCGCCACCATCTCTATTTCAATGGCCTGACTAGAATTGAATTGTCCAAATGACCTCATCTCTAAATACGTCGAAGGATATCATTAGGGCATCTGCTTTGTTGACCGTTGAAGCCGCCGTTGGTCCAATTATTTGGGCTCATCCACCGTACTTCCTCTTTCTGAGGAGCTCATGCAAGACTTCTGCGAGTCGATCAGAAAAGTCATTAAAACAGAGCATTATAGTGTTGCTTTCTTTTCTGTGTTCAACACTTGCGCTTATAAGTTTATGTCCGTATGGACAAGCCAGTACCCGGTGGTTACCGCAAGGAGGTACAATAAGCACAATTGATGTGTACGAGATAGTTACACCACTGGGCATCGCCTGTTTGACGCCGGTAAGGGCCTGCCCTATTCATACACACCCAACCACCATCTGTTCCTTGTATATGTCTTAAATCAAAATCACTTGCTCCAAGTTGGTATGATAGTGAAGTGCGGAGATTGAAAAAACCGCAGAAATAAACTATGGTTTAAATACAAACAAAGTAGATTAGATTTTTAAATGTGTTAGTCATTTGTCGATTCGACTTTCTGTTCTTTTTAACTGTTCAATATCTACAAGTAAGTTTCCTCATGTATGCAAACAATCTTTCATTATTCCTCTGCATAAAGGAGGAAAAAATGAACTAATTGAGAACTATCGACCAATAGCTAAGCTGTCGGCTATTCCGAAGCTTTTTGAAGCAATGATCTGCAAAATATAAAGTTATTACACTAAATCGTTATTGTTCCTAACCAACATGGTTTCTCGAAGGGCCGCTCGACTGTCACTCTTCTTATGTAATTAACGGAATTCTGTATTGACTGTTTTAAAAACAAGAAACATACGGATTGTGTTCTTCCAGATTTTAGCAAGGCATTCGATAAACTTTCACATACAGTTTTGCTTCAGAAAATGAGCAAGCTGGGTTTTAGCGTGAACTTCATTGCTTGGGTGAAATCTTATTTACTTGACAGATCCTATTTTGTAAATTTTAATAGCTACCATTCAAAAGGCTTTGTTGTTAATTCTGAAGTTCCCCAGGGCAGCCATTTGGGTCCAGTTCTTTTTATGTTATTTATAAATACTCTTTCATCAGTTTTAAAATACTCACACTGCCTCATATATGCTGACGAGTTAATATTAAAAAAAAAATTCTAATAATTTTGACTGCGAAAAGCTTTAAATTGATCTGAATGCCTTCTACAATTGGTGTGCACGAAATTATTTGTTGTTAAATATCGACAAGTGTAAAATAATACATTTTACAAGAAAGTTAACTGTTTTGTCCTTTGAGTAGAGTTTCAATGGTGTAAATCTGTTAAATGTAAGTGAAGTATCAATTCTTGGTGTCTTGTTCGATAAAAATCTCGAATTCACGCAACATATTAATGTGACTTGCAATAAGGCACATTCAATATTTGGTTGGATTAAAAGGGAATCACGCCAGTTTTCTGACCCTTATGTTAGCAAACAATTATTTACTTCATTTGTCAGACCCATTATAAAGTACGCTTGCCAGGTATGGACCCCTATTACAATTGCTACAAAATAAGAATTGAACAAATTCAAATTCATTCAGAGGCTTAGGCTGGCAGTACCCATTGCATCTTACTTCATATAACAGTCGTCTGAAATTTATAGATCTACCCAGTCTGGAGAACAGGCGGGCCTATTTATGTTTTGTTTTATTGTTAACCTTATTGATGCAAATATCCATGCTTTGAACCTTTTGTCTCGCGTTAATTTTAATGTTCCAAATCGTAATTAAAGAACTATGAACGGAATTCACCTTTGAATAACATTTTTAATTTGTATAACGAAAATCATAGTGGTTTTAAAAATATATTTTATAACATTTAATTATAAGTAATATGTACGCTAGATCTTATTAGCTTGATTTAAATAAATAAATAAAGAAATCGTACTAAAATCGCGATGCCTGTATGTACTAACCCGAAAAGAAATCTAAGTGAGGAGACCATGGATAGTATAAGCCTCAGAGGAATTATCCCACCCAAATGTCAATATGACACTACCTGTTTACTATGTCCTCAAATTTAATAGTAACCCCACAAAATGATATGAAGTCAAAACTCACGCTAATACCCTCATTCCATGAGCATCGTCGTTTTTACGTCTCTGGTTATACTTTACACTGCCACATCCACGTAAACAAAAATCTAATCCATTATCATGATGTATAGTAATCTTATAATTCTAAACACAAATCACAAAAATTCATCAGATTCAAATAAGAGATACACTTGTATCTCTTAGCGAATAATTAAACCAATTAAGAAACATCTAAAAAGATTTTTCAATCATTTTCAAAGAACAAAATAACAAATATTTGTTTATTCAAAAATAGAATAATTTAATAGCTTAATCGGAAAATATAAACAATTCAGAAATAAATTTAGAATATCAAATATAGTTTTTTTTTTTTTTTATTAAATTTGTATCTTCTTGAAATAAAAGAAACAATAAAAAAATTGAAAATTTGTAAAGCTAAATCAAGAAAAAACTAAGTAGCTAATATTATACAAGCCTTAAATTATTATAAGGATGAAATATAATAGTCCATTGATAAAAAAACAAACAAAAAATGATTTTGTCTTTACTCAAAATTAAATTTACCAATTAGCGTGCGTTGCTTATTATTTCTTTTTTTATATGTATATATATATTGTTTCCTTTTTCTTTTCGCCTTAACTTAATTATTGTGTTATTTAAAAAAAAATATTAAATATCGCTTTACTTTTTTCCGGTTTTATTAAATAGAGATAGTTAAAAATCGCCATCAAAGTTACCAACTCGATAATTCTCAAATAATAAATAGGCATACATATGAATCGCATCAATAGCATTTAAGATTTGTTCGTTCAAATTAAGTATTATTATTTTCAATTACCCCATCAGTTATTTATTTTTTTTTTAATGTTGCTTAAGTTTATAGGTGAAATTTTGTTTCGTTGCTTACGATTCGACGAAATTTTTCCTTGATGTTGTGCACAGCACCCGGTGAAGATATTGGAAAATAACGATTTTTTTAAAAATCATCTATCCACCTACAAAATTTCATGCTCGCGCTCGCTGTGCTCTTCTTGTATGTGGGCTGGTTTGCGAGCCGCTTGCTGTTGGCCAAAAATTTAGATTTTGTCGTGTTCGTTGGCTTCGATGTTCGTCGTCGTGGTCATGTTCGCGAACAAAGTGAAGATTTAATATTGGATTCAAAAAGTAAGTCTACAAAAATAAAGTTGGGAAAAATAAATCATGGCTAATCTTCCAGCTGCTTACCAAATTTCATTAAAATCCATTCAATTGTTGAGGCATGAATGCGGAACAAACAACCAAGTATATATTTTGTTCATATATAAGTCTCTTCGGTTCCATTTTTTGGGATAAAAATGACCTATGTGATAACCGAGTATGTGTGTGTCCATGTGCCAAATTTTAACCAGATCCGTTCAGGCGTTCTGGCATTATTGAGCAAAAAACATCCATCCATCCCACCCATCCATCCATCCATCCAAACTTTTAGATTTATAATATTAGAAGAATTATCCGAAATTTTCCAAGCTTCACAACGAATATTCCACCTTCACATTGTCCAAAATCATCAAATCATGCCTTAAATTTATGTACATATCATCGAGAAAAAAATATTCGCGTTTTTCTAGAATGTTTCGAGTTTTCCACTAAGAATTTTCTATTTTTTCATTCGAAAAAGCCATTCCGGAACATTTGCATACACAAGCCAAATTTAAATTAGCCAAAATTTTCTTTCGCAAAAACCTTCTCCTGGATTTTACGAACAATTAAAAAGGAGTTCGGGCCAACTCGGCCCATTCGTTCTCAATTGATGAATTAAAATACATTTTTTTCACACCATTTTTAATAGCAGATGTCCGTGCGATGGTATACGGACTTTCTATCCCACGGGAATCTAATGACATCTATACACCTACAATTAAAAACAGCCAAGTATATGTATATATTTTTTCATATTTAAGCATCTCCCATAGGAACCGTCATTTTTTTTCGGGATAAAAATGACCTATGTGAGCATCCAGTACCCCATCCATCTACCAATCAAATTTCATGCAAATCCGTGTGCTTCTATTCGCCTTGTTAATAACAGCTATGTTGGCTATTTGTAGAATGAGCTCTATGAAAAATTAAAACACACCTATTCCACAGGAACCATACATTTTTCCGGGATAAAAAGTAGCATGTGGCCTATCCCAGACAATAATCTATCTATGTACCAAATTTCATCCAGATCCGTTCAGCCGTTCCGGAGTTATTGAGCAACAAATATCCATACATTCATCCAAACTTTCACATTTATAATATTAGTAAGATTTATTGGATTTTATTGGCATTCTTATGGATCTGGCTCTAAGATTTGGCTACTTCTGATCTCGAGCGTTGGGTGTAAACTGATGATCGATACCACTCATATCGGTGCTATATATAGATTAAGTTCTTGTACGGGTCTTGTAATGTTGTTTTATCTTCTTGCAAATAAGGCGCAAAATTACACCCAATTCATCAATTAGTATTGGAACTTGTAATCTGGACTAAAAAAAACGTACTCGCTTTATATAATTATTTTTGTTATTATATTTGTAACTCTCACCCCTGTAAATAAAGTTTTTTTTCTTAAATATTGTTTCTATAGCACCTGTATTTAATTTTAGTATAATATGTTAATTTGTCTTTAAAATTTAACACAAAAAAAACTATAACTAATAATTTTATATTTTTTTGCAAAATAGCTCAGTTGCCGTGTCTTTTAGTTTTGAATTTTTTAAAAATAAGGGTATTAAATTCCAAATATTTTAGTCAAAATTCAGTATGATTAAGACTTTCGGTAGTACCACATTTTTATTCTTCAGTGTATAGTATACTATATTTTTTTTTGTAAAAATCTCACTAGCAACTCTCGAAAACGATGGCATTGAGTTATGTTAACGCTCGCACTGTGCTTGTTCATATTAAGGGTAGTCAAAACCCCTTTAATGCGCGCAACCGTAAATTTTTTTTTCAATTTTTGTCTTTCTTATATGTTTTAGTTTACTACGTATAATTTTCGTCAGCCGATCTTTAAGCATCCCGTAGGATGATATGTCGGTAAGCAGCCTCATTTTAATGGGTCACTAGTTCAAATCATTATGGCATTTATTTTTTTATTTGATTTTAATATTTCAATTTTTTGTTTATGTTGAATTTCACGCACATATGTTTTTTTATAAGTTGTTAATTTATAAACCTCGATCTGATTTCAAACAGTGGTCTATGCATCGTATTGTAAAATTGAATTTAAGATATCTTTAGGTGCATTTCAACTATCAAGAATTCCACGTGCTTTGTGTGTGATGGAGCAGCCTAGACCATTCACCTATTTCAGTATCGTAATAAACATTCACTCGAATTACAATTTGTTTAATATATGTAGGATTTCATGGATTTTGTAGGAGTTTCGTGGATAATGGATATGTCACTCCCACTGTCAACAAACGCGTGATATGGCTTACCTCTCATCAGATTCGATTTGATTCACGTGGCTTATCCCTCTGAAAGTTGAGCCATTTCCTTCTTAACCGGACAGTTGGGCGAAATATACCCAAACTGATTACAATTGAAACAACGCATGCCTCTTGTCTTGTCTGGGCAATTTGCTGCTACATGCGATAGTGACCCGGAGTTGTGGCATCGCCTTGGTTGTCCGACGATGCCTGCATTCCCAGGTGCTATTTTTACTGGATGTGCAGGTCTCACGTTGTTCCTGTTGGCGTTCTGTGTTGGTATACACATTTTCATTTGCTTGTAGCACTCAAGCTTTTTTAAGCTGCTCTAAGGTTGTTGATTCGTACAAAATCGTTTTATTGAACGTTATACTCTTTTGGTGCCATACGTTTCTTGACAGATAATTATAAAATTTATTGGTTGAAGGTAATGGACCTAAATGATCGACGTGTAACGTGTGGAGCGGGGTGTAGAAACCCTTCCATCCGACCGTTCTTTCTTCCTACCAAAATGCACGGTACACAGTTCAAAATGACATTTTCGACACATCTCTTAAGCATTGGTATGTATTAATCTTGCTTCACTATAACTTCCACCTTCCGAGAGCTCTTGTGCCCTTGAGCGTGAACACTGTGAAAAATTTCCTTCAGCATCGTTTTTGGAAGCACTAGCAGGTGTACTCCCTCCTCGAACTTGTACAGCAACCCACCTCTAACTTCATAGTCCTTGTAGGTTCCCGTAGCTGCAATTACATTAAAAATTAGTTGGCAATACTCATCTTTACTCTGAGCATCCTTGATTCTATGCATCAGCTCATTTTCGATCCTCATTACCACCGGATACCTGCTCAAGGCATCCACATGCTTTATTGCCGTTCCCGCTCGATGTATAACCTTCATCGAATACTCCTGCAGCATAATCGCCCATCTGGCTACCCGTGGTCATACGTCCCTCTTCTTCATCGTTGCCTAGAACGCCTTACAATCAGTTACTATGGTGAACTCCAGTCCTAAAAGATATACCCTCAGCTTCGCAAGGCATTTCATGATTGCAAGGACTTCTAGTTCGTAGCTGGTGAACTTTCTTTCCGATTGGCTGGTTTTGAAGCTCAGAAAAAATGTCGGGTGAAAATTACCGAACTCATGTTTTTGTAGCAGCACCCCTCCATATCCCTCTATACTTGTATCCGTGTGGAGTTCTGTTGGCCAACTCGGATTGAAAATCTTCAGTACTGGCTCGCTGCAAAGACAAGATTTTAATAGATTAAACGCTGTAATTTTTTTTTCACCAAATCTGAATTTTGCGTCTTTCTGTAGTAAATCGGACAATGGCTTTGCTATCTTAGAATAATTTAAAATTAATTTCCTGAAGAACCCAGTTAACCCCAAAAACCTCTGCACTTGCTTCAAGTTGTTTGGTGCCGGAAATTTCTGCACTGCCTTGATTTTCTCTTCCGACGGCTTAATACTTCCTTTTCCTACCACGTGACCTAGGAATTCTACTGCACGAGATAGGAAGTTACACTTCTTCCATTTAATCTTTAACCCATATTCTTCTACAACTTTAAGTACAACATTCAACTTCTCTAATGCTTCTTCTTCGGTCTTAGCGAAAATGATAATGTCGTCCACGTAGATCAGTAGATACTTCTGCAACACCAATCCACGGAAGATCTGGTTGATGAATCTCTGGAAAGCGGCTGGTGAATTACATAGTCCGAATGCTACCTTCACAAATTCGTACTATCCGTCCGGTGTAACAAATGCTGTGTATCTTCTGCTATTCTGCGCAACGTCCACATGGAAAAATCCGTCTTTTAGATCTAATGTAATAAACACCTTTGACTTGTGAAGTGGTTCGAAAACCTCTTCCATGACCGTCATCGGGAATCTATCTTTTATTATTTTGTTGTTCAATTCCCGATAGTCGATACGCAATCTATGTCTTCCGTCCTTCTTCTTTACTAGGACTATCGGGCTGGCATATTCTGACCTACTAGGTACAATCAATCCTTCGTCCAACCATTCTTTTACCTGTTTGTTTACTGCTTCTCTCTCAGGGATTGCTAGCCTCCGTGCTTTTCTATATACCGGTACTTCGTCCATCAACACGATCCCCATTTCAATACAAGATTTTTGCACATTCTTTGGTGAATACGATTCCACTATATGATTTACAACTTCACGATACTCTTTGTTCCCCACCTGCAACATCGAATCCAAATCCTCCTCGCCAGTCCACTCGATATTGAAGACGTCATTTTCTTCTAACTCGTATCTCTGTTGCGGTTCCTCCCTTTTCAAGATTACGTTCTTTACATTTTTTATCTTACCTTGACTCATGATCAACTCTACATCATCAGAACAGACTTTCGTCTGGAATCCACGTGTCGGGTACTATTTGAAAACGAACCCAGTGACTGTCTTCTTGGATTTTAATTTCCACCAGACACGATCCTGGTATCGCCCTTGGTCTGCTTCCAAAACCCTTTAACATCATACCAGATTTTTCGATAGTAGCATTTTTGACCTTCTTTAGGAGAGTTTCGTGGATAATGGATACGTCACTCCCACTGCCGACAAACGCGTGATATGGGTTACCTTCGACTTGTATTACTATGTGACTCCCATCAGATTCCATTCGATTCACGTGGTTTATCTCTCTGGATGTTGAGGGAGCCATTCCCTTCTTTACCGGACAGTTGGGCGAAATATGCTCAAACTGATTACAATTGAAACAACGCATGCCTCTTGTCTTTTCTGGGCAATTTGCTGCTACATGCGATAGTGACGCGCAGTTGTGGCATCGCCTTGGTTGTCCGACGATGCCTACATTCCCAGGCGCTATTCTTACTGAAAGTGCAGGTCTCACGTTGTTCCTGAATGGTGTTCTTCGCAGTTGCAGTTCAACGACTAAATTAAGTGTCGTTTTTAACTGGTCTCTAAGGACTGATAAGGGTACATCTCTGAACGACTTTCTCCACGAAGGTAAAAAGCTACAAATAGATCTTCCTGATGTGCTGAAACGGTGGAGGGTTAACGAGTTTGCTTATTGTGCCGATGTAACAAAAATGTTTCGGCAAATAAAAGTGCATCATGATGCACGGTACACAGTTCAAAATGACATTTTCGACACATCTCTTAAGCATTGGTATGTAATAATCTTGCTTCACTATAACTTCCACCTTCCGAGAGCTTTTGTGCCCTTGAGCGTGAACACTCTGGAAAATTTCCTTCAGCATCGTTTTTGGAAGCACTAGCAGGTGTGCACCCTCCTCGAACTTGTACAGCAACCCACCTCTAACTTCATAGTCCTTGTAGGTTCCCGTAGCTGCAATTACATTAAAAATTAGTTGGCAATACTCATCTTTACTCTGAGCATCCTTGATTCTATGCATCAGCTCATTTTCGATCCTCATTACCACCGGATACCTGTCAAGGCATCCACATGCCTCATTGCCGTTCCCGCTCGATGTATAACCTTCATCGAATACTCCTGCAGCATAATCGCCCATCTGGCTACCCGTGGTCATACGTCCGTCTTCTTCATCGTGGCCTAGAACGCCTTACAATGAGTTACTATGGTGAACTCCAGTCCTAAAAGATATACCCTCAGCTTCGCAAGGCATTTCATGATTGAAAGGACTTCTAGTTCGTAGCTGGTGAACTTTCTTTCCGATTGGCTGGTTTTGAAGCTCAGAAAAAATGTCGGGTGAAAATTACCGAGCTCATGTTTTTCTAGCAGCACCCCTCCATATCCCTCTATACTTGTATCCGTGTGGAGTTCTGTTGGCCAACTCGGATTGAAAATCTTCAGTACTGGTTCGCTGCAAAGACAAGATTTTAATAGATTAAACGCTGTATTTTTTTTTCACCAAATCTGAATTTTGCGTCTTTCTGTAGTAAATCGGACAATGGCTTTGCTATCTTAGAATAATTTAAAATTAATTTCCTGAAGAACCCAGTTAACCCCAAAAAGCTCTGCACTTGCTTCACGTTGTTTGGTGCCGGAAATTTCTGCACTACTTCCGTTTCCTACCACGTGACCTAGGAACTCTACTGCACGAGATAGGAAGTTACACTTCTTCCATTTAATCTTTAGCCCATATTCTTCTACAACTTTAAGTACAACATTCAACTTCTCTAATGCTTCTTCTTCGGTCTTAGCGAAAATGATAATGTCGTCCACGTAGATCAGTAGATACTTCTGCAACACCAATCCACGGAAGATCTGGTTGATGAATCTCTGGAAAGCGGCTGGTGAATTACATATTTCGAATGCTACCTTCACAAATTCGTACTATCCGTCCGGTGTTACGAATGCTGTGTATCTTCTGCTATTCTCCGCAACGTCCACATGGAAAAACCCGTCTTTTAGATCCAATGTAATAAACACCTTTGCATTGTGAAGTGGTTAGAAAACCTCGTCCATGACCGACATCGGGAATCTATCTTTTATTATTTTGTTGTTCAATTCCCGATAGTCGATACGCAATCTGTGTCTTCCGTCCTCCTTCTTTACTAAGACTATCGGGCTGGCATATTCTGACCTACTAGGTACAATCACTCCTTCGTCCAACCATTCTTTTACCTGTTTGTTTGTGATTGCTAGCCTCCGTGCTTTTCTATATACCGGTACTTCGTCCATCAACACGATCCCCATTTCAATACAAGATTTTTGCACATTCTTTGGTGAATACGATTCCACTATATGATTTACAACTTCACGATACTCTTTGTTCCCCACCTGCAACATCGAATCCAAATCCTCCTCGCCAGTCCACTCGATATTGAAGACGTCATTTTCTTCTAACTCGTATCTCTGTTGCGGTTCCTCCCTGTTCAAGATTACGTTCTTAACATTTTTATCTTACCTTGACTCATGATCAACTCTACATCATCAGAACAGAATTTCGTCTGGAATCCACGTGTCCGGTACTATTTGAAAACGAACCCAGTGGCTGTCTTGGATTTTAATTTCCACCAGACACGATCCTGGTGTCGCCCGTGGTCTGCTTCCAAAACCCTTTTACATCATACCAGATTTTTCGATAGTAGCATTTTTGACCTTGTTTAGTTTAGTTTAGTTTAGTTTAGTTTATTTTCATCAAACAGAGTACAACTCTTACAGACTACTATAAATAATTAATAAGATAATTAATATGTATAAATATTTATGTACAAAAATAAAATAAGTAATAATATAAGTATAACAATAGGTAAATCTTAATTACAAAACAGATTGCGATAACAAAGCGGACATTCAATTTTTTTTGAAGACATCTCTTGAATTAGAAAAAATATCTATAACCTCTACAACAGAATTCGTTTCTCTTATGCAACGTGCAAACGGTTCGTTTCTACTATAATTTCTTCTATGAAAAGTCTCTCGCAGATGAAAATTGGAGCGGAGAGTCCTTGACGGAAAGTAAAAAAGTATCCGTTCTAACAAAAAAGAGCATTTGATACGATTACTTATTAAATCTTTAACAAACATTATTGAAAAAAATTTCCTCCTTATTTCAAGCGTTTGAATGTCTATAAGCAGGCATCTAGATGGATAAGATGGTACTTCCATATTCCAATTTAATTTGTAGAAAGCATACCTAGTGAATCTTTTTTGTATTCTTTCTATTCTAGAAGAATGAGTGATATAATAGGGGTTCCAAACTATGCTGCAATATTCCAATACCGATCTAACAAGTGAAATATATAATGATTTCAGGGTGTAGGGGTCAGAAAAATCCTTAGAGTTTCTTCTGATAAATCCTAGCATCCCATTAGCTTTGCTCACTATATAATCGATGTGCTTAGTAAACGAAAGCTTTTCATCCAATATAACTCCCAAATCTTTTTTTGCGGTAACCCTATCTAAACTCGTATTATTGATAGTATACTCAAATATGATAGGTGTTTTTTTTCTATGGCATGTAAAGCTCTGACATTTGGCAACATTCAGGAACAATTTGTTTGATTCACACCATTCTGCCAGTT
Organism: Philhelius pedissequus; assembly: GCA_910595825.1. NCBI lineage: Eukaryota > Metazoa > Arthropoda > Insecta > Diptera > Syrphidae > Philhelius > Philhelius pedissequus. The sequence continues at coordinate 206,395,467 of OU343160.1, forward strand.
TATGAATATCCTGTTGGAGATAAAGGCAATCCGTAGGAGATTTTATGAGCCGGAAAATCTTGACATCATCGGCATACATAAGATACTTCGAATACTTAAAATTTACGGGGATGTCATTTATAAAAAGGATAAATAACAAGGGCCCAATATGACTTCCTTGGGGAACACCTGAAGTTACATTAATACCTTTAGATTTAATCTTTCCCAATTTTACAAACTGAACCCGATTTTTTAAATAGGAAGAAATCCATTTTATTAAACTAGAATGGAATCCTAGTTGTGAAAGTTTTAAAATTAATATGCTATGGTTAACTCTATCAAAAGCTTTTGCGAAATCCGTAAAGATAATGTCAGTCTGAAAACCTTTTTCAAATCCGCAAAGTACATAATCGCATAGCAGTGAAAGGTTTGTAGCAGTGGATCTTCCAGATACAAAACCATGTTGGTGTTCAGATATTATGTCCTTGACAAAAAAATTTAATTTATGACAAACAAGCATTTCGAAAATTTTTGGGATCACTGATAATTTGCAGATAGGCCTGTAATTTATCACATTTTGCTTAGAACCAGACTTAAAAATTGGAGTTATATAAGAGATCTTCCAACAGTCCAAAAACTGACCGCTTTTTAACGACTGATTGAAAATCAAGCTAAGTGGTAACGCCAAAGAGCCAGCGCAGTTTAACTTTCCAAGTCTACACTTCCAACATCAACGACATAAGATGGCGAAAAATCAGAAAGTTCACAAGAAGCAGAGGGCAAATAAACAGATTTAAAATAGTCGGCAAAGAAATCGCATATGACGTTCATATCACTAGATACGCAATCGGAATACTTCATACAGCTTGGAATCCCTATAGACTTTCTTTTGATATTAATAAATTTCCAAAAGTGTTTAGAATCATTTCTAATTTTTGACTCAGCAGTGAGAATAAAATTATTAAATAGGAAATTGTTGAGACAGTCATATTCAAGGTGGCACTGAATGTATTTCTGCTTAAGGGCTAAATTATCTTTAGTTGCCTTATAAGCTTTATACGCTTTGTTTTTCCTATTTTTAAGATTTGATAATCTTCTGTTAAACCATGGTGGGTTTGAATTTGGTTTAGCTATTTTTTTAGGAATATTCATCTCAAAACTTTCATGTAGATACGTTGCAAATTTTTCAAACGCATGATGAAGGCTTAAATTAATCAGGGTATCTTCCCAGGGAATTGACGATATAAAGTTATTAATTCCAACAAAGTTTGCACGTTTATGATCAAAATACGATTCTGGTACATTAATTGTATCTTTCATATAGGTTAAAAATCTACACTCAACTGAAAGGCATACATGGTGGATTGAGTTTTTAATGGCAGGAAAATCAGTCTTTTCGATATAAACTTCGAGCTCTTTATCCACGAGAATTAAGTCTTATATACGATTTAGATTATTATGAAAGTTATTAACTTGAATTAAGTTAAATTGACTATAAAAATCTATGACTGACGCTTCTATTTCAGTGTGAACATTGAATGGCACTAAATATTGATCATCCAAATCTGGTTCCCAGCTTATATCACCAAGATTGAAATCTCCTAAAACAATTACATGATCATTTGTACTTAAGTTATTAAGAACTGATTGACAGTTAAACATATGCAAATTGTACAACTCTAATGAACTTCCTGGTCGAATATAATTTACGCTAACAAATAAGTTTAAACTTCTATTCAAATTTATTTTTACTATCAGCTGATCAACATCGAAAACTGATGGATTGTTATCGGGAATTAGTTCAACTTGACTGCAAATTAAATTATTTTTAACTGCAATAATAACACCTCCACCTCTGTCAAAACCAGTTGTGAAGGAACATCTATCTTTTCGAAATACTACATATTGATTACAATTAAATAATTCTGAAGTAAAATGATTCTCACTTAACCAAGTTTCAGTAAGTACAATTATATGATAATCTTGAGATGCAAAGTATACATACAGTTTACTCAATTTAGTTCGAATTCCACCTACATTTTGGTAATATATAGATAGATTATTAGAGTTGAAAACATTTGCAGGTCCTGCAGTAGCAGGAACAGAATTGAAAGCAGCAATTTCATCAACAGGATTAGCAAATAGAACAGCAGGAATAGCAACAAAATTTTCAGGTATATGGCAGACGTCGTCGGCGGTGCCATGAGCAACAATAGCTACAATATCTTCTACAGCTTCATCAACATCTTCAACAACAACAACATCATCATCAGTGTCATCATCATCAATAGCAACACCATCTTCAACAGCATCATCAACATCTACAACAACAGCAACACCATCATCAGCTTCATCATCATCAACAACAACAGCTACATCATCATCATCAGCAACTTCATAAGCATAATTATTTGCAATAAGCTATAAGTCATTATTTCTTGGTTTGAGGTCAAATTGACGAATTTTATTTCCATCTGGCCAAAAATCAGAACTAAAAATAGTGTTAACTAGATTTGGTGGACAACCAACTTTGAAATTTATAAATTTCAATTCCGACTCGAATTCTTTTCTTTGTTTTGTCAACAATTTGTAGCATTGGAAAAACGATGGACTTAATTTGGTATTTGCGGACATATATGCGATTATTGAGTCTGGTGCTGTGCTAGATTCAAAACTTGATACATGAAACCATTTGATTTGTTGGTTATACACTTTAAGTCCCATATTGTTTTGATTAATTCCAATTTTTACTGAGGGATACACATTTTTTTTTACGTTGTCGTGCATTTCTTCCACATCAGCGTCAGCATTTTTTATATCCACATCATTATTTGTATTTTTGTTTACATCGTCTTTTTCCTCCACTGATACAGGTAGAATAAGAGCATTGTTGTTATTGGTAGGAAATTCATTTTCAGCAGAAGCACCAGTGTCTGATTTCACATTGACAGCACAACCTACGATGACATCATCAGCGGTGAAGGGGATGTTATTATTACAAACGCCATCAACAGTCCCCGTAGTTGGAGTGGTGGAAAGAACGGCGAGAGAAAAGTTATTGTTTTTCTTGTGAGCATCATCTATGGGTAGAGATGAGTCAAAGGAAGCAACAACATCAGGTGAGTGAGATTGCATTGGCAATGATAACGATAGTTCACCCGATGTGCTTTCAGAGCGCACCGTAGATTTTGCATTATTGGTAGCTTTTACTTCGCTTGAGTGGGAAGAGGAGGGAGGCAAATTACTGTGCTTCAGAGACAGGCGATTCAAAGCAGGAGATGCGCTTAGCAAATTTTGTTTGCCTTTCTGTGAACTTGTTTTTGGTTCAATGGACTTTTGGACTCTTTGACTTTTTGTTTTGTCTCTCACACCTCTACTCGCATTTAAGTTTATTTTATTTTGATTTTGTGTAGGCAAATTATTTTTTTTCTTCTTGTCAGAGTTCAACAATTCAAAATGTTTAAAATGTTTAAGTTCACTTATTGAATCTTGGAGAAGAGCGAAATGTTTAGCTATTTTATTTATGCAATCAATCAAAGCAAAGTTCTTACACTTGTCGCAATTATAGACAATGTTATCACTAGAAGTTAACAAATTGAGTTCGTTGTCATTCAACAAAGTACACTTAAAGTGGTAATTGGACTGGCAAATGCCACAAGACACAGTATCATCTACGGTCAAATCAATAAGACACTTTTGGCACCTTACACTCATTGTTAAGAGTGTAAGTGTAAGACTATGCATGCGAAGGCAATGAAGAAAAAAACTGGAGAGTTTCGTGGATAATGGATACGTCACTCCCACTGCCGACAAACGCGTGATATGGGTTACCTTCGACTTGTATTACTATGTGACTCCCATCAGATTCCATTCGATTCACGTGGCTTATCCCTCTGGATGTTGAGGGAGCCATTCCCTTCTTTACCGGACAGTTGGGCGAAATATGCCCAAACTGATTACAATTGAAACACGCATGCCTCTTGTCTTTTCTGGGCAATTTGCTGCTACATGCGATAGTGACGCGCAGTTGTGGCATCGCCTTGGTTGTCCGACGATGCCTACATTCCCAGGTGCTGACGTTGTTCCTGAATGGTGTTCTTCGCAGTTGCAGTTTAACGACTAAATTAAGAGTCGTTTTTAACTCGTCTCTAAGGACTGATAAGGGTACATCTCTGAACGACTTTCTCCACGAAGGTAAACAACTACAAATAGATCTTCCTGATGTGCTGAAACGGTGGAGGGTTAACGAGTTTGCTTATTGTGCCGATGTAACAAAAATGTTTCGGCAAATAAAAGTGCATCATGATGCACGGTACACAGTTCAAAATGACATTTTCGACACATCTCTTAAGCATTGGTATGTATTAATCTCGCTTCACTATAACTTCCACCTTCCGAGAGCTCTTGTGCCCTTGAGCGTGAACACTCTGGAAAATTTCCTTCAGCATCGTTTTTGGAATCACTAGCAGGTGTGCACCCTCCTCGAACTTGTACAGCAACCCACCTCTAAGTTCATAGTCCTTGTAGGTTCCCGTAGCTGCAATTACATTAAAAATTAGTTGGCAATACTCATCTTTACTCTGAGCATTCTTGATTCTATGCATCAGCTCATTTTCGATCCTCATTACCACCGGATACCTGCTCAAGGCATCCTCATGCCTTATTGCCGTTCCCGCTCGATGTATAACCTTCATCGAATACTCCTGCAGCATAATCGCCCATCTGGCTACCCGTGGTCATACGTCCCTCTTCTTCATCGCTGCCTAGAACGCCTTACAATCAGTTACTATGGTGAACTCCAGTCCTAAAAGATATACCCTCAGCTTCGCAAGGCATTTCATGATTGCAAGGACTTCTAGTTCGTAGCTGGTGAACTCTCTTTCCGATTGGCTGGTTTTGAAGCTCAGAAAAAATTTCGGGTGAAAATTACCGAACTCATGTTTTTGTAGCAGCACCCCTCCATATCCCTCTATACTTGTATCCGTGTGGAGTTCTGTTGACCAACTCGGATTGAAAATCTTCAGTACTTGTTCGCTGCAAAGACAAGATTTTAATAGATTAAACGCTGTAATTTTTTTTTCACCAAATCTGAATTTTGCGTCTTTCTGTAGTAAATCGAACAATGGCTTTGCTATCTTAGAATAATTTAAAATTAATTTCCTGAAGAACCCAGTTAACCCCAAAAAGCTCTGCACTTGCTTCGCGTTGTTTGGTGCCGGAAATTTCTGCACTGCCTTGATTTTCTCTTCCGACGGCTTAATACTTCCGTTTCCTACCACGTGACCTAGGAACTCTACTGCACGAGATAGGAAGTTACACTTCTTCCATTTAATCTTTAACCCATATTCTTCTACAACTTTAACTACAACATTCAACTTCTCTAATGCTTTTTCTTCGGTCTTAGCGAAAATGATAATGTCGTCCACGTAGATCAGTAGATACTTCTGCAACACCAATCCACGGAAGATCTGGTTGATGAATCTCTGGAAAGCGGCTGGTGAATTACATAGTCCGAATGCTACCTTCACAAATTCGTACTATCCGTCCGGTGTAACGAATGCTGTGTATCTTCTGCTATTCTCCGCAACGTCCACATGGAAAAATCCGTCTTTTAGATCTAATGTAATAAACACCTTTGAATTGTGAAGTGGTTCGAAAACCTCTTTCATGACCGTCATCGGGAATCTATCTTTTATTATTTTGTTGTTCAATTCCCGATAGTCGATACGCAATCTGTGTCTTCCGTCCTTCTTCTTTACTAGGACTATCGGGCTGGCATATTCTGACCTACTAGGTACAATCACTCCTTCGTCCAACCATTCTTTTACCTGTTTATTTACTGCTTCTCTCTCAGGGATTGCTAGCCTCCGTGCTTTTCTATATACCAGTACTTCGTCCATCAACACGATCCCCATTTCAATACAAGATTTTTGCACATTCTTTGGTGAATACGATTCCACTATATGATTTACAACTTCACGATACTCTTTGTTCCCCACCTGCAACATCGAATCCAAATTCTCCTCGCCAGTCCACTCGATATTGAAGACGTCATTTTCTTCTAACTCGTATCTCTGTTGCGGTTCCTCCCTTTTCAAGATTACGTTCTTTACATTTTTTATCTTACCTGGACTCATGATCAACTCTACATCATCAGAACAGAATTTCGTCTGGAATCCACGTGTCGGGTACTATTTGAAAACGAACCCAGTGACTGTCTTCTTGGATTTTAATTTCCACCAGACACGATCCTGGTGTCGCCCGTGGTCTGCTTCCAAAACCCTTTAACATCATACCAGATTTTTCGATAGTAGCATTTTTGACCTTCTTTAGGAGAGTTTCGTGGATAATGGATACGTCACTCCCACTGCCGACAAACGCGTGATATGGGTTACATTCGACTTGTATTACTATGTGACTCCCATCAGATTCCATTCGATTCACGTGGCTTATCCCTCTGGATGTTGAGGGAGCCATTCCCTTCTTTACCGGACAGTTGGGCGAAATATGCCCAAACTGATTACAATTGAAACAACGCATGCCGCTTGCCTTTTCTGGGCAATTAGCTGCTACATGCGATAGTGACGCGCAGTTGTGGCATCGCCTTGGTTGTCCGACGATGCCTACATCCCCAGGCGCTATTCTTACTGGAAGTGCAGGTCTCACGTTGTTCCTGAATGGTGTTCTTCGCAGTTGCAGTTCAACGACTAAATTAAGAGTCGTTTTTAACTGGTCCCTAAGGACTGATAAGGGTACATCTCTGAACGGCTTTCTCCACGAAGGTAAAAAACTACAAATAGATCTTCCTGATGTGCTGAAACGGTGGAGGGTTAACGAGTTTGCCTATTGTGCCGATGTAACAAAAATGTTTCGACAAATAAAAGTGCATCATGATGCACGGTACACAGTTCAAAATGACATTTTCGACACATCTCTTAAGCATTGGTATGTTATAATCCTGCTTCACTATAACTTCTACCTTCCGAGAGCTTTTGTGCCCTTGAGCGTGAACACTCTGGAAAATTTCCTTCAGCATCGTTTTTGGAAGCACTAGCAGGTATACACCCTCCTCGAACTTGTACAGCAACCCACCTCTCACTTCATAGTCCTTGTAGGTTCCCGTAGCTGCAATTACATTGAAAATTAGTTGGCAATACTCATCTTTACTCTGAGCATCCTTGATTCTATGCATCAGCTCATTTTCGATCCTCATTACCACTGGATACCTGCTCAAGGCATCCACATGCCTCATTGCCGTTCCCGCTCGATGTATAACCTTCATCGAATACTCCTGCAGCATAATCGCCCATCTGGCGACCCGTGGTCATACGTCCCTCTTCTTCATCGTTGCCTAGAACGCCTTACAATCAGTTACTATGGTGAACTCCAGTCCTAAAAGATATACCCTCAGCTTCGCAAGGCATTTCATGATTGCAAGGACTTCTAGTTCGTAGCTGGTGAACTTTCTTTCCGATTGGCTGGTTTTGAAGCTCAGAAAAAATGTCGGGTGAAAATTACCGAACTCATGTTTTTGTAGCAGCACCCCTCCATATCCCTCTATACTTGTATCCGTGTGGAGTTCTGTTGGCCAACTCGGATTGAAAATCTTCAGTACTGGTTCGCTGCAAAGACAAGATTTTAATAGATTAAACGCTGTATTTTTTTTTCACCAAATCTGAATTTTGCGTCCTTCTGTAGTAAATCGGACAATGGCTTTGCTATCTTAGAATAATTTAAAATTAATTTCCTGAAGAACCCAGTTAACCCCAAGAAGCTCTGCACTTGCTTCACGTTGTTTGGTGCCGGAAATTTCTGCACTGCCTTGATTTTCTCTTCCGACGGCTTAATACTTCCGTTTCCTACCACGTGACCTAGGAACTCTACTGCACGAGATAGGAAGTTACACTTATTCCATTTAATCTTTAACCCATATTCTTCTACAACTTTAAGTACAACATTCAACTTCTCTACTGCTTCTTCTTCGGTGTTAGCGAAAATGATAATGTCGTCCACGTAGATCAGTAGATACTTCTGCAACACCAATCCACGGAAGATCTGGTTGATGAATCTCTGGAAAGCGGCTGGTGAATTACATAGTCCGAATGCTACCTTCACAAATTCGTACTATCCGTCCGGTGTTACGAATGCTGTGTATCTTCTGCTATTCTCCGCAACGTCCACATGGAAAAATCCGTCTTTTAGATCCAATGTAATAAACACCTTTGCATTGTGAAGTGGTTAGAAAACCTCGTCCATGACCGACATCGGGAATCTATCTTTCATTATTGTGTTGTTCAATTCCCGATAGTCGATACGCAATCTGTGTCTTCCGTCCTCCTTCTTTACTAGGACTATCGGGCTGGCATATTCTGACCTACTAGGTACAATCACTCCTTCGTCCAACCATTCTTTTACCTGTTTGTTTGTGATTGCTAGCCTCCGTGCTTTTCTATATATCGGTACTTCGTCCATCAACACGATCCCCATTTCAATACAAGATTTTTGCACATTCTTTGGTGAATACGATTCCACTATATGATTTACAACTTCACGATACTCTCTGTTCGCCACCTGCATCGAATCCAAATGCTCCCCGCCAGTCCACTCGATATTGAAGACGTCATTTTCTTCTAACTCGTATCTCTGTTGCGGTTCCTCCCTGTTCAAGATTACGTTCTTTACATTTTTTATCTTACCTTGACTCATGATCAACTCTACATCATCAGAACAGAATTTCGTCTGGAATCCACGTGTCGGGTACTATTTGAAAACGAACCCAGTGACTGTCTTCTTGGATTTTAATTTCCACCAGACACGATCCTGGTGTCGCCCGTGGTCTGCTTCCAAAACCCTTTAATATCATACCAGATTTTTCGATAGTAGCATTTTTGACCTTCTTTAGGAGAGTTTCGTGGATAATGGATACGTCACTCCCACTGCCGACAAACGCGTGATATGGGTTACCTTCGACTTGTATTACTATGTGATTCCATTCGATTCACGTGGCTTATCCCTCTGGATGTTGAGGGAGCAATTCCCTTCTTTACCGGACAGTTGGGCGAAATATGCCCAAACTGATTACAATTGAAACACGCATGCCCCTTGTCTTTTCTGGGCAATTTGCTGCTACATGCGATAGTGACGCGCAGTTGTGGCATCGCCTTGGTTGTCCGACGATGCCTACATTCCCAGGCGCTATTCTTACTGGAAGTGCAGGTCTCACGTTGTTCCTGAATGGTGTTCTTCGCAGTTGCAGTTCAACGACTAAATTAAGAGTCGTTTTTAACTGGTCTCTAAGGACTGATAAGGGTACATCTCTGAACGACTTTCTCCACGAAGGTAAAAAACTACAAATAGATCTTCCTGATGCGCTGAAACGGTGGAGGGTTAACGAGTTTGCTTATTGTGCCGATGTAACAAAAATGTTTCGGCAAATAAAAGTGCATCATGATGCACGGTACACAGTTCAAAATGACATTTTCGACACATCTCTTAAGCATTGGTATGTAATAATCTTGCTTCACTATAACTTTCACCTTCCGAGAGCTTTTGTGCCCTTGAGCGTGAACACTCTGGAAAATTTCCTTCAGCATCGTTTTTGGAAGCACTAGCAGGTGTGCACCCTCCTCGAACTTGTACAGCAACCCACCTCTAACTTCATAGTCCTTGTAGGTTCCCGTAGCTGCAATTACATTAAAAATATGTTGGCAATACTCATCTTTATTCTGAGCATCCTTGATTCTATGCATCAGCTCATTTTCGATCCTCATTACCACCGGATACCTGCTCAAGGCATCCACATGCCTCATTGCCGTTCCCGCTCGATGTATAACTTTCATCGAATACTCCTGAAGCATAATCGCCCATCTGGCTACCCGTGGTCATACGTCCCTCTTCTTCATCGTTGCCTAGAACGCCTTACAATCAGTTTCTATGATGAACGCCAGTCCTAAAAGATATACCCTCAGTTTCGCAATGCATTTCATGATTGCAAGGACTTCTAGTTCGTAGCTGATGAACTTTCTTTCCGATTGGCTGGTTTTGAAGCTCAGAAAAAATGTCGGGTGAAAATTACCGAGCTCATGTTTTTGTAGCAGCACCCCTCCATATCCCTCTATACTTGTATCCGTGTGGAGTTCTGTTGGCCAACTCGGATTGAAAATCTTCAGTACTGGTTCGCTGCAAAGACAAGATTTTAATAGATTAAACGCTGTATTTTTTTTTTTCACCAAATCTGAATTTTGCGTCTTTCTGTAGTAAATCGGACAATGGCTTTGCTATCTTAGAATAATTTAAAATTAATTTCCTGAAGAACCCAGTTAACCCCAAGAAGCTCTGCACTTGCTTCACGTTGTTTGGTGCCGGAAATTTCTGCACTGCCTTGATTTTCTCTTCCGACGGCTTAATATTTCCGTTTCCTACCACGTGACCTAGGAACTCTACTGCACGAGATAGGAAGTTACACTTCTTCCATTTAATCTTTAACCCATATTCTTTTACAACTTTAAGTACAACATTCAACTTCTCTAATGCTTCTTCTTCGGTCTTAGCGAAAATGATAATGTCGTCCACGTAGATCAGTAGATACTTCTGCAACACCAATCCACGGAAGATCTGGTTGATGAATCTCTGGAAAGCGGCTGGTGAATTACATAGTCCGAATGCTACCTTCACAAATTCGTACTATCCGTCCAGTGTTACGAATGCTGTGTATCTTCTGCTATTCTCCGCAACGTCCACATGGAAAAATCCGTCTTTTAGATCTAATGTAATAAACACCTTTGCATTGTGAAGTGGTTCGAAAACCTCTTCCATGACCGTCATCGGGAATCTCTTTTATTATTTTGTTGTCAATTCCCGATAGTCGATACGCAATCTGTGTCTTCTGTCCTTCTTCTTTACCAGGACTATGGGGCTGGCATATTCTGACCTACTAGGTACAATCACTCTTTCGTCCAACCATTCTTTTACCTGTTTGTTTACTTCTCTCTAAGGGATTGCTAGCCTCCGTGCTTTTCTATATACCGGTACTTCGTCCATCAACACGATCCCCATTTCAATACAAGATTTTTGCACATTCTTTGGTGAATACGATTCCACTATATGATTTACAACTTCACGATACTCTGTTCCCCACCTGCAACATCGAATCCAAATCCTCCTCGCCAGTCCACTCGATATTGAAGACGTCATTTTCTTCTAACTCGTATCTCTGTTGCGGTTCCTCCCTTTTCAAGATTACGTTCTTTACATTTTTATCTTACCTTGACTCATGATCAACTCTACATCATCAGAACAGAATTTCGTCTGGAATCCACGTGTCGGGTACTATTTGAAAACGAACCCAGTGACTGTCTTCTTGGATTTTAATTTCCACCAGACACGATCCTGGTGTCGCCGGTGGTCTGCTTCCAAAACCCTTTAACATCATACCAGATTTTTCGATAGTAGCATTTTTGACCTTCTTTAGGAGAGTTTCGTGGATATGGGTTACATTCGACTTGTATTACTATGTGACTCCCATCAGATTCCATTCGATTCACGTGGCTTATCCCTCTGGATGTTGAGGGAGCCATTCCCTTCTTTACCGGACAGTTGGGCGAAATATGCCCAAACTGATTACAATTGAAACAACGCATGCCGCTTGCCTTTTCTGGGCAATTTGCTGCTACATGCGATAGTGACGCGCAGTTGTGGCATCGCCTTGGTTTTCCGACGATGCCTACATTCCCAGGCGCTATTCTTACTGGAAGTGCAGGTCTCACGTTGTTCCTGAATGGTGTTCTTCGCAGTTGCAGTTCAACGACTAAATTAAGAGTCGTTTTTAACTGGTCTCTAAGGACTGATAAGGGTACATCTCTGAACGACTTTCTCCACGAAGGTAAAAAACTACAAATAGATCTTCCTGATGTGCTGAAACGGTGGAGGGTTAAGGAGTTTGCTTATTGTGCCGATGTAACAAAAATGTTTCGGCAAATAAAAGTGCATCATGATGCACGGTACACACTTCAAAATGACATTTTCGACACATCTCTTAAGCATTGGTATGTAATAATCTTGCTTCACTATAACTTCCACCTTCCGAGAGCTTTTGTGCCCTTGAACGTGAACACTCTGGAAAATTTCCTTCAGCATCGTTTTTGGAAGCACTAGCAGGTGTGCACCCTCCTCGAACTTGTACAGCAACCCACCCCTAACTTCATAATCCTTGTAGGTTCCCGTAGCTGCAATTACATTAAAAATTAGTTGGCAATACTCATCTTTACTCTGAGCATCTTTGATTCTATGCATCAGCTCATTTTCGATCCTCATTACCACCGGATACCTGCTCAAGGCATCCACATGCCTCATTGCCGTTCCCGCTCGATGTATAACCTTCATCGAATACTCCTGCAGCATAATCGCCTATCTGCCTACCCGTGGTCATACGTTTCTCTTCTTCAAGGTTGGCTAGAACGCCTTACAATCAGTTACTATGGTGAACTCCAGTCCTAAAAGATATACCCTCAGCTTCGCAAGGCATTTCATGATTGCAAGGACTTCTAGTTCGTAGCTGGTGAACTTTCTTTCCGATTGGCTGGTTTTGAAGCTCAGAAAAAATGTCGGGTGAAAATTACCGAGCTCATGTTTTTGTAGCAGCACCCCTCCATATCCCTCTATACTTGTATCGTGTGGAGTTCTGTTGGCCAACTCGGATTGAAAATCTTCAGTACTGGTTCGCTGCAAAGACAAGATTTTAATAGATTAAACGCTGTAATTTTGTTCACCAAATCTGAATTTTGCGTCTTTCTGTAGTAAATCGGACAATGGCTTTGCTATCTTAGAATAATTTAAAATTAATTTCCTGAAGAACCCAGTTAACCCCAAAAAGTTCTGCACTTGCTTCACGTTGTTTGGTGCCGGAAATTTCTGCAATGCCTTGATTTTCTCTTCCGACGGCTTAATACTTCCGTTTCCTACCACGTGACCTAGGAACTCTACTGCGCGAGATAGGAAGTTACACTTCTTCCATTTAATCCTCAACCCATATTCGTCTACAACTTTAAGTACAACATTCAACTTCTCTAATGCTTCTTCTTCGGTCTTAGCGAAAATGATAATGTCGTCCACGTTGATCAGTAGATACTTCTACAACACCAATCCACAGAAGATCTGGTTGATGAATCTATGGAAAGCGGCTGGTGAATTACATAGTCCAAATGCTACCTTCACAAATTCGTACTATCCGTCCGGTGTTACGAATGCTGTGTATGTTCTGCTATTCTCCGCAACGTCCACATGGAAAAATCCGTCTTTTAGATCTAATGTAATAAACACCTTTGCATTGTGAAGTGGTTCGAAAACCTCTTCCATGACCGTCATCGGGAATCTATCTTTTATTATTTTGTTGTTCAATTCCCGATAGTCGATACGCAATCTGTGTCTTCCGTCCTTCTTCTTTACAAGGACTATCGGGCTGGCATATTCTGACCTACTAGGTACAATCATTCCTTCGTCCAACCATTCTTTTACCTGTTTGTTTACTGCTTCTCTCTCAGGGATTGCTAGCCTCCGTGCTTTTCTATATACCGGTACTTCGTCCATCAACACGATCCCCATTTCAATACAAGATTTTTGCACTTTGGTGAATACGATTCCACTATATGATTTACAACTTCACGATACTCTTTGTTCCCCACCTGCAACATCGAATCCAAATCCTCCTCGCCAGTCCACTCGATATTGAAGACGTCATTTTCTTCTAACTCGTATCTCTGTTGCGGTTCCTCCCTTTTCAAGATTACGTTCTTTACATTTTTTATCTTACCTTGACTCATGATCAACTCTACATCATCAGAACAGAATTTCGTCTGGAATCCACGTGTCGGGTACTATTTGAAAACGAACCCAGTGACTGTCTTCTTGGATTTTAATTTCCACCAGACACGATCCTGGTGTCGCCCGTGGTCTGCTTCCAAAACCCTTTAACATCATACCAGATTTTTCGATAGTAGCATTTTTGACCTTCTTTAGGAGAGTTTCGTGGATAATGGATACGTCACTCCCACTGCCGACAAACGCGTGATATGGATTACCTTCGACTTGTATTACTATGTGACTCCCATCAGATTCCATTCGATTCACGTGGCTTATCCCTCTGGATGTTGAGGGAGCCATTCCCTTCTTTACCGGACAGTTGGGCGAAATATGCCCAAACTGATTACAATTGAAACAACGCATGCCTCTTGTCTTTTCTGGGCAATTTGCTGCTACATGCGATAGTGACGCGCAGTTGTGGCATCGCCTTGGGTGTCCGACGATGCCTACATTCCCAGGCGCTATTCTTACTGGAAGTGCAGGTCTCACGTTGTTCCTGAATGGTGTTCTTCGCAGTTGCAGTTCAACGACTAAATTAAGAGTCGTTTTTAACTGGTCTCTAAGGACTGATAAGGGTACATCTCTGAACTACTTTCTCCGCGAAGGTAAAAAACTACAAATAGGTCTTCCTGATGTGCTGAAACGGTGGAGGGTTAACGAGTTTGCTTATTATGCCGATGTAACAAAAATGTTTCGGCAAATAAAAGTGCATCATGATGACTTTAATTATCAACGTATTTTGTGGGCTGAAGGTTCTAATGTTCAAGAGTTCGTACTCACCACAGTCACGTATGGTACAAAATCAGCACTATTTCTTGCTAACAGGGTACTAAATCAGTTAGCCGAGGACGAAAGTTATCGATTTGCCGATGTAAAAGATGTTATAAAAAAAAAATACTTACGTGGACGATGTGTACGATGGAGCAGCTACTGTAGAAGAATGTAAGAATCGAATCTCTCAAATTACACACCTCTTTGAAGCAGGCGGATTTCAACTGAATAAATGGGCAGCCAATAATGAAAATTTAATGAAGGACGTTCCTGAAAAAAATCCAGCAACAAGTTCATTGCTTTGCTTAGATGATGGTCAGGTTCACAGAACTTTGGGGTTGAACTGGCAGCCTACACTGGATCGATTTATATTTATCCCTGTCCATCAGGAGGAACCAGCTGCTTATCTGTTTATACAAAGAGGACAGTGCTATCTAGAACAGATCATTTTTTTTACCTCTTCAGTTGGCTTTCCCAGATTGTGATCAAGGCTAAGCTATTTATACAAGAACTCTGGCTTGCAGAACTTGAGTATCTAAATATCTAAATCATTCGAAAGCCGATGGAAAAGTTACATCAACCAACTTAGCGATCTATCCTTGATATCTGTACCCCGATGGCTTGGAATAACTCGCTGTTCACTATCAGTTGAACTGTATGGGTTTTCCGAAGCATCACAACAAGCTCTTGGAGCAGTGGTCTATATTCGTGTGGTCAAGAAGAGCGTAACTAATATAACAATTATATCATCAAAAACAAAAGTTACTCCAACTAGACCATCAAGATTTGTTCGAGTCACTGTACCGCGGCTGTACTTGGCTGCAGCGCTATTACTTACAAAGCTCGTTAAACATTTGGTTTATGTTCTTGATTTACATGCATCTCCTATTCACCTTTGGACGGACTCCAGTACTGCGCCCTATTGGATTCAAGGTGAACCCTCGAGATGGAAAGATTTCGTCAGAAATCGAGTCAGTCAAGTTCAAGAGATTTTACCAAAAGCAAATTGGCACCACATTTTAGGTGAGTATAATCCCGCTGACCTACGCTCTAGAGGGGTTTCGCCTCGGCAGTTAGCGGATAGTAATCTTTGGTGGCAAGGGCCAGAATGTCTGCAGCTTGCTCCAGACAAGTGGCCAAAGCCTATCCCCAATCCAGATGCTAGCGTAGATCATGAAGAACGTCGACAACTAGTAGCTTCAACATTAAAATGGCCACTAACATGGGATATTCTTCAACGTTATTCTTCTTTATCAAAACTTCTGCGAATCACTGCATGGTGCAAACGTGCCATATTGCGAACCAAAATGTTACTCTTATTGCGAAAAGCCCTGGATGTGTCAAACATTCCAAGTCCATTTACACCTGAAGCACTTGAAAATGCGAAATAAGTTCTCAGTACATCAAACAGTGAATGACATTTAACACCTATGGAGATTGAAACATCTAGACTATTCTGGATACAAAAAATTCAAAACATTTATTTTAAATCTGAAATCAATCAACTTTCTCGCTTAGAATCTTTATCGCGCAATAGCCCTCTTCAACAACTTACGCCATTTCTTGACTCGCAAGGAGTTCTGCTAATTGGTGGGCGGCTTCGTAATGCGCAAATAGATCCATACATGAAACATCCTATTATTTTACCAAAGGATTCAACCTTCACTAGACTTGTCTTGGACTATACACATCAAACAACGCTCCATGGCAGTGTGCAATTAATGCATAAGGACTGATAAGGGTACATCTCTGAACGACTTTCTCCACGAAGGTAAAAAACTACAAATAGATCTTCCTGATGTGCTGAAACGGTGGAGGGTTAACGAGTTTGCTTATTGTGCCGATGTAACAAAAATGTTTCGGCAAATAAAAGTGCATCATGATGCACGGTACACAGTTCAAAATGACATTTTCGACACATCTCTTAAGCATTGGTATGTAATAAACTTGCTTCACTATAACTTTCACCTTCCGAGAGCTTTTGTGCCCTTGAGCGTGAACACTCTGGAAAATTTCCTTCAGCATCGTTTTTGGAAGCACTAGCAGGTGTGCACCCTCCTCGAACTTGTACAGCAACCCACCTCTAACTTCATAGTCCTTGTAGGTTCCCGTAGCTGCAATTACATTAAAAATTAGTTGGCAATACTCATCTTTATTCTGAGCATCCTTGATTCTATGCATCAGCTCATTTTCGATCCTCATTACCACCGGATACCTGGTCAAGGCATCCACATGCCTCATTGCCGTTCCCGCTCGATGTATAACTTTCATCGAATACTCCTGCAGCATAATCGCCATCTGGCTACCCGTGGTCATACGTCCCTCTTCTTCATCGTTGCCTAGAACGCCTTACAATCAGTTTCTATGGTGAACTCCAGTCCTAAAAGATATACCCTCAGCTTCGCAAGGCATTTTATGATTGCAAGGACTTCTAGTTCGTAGCTGATGAACTTTCTTTCCGATTGGCTGGTTTTGAAGCTCAGAAAAAATGTCGGGTGAAAATTACCGAGCTCATGTTTTTGTAGCAGCACCCCTCCATATCCCTCTATACTTGTATCCGTGTGGAGTTCTGTTGGCCAACTCGGATTGAAAATCTTCAGTACTGGTTCGCTGCAAAGACAAGATTTTAATAGATTAAACGCTGTAATTTTTTTCACCAAATCTGAATTTTGCGTCTTTCTGTAGTAAATCGGACAATGGCTTTGCTATCTTAGAATAATTTAAAATTAATTTCCTGAAGAACCCAGTTAACCCCAAAAAGTTCTGCACTTGCTTCACGTTGTTTGGTGCCGGAAATTTCTGCAATGCCTTGATTTTCTCTTCCGACGGCTTAATACTTCCGTTTCCTACCACGTGACCAGGAACTCTACTGCGCGAGATAGGAAGTTACACTTCTTCCATTTAATCCTTAACCCATATTCGTCTACAACTTTAAGTACAACATTCAACTTCTCTAATGCTTCTTCTTCGGTCTTAGCGAAAATGATAATGTCGTCCACGTTGATCAGTAGATACTTCTACAACACCAATCCACAGAAGATCTGGTTGATGAATCTATGGAAAGCGGCTGGTGAATTACATAGTCCGAATGCTACCTTCACAAATTCGTACTATCCGTCCGGTGTTACGAATGCTGTGTATGTTCTGCTATTCTCCGCAACGTCCACATGGAAAAATCCGTCTTTTAGATCTAATGTAATAAACACCTTTACATTGTGAAGTGGTTCGAAAACCTCTTCCATGACCGTCATCGGGAATCTATCTTTTATTATTTTGTTGTTCAATTCCCGATAGTCGATACGCAATCTGTGTCTTCCGTCCTTCTTCTTTACAAGGACTATCGGGCTGGCATATTCTGACCTATTAGGTACAATCATTCCTAGGTCCAACCATTCTTTTACCTGTTTGTTTACTGCTTCTCTCTCAGGGATTGCTAGCCTCCGTGCTTTTCTATATACCGGTACTTCGTCCATCAACACGATCCCCATTTCAATACAAGATTTTTGCACTTTCTTTGGTGAATACGATTCCACTATATGATTTACAACTTCACGATACTCTTTGTTCCCCACCTGCAACATCGAATCCAAATCCTCCTCGCCAGTCCACTCGATATTGAAGACGTCATTTTCTTCTAACTCGTATCTCTGTTGCGGTTCCTCCCTTTTCAAGATTACGTTCTTTACATTTTTTATCTTACCTTGACTCATGATCAACTCTACATCATCAGAACAGAATTTCGTCTGGAATCCACGTGTCGGGTACTATTTGAAAACGAACCCAGTGACTGTCTTCTTGGATTTTAATTTCCACCAGACACGATCCTGGTGTCGCCCGTGGTCTGCTTCCAAAACCCTTTAACATCATACCAGATTTTTCGATAGTAGCATTTTTGACCTTCTTTAGGAGAGTTTCGTGGATAATGGATACGTCACTCCCACTGCCGACAAACGCGTGATATGGATTACCTTCGACTTGTATTACTATGTGACTCCCATCAGATTCCATTCGATTCACGTGGCTTATCCCTCTGGATGTTGAGGGAGCCATTCCCTTCTTTACCGGACAGTTGGGCGAAATATGCCCAAACTGATTACAATTGAAACAACGCATGCCTCTTGTCTTTTCTGGGCAATTTGCTGCTACATGCGATAGTGACGCGCAGTTGTGGCATCGCCTTGGGTGTCCGACGATGCCTACATTCCCAGGCGCTATTCTTACTGGAAGTGCAGGTCTCACGTTGTTCCTGAATGGTGTTCTTCGCAGTTGCAGTTCAACGACTAAATTAAGAGTCGTTTTTAACTGGTCTCTAAGGACTGATAAGGGTACATCTCTGAACGACTTTCTCCACGAAGGTAAAAAACTACAAATAGGTCTTCCTGATGTGCTGAAACGGTGGAGGGTTAACGAGTTTGCTTATTATGCCGATGTAACAAAAATGTTTCGGCAAATAAAAGTGCATCATGATGACTTTAATTATCAACGTATTTTGTGGGCTGAAGGTTCTAATGTTCAAGAGTTCGTACTCACCACAGTCACGTATGGTACAAAATCAGCACTATTTCTTGCTAACAGGGTACTAAATCAGTTAGCCGAGGACGAAAGTTATCGATTTGCCGATGTAAAAGATGTTATAAAAAAAAAATACTTACGTGGACGATGTGTACGATGGAGCAGCTACTGTAGAAGAAGGTAAGAATCGAATCTCTCAAATTACACACCTCTTTGAAGCAGGCGGATTTCAACTGAATAAATGGGCAGCCAATAATGAAAATTTAATGAAGGACGTTCCTGAAAAAAATCCAGCAACAAGTTCATTGCTTTGCTTAGATGATGGTCAGGTTCACAGAACTTTGGGGTTGAACTGGCAGCCTACACTGGATCGATTTATATTTATCCCTGTCCATCAGGAGGAACCAGCTGCTTATCTGTTTATACAAAGAGGACAGTGCTATCTAGAACAGATCATTTTTTTTACCTCTTCAGTTGGCTTTCCCAGATTGTGATCAAGGCTAAGCTATTTATACAAGAACTCTGGCTTGCAGAACTTGAGTATCTAAATATCTAAATCATTCGAAAGCCGATGGAAAAGTTACATCAACCAACTTAGCGATCTATCCTTGATATCTGTACCCCGATGGCTTGGAATAACTCGCTGTTCACTATCAGTTGAACTGTATGGGTTTTCCGAAGCATCACAACAAGCTCTTGGAGCAGTGGTCTATATTCGTGTGGTCAAGAAGAGCGGGACTAATATAACAATTATATCATCAAAAACAAAAGTTACTCCAACTAGACCATCAAGATTTGTTCGAGTCACTGTACCGCGGCTGTACTTGGCTGCAGCGCTATTACTTACAAAGCTCGTTAAACATTTGGTTTATGTTCTTGATTTACATGCATCTCCTATTCACCTTTGGACGGACTCCAGTACTGCGCCCTATTGGATTCAAGGTGAACCCTCGAGATGGAAAGATTTCGTCAGAAATCGAGTCAGTCAAGTTCAAGAGATTTTACCAAAAGCAAATTGGCACCACATTTTAGGTGAGTATAATCCCGCTGACCTACGCTCTAGAGGGGTTTCGCCTCGGCAGTTAGCGGATAGTAATCTTTGGTGGCAAGGGCCAGAATGTCTGCAGCTTGCTCCAGACAAGTGGCCAAAGCCTATCCCCAATCCAGATGCTAGCGTAGATCATGAAGAACGTCGACAACTAGTAGCTTCAACATTAAAATGGCCACTAACATGGGATATTCTTCAACGTTATTCTTCTTTATCAAAACTTCTGCGAATCACTGCATGGTGCAAACGTGCCATATTGCGAACCAAAATGTTACTCTTATTGCGAAAAGCCCTGGATGTGTCAAACATTCCAAGTCCATTTACACCTGAAGCACTTGAAAATGCGAAATTAGTTCTCAGTACATCAAACAGTGAATGACATTTAACACCTATGGAGATTGAAACATCTAGACTATTCTGGATACAAAAAATTCAAAACATTTATTTTAAATCTGAAATCAATCAACTTTCTCGCTTAGAATCTTTATCGCGCAATAGCCCTCTTCAACAACTTACGCCATTTCTTGACTCGCAAGGAGTTCTGCTAATTGGTGGGCGGCTTCGTAATGCGCAAATAGATCCATACATGAAACATCCTATTATTTTACCAAAGGATTCAACCTTCACTAGACTTGTCTTGGACTATACACATCAAACAACGCTCCATGGCAGTGTGCAATTAATGCATAAGGACTGATAAGGGTACATCTCTGAACGACTTTCTCCACGAAGGTAAAAAACTACAAATAGATCTTCCTGATGTGCTGAAACGGTGGAGGGTTAACGAGTTTGCTTATTGTGCCGATGTAACAAAAATGTTTCGGCAAATAAAAGTGCATCATGATGCACGGTACACAGTTCAAAATGACATTTTTGACACATCTCTTAAGCATTGGTATGTAATAAACTTGCTTCACTATAACTTTCACCTTCCGAGAGCTTTTGTGCCCTTGAGCGTGAACACTCTGGAAAATTTCCTTCAGCATCGTTTTTGGAAGCACTAGCAGGTGTGCACCCTCCTCGAACTTGTACAGCAACCCACCTCTAACTTCATAGTCCTTGTAGGTTCCCGTAGCTGCAATTACATTAAAAATTAGTTGGCAATACTCATCTTTATTCTGAGCATCCTTGATTCTATGCATCAGCTCATTTTCGATCCTCATTACCACCGGATACCTGCTCAAGGCATCCACATGCCTCATTGCCGTTCCCGCTCGATGTATAACTTTCATCGAATACTCCTGCAGCATAATCGCCATCTGGCTACCCGTGGTCATACGTCCCTCTTCTTCATCGTTGCCTAGAACGCCTTACAATCAGTTTCTATGGTGAACTCCAGTCCTAAAAGATATACCCTCAGCTTCGCAAGGCATTTCATGATTGCAAGGACTTCTAGTTCGTAGCTGATGAACTTTCTTTCCGATTGGCTGGTTTTGAAGCTCAGAAAAAATGTCGGGTGAAAATTACCGAGCTCATGTTTTTGTAGCAGCACCCCTCCATATCCCTCTATACTTGTATCCGTGTGGAGTTCTGTTGGCCAACTCGGATTGAAAATCTTCAGTACTGGTTCGCTGCAAAGACAAGATTTTAATAGATTAAACGCTGTAATTTTTTTCACCAAATCTGAATTTTGCGTCTTTCTGTAGTAAATCGGACAATGGCTTTGCTATCTTAGAATAATTTAAAATTAATTTCCTGAAGAACCCAGTTAACCCCAAAAAGTTCTGCACTTGCTTCACGTTGTTTGGTGCCGGAAATTTCTGCAATGCCTTGATTTTCTCTTCCGACGGCTTAATACTTCCGTTTCCTACCACGTGACCTAGGAACTCTACTGCGCGAGATAGGAAGTTACACTTCTTCCATTTAATCCTTAACCCATATTCGTCTACAACTTTAAGTACAACATTCAACTTCTCTAATGCTTCTTCTTCGGTCTTAGCGAAAATGATAATGTCGTCCACGTTGATCAGTAGATACTTCTACAACACCAATCCACAGAAGATCTGGTTGATGAATCTATGGAAAGCGGCTGGTGAATTACATAGTCCGAATGCTACCTTCACAAATTCGTACTATCCGTCCGGTGTTACGAATGCTGTGTATGTTCTGCTATTCTCCGCAACGTCCACATGGAAAAATCCGTCTTTTAGATCTAATGTAATAAACACCTTTACATTGTGAAGTGGTTCGAAAACCTCTTCCATGACCGTCATCGGGAATCTATCTTTTATTATTTTGTTGTTCAATTCCCGATAGTCGATACGCAATCTGTGTCTTCCGTCCTTCTTCTTTACAAGGACTATCGGGCTGGCATATTCTGACCTATTAGGTACAATCATTCCTAGGTCCAACCATTCTTTTACCTGTTTGTTTACTGCTTCTCTCTCAGGGATTGCTAGCCTCCGTGCTTTTCTATATACCGGTACTTCGTCCATCAACACGATCCCCATTTCAATACAAGATTTTTGCACTTTCTTTGGTGAATACGATTCCACTATATGATTTACAACTTCACGATACTCTTTGTTCCCCACCTGCAACATCGAATCCAAATCCTCCTCGCCAGTCCACTCGATATTGAAGACGTCATTTTCTTCTAACTCGTATCTCTGTTGCGGTTCCTCCCTTTTCAAGATTACGTTCTTTACATTTTTTATCTTACCTTGACTCATGATCAACTCTACATCATCAGAACAGAATTTCGTCTGGAATCCACGTGTCGGGTACTATTTGAAAACGAACCCAGTGACTGTCTTCTTGGATTTTAATTTCCACCAGACACGATCCTGGTGTCGCCCGTGGTCTGCTTCCAAAACCCTTTAACATCATACCAGATTTTTCGATAGTAGCATTTTTGACCTTCTTTAGGAGAGTTTCGTGGATAATGGATACGTCACTCCCACTGCCGACAAACGCGTGATATGGATTACCTTCGACTTGTATTACTATGTGACTCCCATCAGAATCCATTCGATTCACGTGGCTTATCCCTCTGGATGTTGAGGGAGCCATTCCCTTCTTTACCGGACAGTTGGGCGAAATATGCCCAAACTGATTACAATTGAAACAACGCATGCCTCTTGTCTTTTCTGGGCAATTTGCTGCTACATGCGATAGTGACGCGCAGTTGTGGCATCGCCTTGGGTGTCCGACGATGCCTACATTCCCAGGCGCTATTCTTACTGGAAGTGCAGGTCTCACGTTGTTCCTGAATGGTGTTCTTCGCAGTTGCAGTTCAACGACTAAATTAAGAGTCGTTTTTAACTGGTCTCTAAGGACTGATAAGGGTACATCTCTGAACGACTTTCTCCACGAAGGTAAAAAACTACAAATAGGTCTTCCTGATGTGCTGAAACGGTGGAGGGTTAACGAGTTTGCTTATTATGCCGATGTAACAAAAATGTTTCGGCAAATAAAAGTGCATCATGATGACTTTAATTATCAACGTATTTTGTGGGCTGAAGGTTCTAATGTTCAAGAGTTCGTACTCACCACAGTCACGTATGGTACAAAATCAGCACTATTTCTTGCTAACAGGGTACTAAATCAGTTAGCCGAGGACGAAAGTTATCGATTTGCCGATGTAAAAGATGTTATAAAAAAAAAATACTTACGTGGACGATGTGTACGATGGAGCAGCTACTGTAGAAGAAGGTAAGAATCGAATCTCTCAAATTACACACCTCTTTGAAGCAGGCGGATTTCAACTGAATAAATGGGCAGCCAATAATGAAAATTTAATGAAGGACGTTCCTGAAAAAAATCCAGCAACAAGTTCATTGCTTTGCTTAGATGATGGTCAGGTTCACAGAACTTTGGGGTTGAACTGGCAGCCTACACTGGATCGATTTATATTTATCCCTGTCCATCAGGAGGAACCAGCTGCTTATCTGTTTATACAAAGAGGACAGTGCTATCTAGAACAGATCATTTTTTTTACCTCTTCAGTTGGCTTTCCCAGATTGTGATCAAGGCTAAGCTATTTATACAAGAACTCTGGCTTGCAGAACTTGAGTATCTAAATATCTAAATCATTCGAAAGCCGATGGAAAAGTTACATCAACCAACTTAGCGATCTATCCTTGATATCTGTACCCCGATGGCTTGGAATAACTCGCTGTTCACTATCAGTTGAACTGTATGGGTTTTCCGAAGCATCACAACAAGCTCTTGGAGCAGTGGTCTATATTCGTGTGGTCAAGAAGAGCGGGACTAATATAACAATTATATCATCAAAAACAAAAGTTACTCCAACTAGACCATCAAGATTTGTTCGAGTCACTGTACCGCGGCTGTACTTGGCTGCAGCGCTATTACTTACAAAGCTCGTTAAACATTTGGTTTATGTTCTTGATTTACATGCATCTCCTATTCACCTTTGGACGGACTCCAGTACTGCGCCCTATTGGATTCAAGGTGAACCCTCGAGATGGAAAGATTTCGTCAGAAATCGAGTCAGTCAAGTTCAAGAGATTTTACCAAAAGCAAATTGGCACCACATTTTAGGTGAGTATAATCCCGCTGACCTACGCTCTAGAGGGGTTTCGCCTCGGCAGTTAGCGGATAGTAATCTTTGGTGGCAAGGGCCAGAATGTCTGCAGCTTGCTCCAGACAAGTGGCCAAAGCCTATCCCCAATCCAGATGCTAGCGTAGATCATGAAGAACGTCGACAACTAGTAGCTTCAACATTAAAATGGCCACTAACATGGGATATTCTTCAACGTTATTCTTCTTTATCAAAACTTCTGCGAATCACTGCATGGTGCAAACGTGCCATATTGCGAACCAAAATGTTACTCTTATTGCGAAAAGCCCTGGATGTGTCAAACATTCCAAGTCCATTTACACCTGAAGCACTTGAAAATGCGAAATTAGTTCTCAGTACATCAAACAGTGAATGACATTTAACACCTATGGAGATTGAAACATCTAGACTATTCTGGATACAAAAAATTCAAAACATTTATTTTAAATCTGAAATCAATCAACTTTCTCGCTTAGAATCTTTATCGCGCAATAGCCCTCTTCAACAACTTACGCCATTTCTTGACTCGCAAGGAGTTCTGCTAATTGGTGGGCGGCTTCGTAATGCGCAAATAGATCCATACATGAAACATCCTATTATTTTACCAAAGGATTCAACCTTCACTAGACTTGTCTTGGACTATACACATCAAACAACGCTCCATGGCAGTGTGCAATTAATGCATAAGGACTGATAAGGGTACATCTCTGAACGACTTTCTCCACGAAGGTAAAAAACTACAAATAGATCTTCCTGATGTGCTGAAACGGTGGAGGGTTAACGAGTTTGCTTATTGTGCCGATGTAACAAAAATGTTTCGGCAAATAAAAGTGCATCATGATGCACGGTACACAGTTCAAAATGACATTTTTGACACATCTCTTAAGCATTGGTATGTAATAAACTTGCTTCACTATAACTTTCACCTTCCGAGAGCTTTTGTGCCCTTGAGCGTGAACACTCTGGAAAATTTCCTTCAGCATCGTTTTTGGAAGCACTAGCAGGTGTGCACCCTCCTCGAACTTGTACAGCAACCCACCTCTAACTTCATAGTCCTTGTAGGTTCCCGTAGCTGCAATTACATTAAAAATTAGTTGGCAATACTCATCTTTATTCTGAGCATCCTTGATTCTATGCATCAGCTCATTTTCGATCCTCATTACCACCGGATACCTGCTCAAGGCATCCACATGCCTCATTGCCGTTCCCGCTCGATGTATAACTTTCATCGAATACTCCTGCAGCATAATCGCCATCTGGCTACCCGTGGTCATACGTCCCTCTTCTTCATCGTTGCCTAGAACGCCTTACAATCAGTTTCTATGGTGAACTCCAGTCCTAAAAGATATACCCTCAGCTTCGCAAGGCATTTCATGATTGCAAGGACTTCTAGTTCGTAGCTGATGAACTTTCTTTCCGATTGGCTGGTTTTGAAGCTCAGAAAAAATGTCGGGTGAAAATTACCGAGCTCATGTTTTTGTAGCAGCACCCCTCCATATCCCTCTATACTTGTATCCGTGTGGAGTTCTGTTGGCCAACTCGGATTGAAAATCTTCAGTACTGGTTCGCTGCAAAGACAAGATTTTAATAGATTAAACGCTGTAATTTTTTTCACCAAATCTGAATTTTGCGTCTTTCTGTAGTAAATCGGACAATGGCTTTGCTATCTTAGAATAATTTAAAATTAATTTCCTGAAGAACCCAGTTAACCCCAAAAAGTTCTGCACTTGCTTCACGTTGTTTGGTGCCGGAAATTTCTGCAATGCCTTGATTTTCTCTTCCGACGGCTTAATACTTCCGTTTCCTACCACGTGACCTAGGAACTCTACTGCGCGAGATAGGAAGTTACACTTCTTCCATTTAATCCTTAACCCATATTCGTCTACAACTTTAAGTACAACATTCAACTTCTCTAATGCTTCTTCTTCGGTCTTAGCGAAAATGATAATGTCGTCCACGTTGATCAGTAGATACTTCTACAACACCAATCCACAGAAGATCTGGTTGATGAATCTATGGAAAGCGGCTGGTGAATTACATAGTCCGAATGCTACCTTCACAAATTCGTACTATCCGTCCGGTGTTACGAATGCTGTGTATGTTCTGCTATTCTCCGCAACGTCCACATGGAAAAATCCGTCTTTTAGATCTAATGTAATAAACACCTTTGCATTGTGAAGTGGTTCGAAAACCTCTTCCATGACCGTCATCGGGAATCTATCTTTTATTATTTTGTTGTTCAATTCCCGATAGTCGATACGCAATCTGTGTCTTCCGTCCTTCTTCTTTACAAGGACTATCGGGCTGGCATATTCTGACCTACTAGGTACAATCATTCCTTCGTCCAACCATTCTTTTACCTGTTTGTTTACTGCTTCTCTCTCAGGGATTGCTAGCCTCCGTGCTTTTCTATATACCGGTACTTCGTCCATCAACACGATCCCCATTTCAATACAAGATTTTTGCACTTTTTTTGGTGAATACGATTCCACTATATGATTTACAACTTCACGATACTCTTTGTTCCCCACCTGCAACATCGAATCCAAATCCTCCTCGCCAGTCCACTCGATATTGAAGACGTCATTTTCTTCTAATTCGTATCTCTGTTGCGGTTCCTCCCTTTTCAAGATTACGTTCTTTACATTTTTTATCTTACCTTGACTCATGATCAACTCTACATCATCAGAACAGAATTTCGTCTGGAATCCACGTGTCGGGTACTATTTGAAAACGAACCCAGTGACTGTCTTCTTGGATTTTAATTTCCACCAGACACGATCCTGGTGTCGCCCGTGGTCTGCTTCCAAAACCCTTTAACATCATACCAGATTTTTCGATAGTAGCATTTTTGACCTTCTTTAGGAGAGTTTCGTGGATAATGGATACGTCACTCCCACTGCCGACAAACGCGTGATATGGATTACCTTCGACTTGTATTACTATGTGACTCCCATCAGATTCCATTCGATTCACGTGGCTTATCCCTCTGGATGTTGAGGGAGCCATTCCCTTCTTTACCGGACAGTTGGGCGAAATATGCCCAAACTGATTACAATTGAAACAACGCATGCCTCTTGTCTTTTCTGGGCAATTTGCTGCTACATGCGATAGTGACGCGCAGTTGTGGCATCGCCTTGGGTGTCCGACGATGCCTACATTCCCAGGCGCTATTCTTACTGGAAGTGCAGGTCTCACGTTGTTCCTGAATGGTGTTCTTCGCAGTTGCAGTTCAACGACTAAATTAAGAGTCGTTTTTAACTGGTCTCTAAGGACTGATAAGGGTACATCTCTGAACGACTTTCTCCACGAAGGTAAAAAACTACAAATAGGTCTTCCTGATGTGCTGAAACGGTGGAGGGTTAACGAGTTTGCTTATTATGCCGATGTAACAAAAATGTTTCGGCAAATAAAAGTGCATCATGATGACTTTAATTATCAACGTATTTTGTGGGCTGAAGGTTCTAATGTTCAAGAGTTCGTACTCACCACAGTCACGTATGGTACAAAATCAGCACTATTTCTTGCTAACAGGGTACTAAATCAGTTAGCCGAGGACGAAAGTTATCGATTTGCCGATGTAAAAGATGTTATAAAAAAAAAATACTTACGTGGACGATGTGTACGATGGAGCAGCTACTGTAGAAGAAGGTAAGAATCGAATCTCTCAAATTACACACCTCTTTGAAGCAGGCGGATTTCAACTGAATAAATGGGCAGCCAATAATGAAAATTTAATGAAGGACGTTCCTGAAAAAAATCCAGCAACAAGTTCATTGCTTTGCTTAGATGATGGTCAGGTTCACAGAACTTTGGGGTTGAACTGGCAGCCTACACTGGATCGATTTATATTTATCCCTGTCCATCAGGAGGAACCAGCTGCTTATCTGTTTATACAAAGAGGACAGTGCTATCTAGAACAGATCATTTTTTTTACCTCTTCAGTTGGCTTTCCCAGATTGTGATCAAGGCTAAGCTATTTATACAAGAACTCTGGCTTGCAGAACTTGAGTATCTAAATATATAAATCATTCGAAAGCCGATGGAAAAGTTACATCAACCAACTTAGCGATCTATCCTTGATATCTGTACCCCGATGGCTTGGAATAACTCGCTGTTCACTATCAGTTGAACTGTATGGGTTTTCCGAAGCACCACAACAAGCTCTTGGAGCAGTGGTCTATATTCGTGTGGTCAAGAAGAGCGGGACTAATATAACAATTATATCATCAAAAACAAAAGTTACTCCAACTAGACCATCAAGATTTGTTCGAGTCACTGTACCGCGGCTGTACTTGGCTGCAGCGCTATTACTTACAAAGCTCGTTAAACATTTGGTTTATGTTCTTGATTTACATGCATCTCCTATTCACCTTTGGACGGACTCCAGTACTGCGCCCTATTGGATTCAAGGTGAACCCTCGAGATGGAAAGATTTCGTCAGAAATCGAGTCAGTCAAGTTCAAGAGATTTTACCAAAAGCAAATTGGCACCACATTTTAGGTGAGTATAATCCCGCTGACCTACGCTCTAGAGGGGTTTCGCCTCGGCAGTTAGCGGATAGTAATCTTTGGTGGCAAGGGCCAGAATGTCTGCAGCTTGCTCCAGACAAGTGGCCAAAGCCTATCCCCAATCCAGATGCTAGCGTAGATCATGAAGAACGTCGACAACTAGTAGCTTCAACATTAAAATGGCCACTAACATGGGATATTCTTCAACGTTATTCTTCTTTATCAAAACTTCTGCGAATCACTGCATGGTGCAAACGTGCCATATTGCGAACCAAAATGTTACTCTTATTGCGAAAAGCCCTGGATGTGTCAAACATTCCAAGTCCATTTACACCTGAAGCACTTGAAAATGCGAAATTAGTTCTCAGTACATCAAACAGTGAATGACATTTAACACCTATGGAGATTGAAACATCTAGACTATTCTGGATACAAAAAATTCAAAACATTTATTTTAAATCTGAAATCAATCAACTTTCTCGCTTAGAATCTTTATCGCGCAATAGCCCTCTTCAACAACTTACGCCATTTCTTGACTCGCAAGGAGTTCTGCTAATTGGTGGGCGGCTTCGTAATGCGCAAATAGATCCATACATGAAACATCCTATTATTTTACCAAAGGATTCAACCTTCACTAGACTTGTCTTGGACTATACACATCAAACAACGCTCCATGGCAGTGTGCAATTAATGCATAAGGACTGATAAGGGTACATCTCTGAACGACTTTCTCCACGAAGGTAAAAAACTACAAATAGATCTTCCTTATGTGCTGAAACGGTGGAGGGTTAACGAGTTTGCTTATTGTGCCGATGTAACAAAAATGTTTCGGCAAATAAAAGTGCATCATGATGCACGGTACACAGTTCAAAATGACATTTTCGACACATCTCTTAAGCATTGGTATGTAATAAACTTGCTTCACTATAACTTTCACCTTCCGAGAGCTTTTGTGCCCTTGAGCGTGAACACTCTGGAAAATTTCCTTCAGCATCGTTTTTGGAAGCACTAGCAGGTGTGCACCCTCCTCGAACTTGTACAGCAACCCACCTCTAACTTCATAGTCCTTGTAGGTTCCCGTAGCTGCAATTACATTAAAAATTAGTTGGCAATACTCATCTTTATTCTGAGCATCCTTGATTCTATGCATCAGCTCATTTTCGATCCTCATTACCACCGGATACCTGCTCAAGGCATCCACATGCCTCATTGCCGTTCCCGCTCGATGTATAACTTTCATCGAATACTCCTGCAGCATAATCGCCATCTGGCTACCCGTGGTCATACGTCCCTCTTCTTCATCGTTGCCTAGAACGCCTTACAATCAGTTTCTATGGTGAACTCCAGTCCTAAAAGATATACCCTCAGCTTCGCAAGGCATTTCATGATTGCAAGGACTTCTAGTTCGTAGCTGATGAACTTTCTTTCCGATTGGCTGGTTTTGAAGCTCAGAAAAAATGTCGGCTGAAAATTACCGAGCTCATGTTTTTGTAGCAGCACCCCTCCATATCCCTCTATACTTGTATCCGTGTGGAGTTCTGTTGGCCAACTCGGATTGAAAATCTTCAGTACTGGTTCGCTGCAAAGACAAGATTTTAATAGATTAAACGCTGTAATTTTTTTCACCAAATCTGAATTTTGCGTCTTTCTGTAGTAAATCGGACAATGGCTTTGCTATCTTAGAATAATTTAAAATTAATTTCCTGAAGAACCCAGTTAACCCCAAAAAGTTCTGCACTTGCTTCACGTTGTTTGGTGCCGGAAATTTCTGCAATGCCTTGATTTTCTCTTCCGACGGCTTAATACTTCCGTTTCCTACCACGTGACCTAGGAACTCTACTGCGCGAGATAGGAAGTTACACTTCTTCCATTTAATCCTTAACCCATATTCGTCTACAACTTTAAGTACAACATTCAACTTCTCTAATGCTTCTTCTTCGGTCTTAGCGAAAATGATAATGTCGTCCACGTTGATCAGTAGATACTTCTACAACACCAATCCACAGAAGATCTGGTTGATGAATCTATGGAAAGCGGCTGGTGAATTACATAGTCCGAATGCTACCTTCACAAATTCGTACTATCCGTCCGGTGTTACGAATGCTGTGTATGTTCTGCTATTCTCCGCAACGTCCACATGGAAAAATCCGTCTTTTAGATCTAATGTAATAAACACCTTTGCATTGTGAAGTGGTTCGAAAACCTCTTCCATGACCGTCATCGGGAATCTATCTTTTATTATTTTGTTGTTCAATTCCCGATAGTCGATACGCAATCTGTGTCTTCCGTCCTTCTTCTTTACAAGGACTATCGGGCTGGCATATTCTGACCTACTAGGTACAATCATTCCTTCGTCCAACCATTCTTTTACCTGTTTGTTTACTGCTTCTCTCTCAGGGATTGCTAGCCTCCGTGCTTTTCTATATACCGGTACTTCGTCCATCAACACGATCCCCATTTCAATACAAGATTTTTGCACATTCTTTGGTGAATACGATTCCACTATATGATTTACAACTTCACGATACTCTTTGTTCCCCACCTGCAACATCGAATCCATATCCTCCTCGCCAGTCCACTCAATATTGAAGACGTCATTTTCTTCTAACTCGTATCTCTGTTGCGGTTCCTCCCTTTTCAAGATTACGTTCTTTACATTTTTTATCTTACCTTGACTCATGATCAACTCTACATCATCAGAACAGAATTTCGTCTGGAATCCACGTGTCGGGTACTATTTGAAAACGAACCCAGTGACTGTCTTCTTGGATTTTAATTTCCACCAGACACGATCCTGGTGTCGCCCGTGGTCTGCTTCCAAAACCCTTTAACATCATACCAGATTTTTCGATAGTAGCATTTTTGACCTTCTTTAGGAGAGTTTCGTGGATAATGGATACGTCACTCCCACTGCCGACAAACGCGTGATATGGATTACCTTCGACTTGTATTACTATGTGACTCCCATCAGATTCCATTCGATTCACGTGGCTTATCCTTCTGGATGTTGAGGGAGCCATTCCCTTCTTTACCGGACAGTTGGGCGAAATATGCCCAAACTGATTACAATTGAAACAACGCATGCCTCTTGTCTTTTCTGGGCAATTTGCTGCTACATGCGATAGTGACGCGCAGTTGTGGCATCGCCTTGGGTGTCCGACGATGCCTACATTCCCAGGCGCTATTCTTACTGGAAGTGCAGGTCTCACGTTGTTCCTGAATGGTGTTCTTCGCAGTTGCAGTTCAACGACTAAATTAAGAGTCGTTTTTAACTGGTCTCTAAGGACTGATAAGGGTACATCTCTGAACGACTTTCTCCACGAAGGTAAAAAACTACAAATAGGTCTTCCTGATGTGCTGAAACGGTGGAGGGTTGACGAGTTTGCTTATTATGCCGATGTAACAAAAATGTTTCGGCAAATAAAAGTGCATCATGATGACTTTAATTATCAACGTATTTTGTGGGCTGAAGGTTCTAATGTTCAAGAGTTCGTACTCACCACAGTCACGTATGGTACAAAATCAGCACTATTTCTTGCTAACAGGGTACTAAATCAGTTAGCCGAGGACGAAAGTTATCGATTTGCCGATGTAAAAGATGTTATAAAAAAAAAATACTTACGTGGACGATGTGTACGATGGAGCAGCTACTGTAGAAGAAGGTAAGAATCGAATCTCTCAAATTACACACCTCTTTGAAGCAGGCGGATTTCAACTGAATAAATGGGCAGCCAATAATGAAAATTTAATGAAGGACGTTCCTGAAAAAAATCCAGCAACAAGTTCATTGCTTTGCTTAGTTGATGGTCAGGTTCACAGAACTTTGGGGTTGAACTGGCAGCCTACACTGGATCGATTTATATTTATCCCTGTCCATCAGGAGGAACCAGCTGCTTATCTGTTTATACAAAGAGGACAGTGCTATCTAGAACAGATCATTTTTTTTACCTCTTCAGTTGGCTTTCCCAGATTGTGATCAAGGCTAAGCTATTTATACAAGAACTCTGGCTTGCAGAACTTGAGTATCTAAATATATAAATCATTCGAAAGCCGATGGAAAAGTTACATCAACCAACTTAGCGATCTATCCTTGATATCTGTACCCCGATGGCTTGGAATAACTCGCTGTTCACTATCAGTTGAACTGTATGGGTTTTCCGAAGCATCACAACAAGCTCTTGGAGCAGTGGTCTATATTCGTGTGGTCAAGAAGAGCGGGACTAATATAACAATTATATCATCAAAAACAAAAGTTACTCCAACTAGACCATCAAGATTTGTTCGAGTCACTGTACCGCGGCTGTACTTGGCTGCAGCGCTATTACTTACAAAGCTCGTTAAACATTTGGTTTATGTTCTTGATTTACATGCATCTCCTATTCACCTTTGGACGGACTCCAGTACTGCGCCCTATTGGATTCAAGGTGAACCCTCGAGATGGAAAGATTTCGTCAGAAATCGAGTCAGTCAAGTTCAAGAGATTTTACCAAAAGCAAATTGGCACCACATTTCAGGTGAGTATAATCCCGCTGACCTACGCTCTAGAGGGGTTTCGCCTCGGCAGTTAGCGGATAGTAATCTTTGGTGGCAAGGGCCAGAATGTCTGCAGCTTGCTCCAGACAAGTTGCCAAAGCATATCCCCAATCCAGATGCTAGCGTAGATCATGAAGAACGTCGACAACTAGTAGCAAATAAATAGAAGAAAACGCAAATAATACCTACATATTATTTTTGTTTTTGGTTTAGTGGACTGTGTGGGTTTAAGTCAAATTGAAATATTTTATGACCTTTAGTCCAAAATGCGTTTCGCCCGGACACGATAGTTGGGCTCATCAGTTAGATGCTATCGTGTCGCTCTAAGACGCACTATTTTTTGGTCGATGACTACCAACTCTTAATAAAATTTTCAGCACATTCATACTGAAAATTATATTTTTCTAGGGGAATTTGGTCAAATTCATGCACCCAGAAATATATGTATGTTACGCCCGTGGTCTGGCTAGTGGTAAATAAATAGAAGAAAACGCAAATAATACCTACATATTATTTTTGTTTTTGGTTTAGTGGACTGTGTGGGTTTAAGTCAAATTAAAATATTTTATGACCTTTAGTCCAAAATGCGTTTCGCCCGGACACGATAGTTGGGCTCATCAGTTAGATGCTATCGTGTCGCTCTAAGACGCACTATTTTTTGGTCGATGACTACCAACTCTAAATAAAATGTTCAGCACATACATACTGAAAATTATATTTTTCTAGGGGAATTTGGTCAAATTCATGCACCCAGAAATATATGTATGTTACGCCCGTGGTCTGGCTAGTGGTAAATAAATAGAAGAAAACGCAAATAATACCTACATATTATTTTTGTTTTTGGTTTAGTGTACTGTGTGGGTTTAAGTCAAATTGAAATATTTTATGACCTTTAGTCCAAAATGCGTTTCGCCCGGACACGATAGTTGGGCTCATCAGTTAGATGCTATCGTGTCGCTCTAAGACGCACTATTTTTTGGTCGATGACTACCAACTCTTAATAAAATTTTCAGCACATACATACTGAAAATTATATTTTTCTAGGGGAATTTGGTCAAACTCATGCACCCAGAAATATATGTATGTTACGCCCGTGGTCTGGCTAGTGGTAAATAAATAGAAGAAAACGCAAATAATACCTACATATTATTTTTGTTTTTGGTTTAGTGGACTGTGTGGGTTTAAGTCAAATTGAAATATTTTATGACCTTTAGTCCAAAATGCGTTTCGCCCGGACACGATAGTTGGGCTCATCAGTTAGATGCTATCGTGTCGCTCTAAGACGCACTATTTTTGGTCGATGACTACCAACTCTTAATAAAATTTTCAGCACATACATACTGAAAATTATATTTTTCTAGGGGAATTTGGTCAAATTCATGCACCCAGAAATATATGTATGTTACGCCCGTGGTCTGGCTAGTGGTAAATAAATAGAAGAAAACGCAAATAATACCTACATATTATTTTTGTTTTTGGTTTAGTGGACTGTGTGGGTTTAAGTCAAATTGAAATATTTTATGACCTTTAGTCCAAAATGCGTTTCGCCCGGACACGATAGTTGGGCTCATCAGTTAGATGCTATCGTGTCGCTCTAAGACGCACTATTTTTTGGTCGATGACTACCAACTCTTAATAAAATTTTCAGCACATACATACTGAAAATTATATTTTTCTAGGGGAATTTGGTCAAATTCATGCACCCAGAAATATATGTATGTTACGCCTGTGGTCTGGCTAGTGGTAAATAAATAGAAGAAAACGCAAATAATACCTACATATTATTTTTGTTTTTGGTTTATTGGACTGTGTGGGTTTAAGTCAAATTGAAATATTTTATGACTAAAGGTCATAAAATATTTCAATTTGACTTAAACCCACACAGTCCAATAAACCAAAAACAAAAATAATATGTAGGTATTATTTGCGTTTTCTTCTATTTATTTACCACTAGCCAGACCACAGGCGTAACATACATATATTTCTGGGTGCATGAATTTGACCAAATTCCCCTAGAAAAATATAATTTTCAGTATGTATGTGCTGAAAATTTTATTAAGAGTTGGTAGTCATCGACCAAAAAATAGTGCGTCTTAGAGCGACACGATAGCATCTAACTGATGAGCCCAACTATCGTGTCCGGGCGAAACGCATTTTGGACTAAAGGTCATAAAATATTTCAATTTGACTTAAACCCACACAGTCCACTAAACCAAAAACAAAAATAATATGTAGGTATTATTTGCGTTTTCTTCTATTTATTTACAACTAGCCAGACCACGGGCGTAACATACATATA
Organism: Philhelius pedissequus; assembly: GCA_910595825.1. Classification (NCBI taxonomy): domain Eukaryota; kingdom Metazoa; phylum Arthropoda; class Insecta; order Diptera; family Syrphidae; genus Philhelius; species Philhelius pedissequus. The sequence goes on from OU343160.1 coordinate 206,431,502, forward strand.
TTTCTGGGTGCATGAATTTGACCAAATTCCCCTAGAAAAATATAATTTTCAGTATGTATGTGCTGAAAACTTTATTAGAGTTGGTAGTCATCGACCAAAAAATAGTGCGTCTTAGAGCGACACGATAGCATCTAACTGATGAGCCCAACTATCGTGTCCGGGTGAAACGCATTTTGGACTAAAGGTCATAAAATATTTCAATTTGACTTAAACCCACACAGTCCACTAAACCAAAAACAAAAATAATATGTAGGTATTATTTGCGTTTTCTTCTATTTATTTACCACTAGCCAGACCACGGGCGTAACATACATATATTTCTGGGTGCATGAATTTGACCAAATTCCCCTAGAAAAATATAATTTTCAGTATGTATGTGCTGAAAATTTTATTAAGAATTGGTAGTCATCGACCAAAAAATAGTGCGTCCTAGAGCGACACGATAGCATCTAACTGATGAGCCCAACTATCGTGTCCGGGCGAAACGCATTTTGGACTAAAGGTCATAAAATATTTCAATTTGACTTAAACCCACACAGTCCACTAAACCAAAAACAAAAATAATATGTAGGTATTATTTGCGTTTTCTTCTATTTATTTACCACTAGCCAGACCACGGGCGTAACATACATATATTTCTGGGTGCATGAATTTGACCAAATTCCCCTAGAAAAATATAATTTTCAGTATGTATGTGCTGAAAATTTTATTAAGAGTTGGTAGTCATCGACCAAAAAATAGTGCGTCTTAGAGCGACACTATAGCATCTAACTGATGAGCCCAACTATCGTGTCCGGGCGAAACGCATTTTGGACTAAAGGTCATAAAATATTTCAATTTGACAACTAGTAGCTTCAACATTAAAATGGCCACTAACATGGGATATTCTTCAACGTTATTCTTCTTTATCAAAACTTCTGCGAATCACTGCATGGTGCAAACGTGCCATATTGCGAACCAAAATGTTACTCTTATTGCGAAAAGCCCTGGATGTGTCAAACATTCCAAGTCCATTTACACCTGAAGCACTTGAAAATGCGAAATTAGTTCTCAGTACATCAAACAGTGAATGACATTTAACACCTATGGAGATTGAAACATCTAGACTATTCTGGATACAAAAAATTCAAAACATTTATTTTAAATCTGAAATCAATCAGCTTTCTCGCTTAGAATCTTTATCGCGCAATAGCCCTCTTCAACGACTTACGCCATTTCTTGACTCGCAAGGAGTTCTGCTAATTGGTGGGCGGCTTCGTAATGCGCAAATAGATCCATACATGAAACATCCTATTATTTTACCAAAGGATTCAACCTTCACTAGACTTGTCTTGGACTATACACATCAAACAACGCTCCATGGCAGTGTGCAATTAATGCTGGCAACATTAAGAAGGAATTATTGGATTCTTGGAGGGCGTAGTTGCGTGCGCTCATTTGTAATTTGTACATAGCTGTGTCATTTGTACTCGGCATCGAGCCGCAAGATCAAAACAACTCATGGGTCAGCTTCCCGTTAATCGCACCATTCCTTCTCGTCCATTCTCGCACTCAGGAGTCGATTACGCCGGACCTTTTATTTTGAAAACTTGCAGAGGAAGAGCAGCTAAAACTTCAAGGCCTATCTAATCGTTTTTGTTTGTTTTTCGTCACCAGCTCTTCATTTGGAATTATCAATAGACTATTCAACGGAAGGTTTTCTATCTGCATACAAGAGGTTCGTCGGTCGCCGAGGTATTTGTGCCACTTTAACAAGCGATTGCGGTACACATTTGGTAGGAGCTGACACAGAATTAAGAAATCTTTTCAAAGCTGCTTCGAAGGAGAATGAGCAACTCATAAATAAGCTAGCTAGCGATGGAACCAAATGACAGTTTAATCCGCCAGCTGCACCTCATTTTGGCGGAAAATGGGAAGCGGCTGTTAAGTCTGAAAAATTCCATATCAAGCGGACAATTGGTGAGTCTTTTTTAACATATGAAGAGTTTTCTACTTTATTAGTTCAAATAGAGGCAGTCTTAAACCAATTTGTCCGCTCTCTGATGATCCCGAAGACATCGAAGCATTAACTCCAGGACATTTCATCATTGGAAGCGCGATCAGTACAGTTCCTGAACCGTCATTACTCCATGTTACAGAATCAAGGTTATCCCGTTATCAGCATTTAAGACAGGTGTTAGAACGATTTTGGAAGAGGTGGGCAATCCAATATTTACAGCGTCTTAAAGAATTTGCCAAATGGCATGAAGCGGTGCTATCAATTAAAATAGGAACTCTTGTCTTAATAGTAGATGAGCGGTATCCTCCAACAAAATGGCCACTTGCCCGAGTAACTGAAACGCATCCAGGATTGGACGGACATGTAAGGGTTGTTACCGTCAAGACTCAATCATCAACATTAAAGCGGTCTATTGTCAAAATTTGTCCTTTGCCAATTTATGCAGGGGACCCATCAGAGGTTCAACGTTCCACAGGAGACGTTGAGGTGGGCGGAATGTTAAGAATTTAGTATAGTTTCAACATAAAAGCTTAGTATAGTACAACATTACAATCTAGTACATAATCGTTTCTGTCATTGTTATCTTATAATGTTCTCTTTCTTTATAATCATTCTTATAAACTCATTCCTTGTGAATCAACGTGCTTTAGAAACTAATCATTTAAAATAAAAGTAATTTTCAAACTATTTAAAGAATTCCTCTTTATTTAAATTGCACAAAATCAGTATTATCTTTATTTTCATTGATTTTATATCATTATTTTAATTTTGAATTTAATTCATCAAACGGTAAGTGCTTAAGAGTGGACTTAAAGCAAATTTCTATAAAAAAATAACAACTATATCTCAGGAACTTGTTCTTATGTTCGATCGCATCGTATGCAAAAGATTTCTATTAAAAATCTAAATATATTTTCAATGTCGTTTTTTACTTAATTTTTTATATACATTTTTTAAAAATTATTTTCAAAAAAAAACTTTGTATGTCAATTTTAAATATTTAATAATAAGTATAAACTTTAAAACAAAATTTCAAAAAAAAAGCATCCACCCGTTTTCGAAATATTGAATTTTCAAAAAAAAAATATTTTTTTTTTCAATAATCACAAAAAAATATTTTTGGCAAAATTTGGTATGCAGTACTATTTATAATTTGATGGAGGTCCTTCCTATGTAAATTTTTTTTATCGAAATCCGTCGAGCCGTTTATGATAAAGTTTGAAATACAAAAATGGTTGTATGGTACCGTTAATAACAGGCGCAAAATTTTAAACAACCTATTATTAAGGCCTTAACACGATACTAGTTCACAATTTACTATATACATAGTAGTCTACTAACTTTTCATAAATTTTAAACCATTTGTTAACTAGTAAAATGCTAATTTCAAACTCTACAAATGCTTTGCTATGCATTTGTAGGGTTTGAATTTTGATGAACACAATTATTGTGTTTATGCTTTGAAAGTTAATTATGTGTTGATGGAAACCCAACGTGTGCTCTAAATAAGTATTCGGTGTTTATACGATTTTCGTGTTTGTTGGCTAGGGCTTTGTTTAATTTGTGGGTAGGAGAAAATCGATCACTTTTTGTTTTCGGTTGTGACACGTGCCATAGAAAAAGGGTTAGAAGGGGAGAAAAACTGAAAAATATTTATGTAGATAAAGTTCTCATTGATATTTTAGCAAGTAGGTGCATACAATTATTTTACAAATAATACCTACCTACGAGTACATAGGTATAAGGTACAAAATATGTACATAGGTACATATGTATGTACATAGGTAGGTACATACTATAGGACATGTTATGCATTTGGAAAAAAATCTAACTCGAGATTTTAATCAAACTTGACATTACGATGATATGGAACACCAAAAAAGTGGGTCCCGCAATTCTGTCTGTCTGTCTGTCTCTACAGCGGCCTACACCCTAAACGGCTGAATTTGGACTTTGGAGAATTTTTAAGAAGTGATTCTCGTCGGCTTTATTGGTCGTAATGATGATTAAATGAAAGCAATTTTCATTTTATTTTCCCAACGTTTCAACGGTGGTTGCCGTCTTCTTCAGGGGTGTCTGTATTTACAAAATTAAAAAGAGATAATGTTGTACATATTGATACAAGTAAACGAACAAAATATGACTTACATAACGTTCAATTTTAAGATTTTTAATATATATAACAATAATTTGTTTGAAACATATAAAAAAACAAATTAAAAACTGATTTTGAACACTTCTCATTTGAAGATTAGTCTACGTTTTATGATATTTACTGTCAGAAACTAATTAACAGTAAACGGCAGATATGTTTTGTGTGTCTTGTTTGCGGTTCATATTATTTTTGTTGTTAATTATATGCAGTGTCTGATGTATGTTTTTCTGTTGCAACGATCTCCACTCCCTCGAAGTTTGGTCAATTTATTTTATAAACTACGTCTGAACGGCGATCTTTGTCGGGTTTCGTCTTCAGGTTGGTGAATAGGGATGCAACAGTCTGGTTCGACCTATATGCCAAGTTGACTTCCGGGTTGTTTCTTGTGACCATTTCTTTGAAATTTTCGGAAAGTTTGGGCACATAAACGACACTCTTATAAACACATCTCCTCTCTTCCAACTTATTTTCTGAACGAACTTGGTGTTTGTGGCGAAGTATCAAGTTCCTTATAACTTCTGTCGGCAAGCTGTTGTCTACGAGTATTTGCGTACATTTTTCTTCGTTAGCGGAGTGGAATTTTCGGTCACTCAACGCAAAACTTTGTTTATTAAGTTCGACGAGTGTTGGTAAGACATTTTTAATTTCTTCTCTATCCACAATCGCAAAGATATCATCTCCTATCCAATAAATTAAACAAAGCCCTAGCCAACAAACACGAAACTCGTATTTTAACGTACATGAAATTACGAATACCGTTCACAATTCAGAAATAAATAAACCCGTTAGCATATTTCAGTAATTAGATGAATATTTTAACGCTGATCCAACCAACATCGACGAAGAAGAAAATTTTTCCTTTTTTAAGCTCGAGGAAACAACCGGCTATATAGACCCCAAAATTCACCCAACCACACTTCCTTTCATTAACATATCTTCTCCGTTTGGTAGACCCTTAAGATTCCTCCTGGATACAGGTGCATCAGAATCCTTTATCAATTCAGAATACATACCACATGAAGAACTACTTCATTGTGACCCTGTTACGATAACAACAGTATTTAAAAAATACCAGCTAAAAAATCAGACTTATATTAAAATATTCAAAAAATTTAATCAAGTAGGTCTTAAATTTCTCATATTCAAATTTCATAATTTCTTTGATGGCCTCCTGGGGTTGGGTACTCTGTTGCAAGTGAACGCTAAAATTGATCTGGAAAATAAGATCCTTGTCACGAAGAACCTTATCATCGACATCCATTTTAAACAAAATAAATCATCGGGTATATTAAAGGTACCAGCTCAATCCAAGATTCTAGCAAAACTTCTTGTAAATAAATTGAACGGTGACAAAATTATTAATATCATATAACTTAAACCTGATATATTTATATCACAATGGATCTACAGAGTAATTAACAGCTTCAGCACCATCGAGATAACAAAACTGCTCTCAATCTGACAAAAATATACTTTTGGAAGAATCATTGCAATGAACGGACTACTAACCAGAAGAATGCTTAAAATTAAACAATCTGCATATTACACCAGGAGAAGGTGAAACAACTAATAGGAATATAGAGCATCTACTTCGCACCGACCATCTGAATAGTTAAGAGAATAATCAACTTCTGAAATTGTGTAAACAGTACAATGATATCATATACATCGAAATGAACAACTTACATTTTACAACCAAGTCAAGCACACGATTAACGCAACCGATGACGTACCCATCTATATTAAATGTTATAGATATCCATATATACATAAAAAGGAAGTACAGGACCAGATTGCAAAAATGTTAGAACGAGGAATAATCCGCCAGAGCTTCTCTCCCTGGAGTTAACCTGTTTGGATAGTACCAAAAAATCGTACGCCAGCGGGAAACAAAAATGGAGACTCGTGATTGATTATAGAAAAGTCAATGAAAAATCAATCTCAGACAGGTATCCAATTCCAAACATCACTGAAACATAAGATAAGTTAGGTAGATGCGTGTATTTCACCACCCTCGATTTGGCAAGCGGTTTTCACCAAATCGAAATGAGCCCAGCTCACATCCCAAAAACCGCATTCACGGTAGAAGGTGGGGATAGTGAATACCTTAGGATGCCTTTTGGGCTGAAAATGCCCCGCCAACCTTTTAAAGAAAGATAGATAAAATTTGGCTCGTCTATGTAAACGATATAATTATCTATTCCACATCGCTTCAGGAACACATTGAGAGCATCAGAACGGTTTACGATATATTACGCAAGTCCAACCTTAAAATTCAAATGGACAAGTGTGAATTCTGACAACATGAAATTGCATTTCTGGGGCACATGATCACTTCCGAGGGTATTAAACCAAACCCTAACAAAATTGAAGCTATACAAAAATTTCCGCACCCTAAGACTAGCACAGATATTAAATCCTTCCTAGGATTTATAAATTACTATCGTAAGTTCATCAAAGACTTAGCAAAACTAACTAAATCCCTCACAAGTCGACTTAAAAATGAGCCGATCAATCTACAAACCAAACTTATATAGAAGCATTCCATACATGCAAAAGTTTTCTTACAAATGATCCAATTTTGGTCCACCCCTATTTCTCAAAACCTTTCATCGTTGATACAGATGCTAGTAACTATGCAATATGTACAATTCTCTCAGCGCAGAATCGGAAGCGATAATCCCATCTGTTTCGCAAGTCCAACTCTTTCCTCTTTTGAGTGTAACTTTTCAATAATAGACAAAGAGCTTCTTGCTATTTTCTGGGCGACAAAGCACTTCCGACCATACCTCTTCGAAAGGAAGTTTCAAATAGTAACTTACCATAAACCATTAATGTGGCTTATAAACCTTCGAGAACCAAATTCAAAATTAGTAAGATGGCGTGTAAGACTATCAGAATTTGAGTTCGAGATCGTTTACAAAAAAGGAAAGGCAAATACAAATGCCGACGCCTTAAGTCGTATTAAACTCAAACCAGATGAAACTGTTTACTAAATGTTCAATAACAACGAAGACCTTTCAACAGTACACAGTGCCCACGAAAACCTAAATGATGGAATACCGATATCAGAAAATCCGTTAAACGAATTTAATTTGCAAGCCATACTAGAAATCAATGACAAGGGTTCCCCAATGATTGTCGAGATAACCTTCAAAAATAGACAAAGACGAACTATACGTAGAACGACTTATGATGAAAACACAATCATAGATATACTCAAGAAATTTTTTCCACCCAGAAAACAAACAGCTGTGTACACTACAGACGAAATTTTTTCTCTCTTACAAATAACTTTTTCTAAATACTTTTCCCAAAATAACAACCTCCGTTTAATAGGATGTACCGGGATTCATAAAAATATCCCACAACCGGATGAACAAGAGCAGATTATACATGATTACCACGATCGCTCAAATCACAGGGGCATAAACCAAACATATCTTCATTGAAAACGAGAATATTACTTCCCCAACATCAAGCAGAAAATCAAAAAACATTAAGCTATTACGATCACTGCAAAACAATAAAATACGATCAGAATCCTCCAAAGGTCCAATTCGTCCAACCTGAAAATCCCCTTAAACCCTTAGAAATTCTGCATTTGGACATATATTCCATAAATAACAACCAAGTATTAACAATAATAGAAAAATTTTCCAGATTTATATCTGGATTCTCTGCAGAGAAAGCATAGCCATACTCAAACATTTCATAAGCCTTTAGGGCATTCCCAAAAAAATAATATGCGATCAAGGTTCAGAATTCATCGCAAACTATATTCCAAGACTACTGTAAGCAGCACGAAATTACCCTTCACTTCACTTCCTTTCAACAAATTTTTAGTAACTCAATAGTACACGTAGAAAGACTCCACTCAACACTACAGAAATCTATAGGGTTATCCAGACTAAAAGAAAGGAAGAAACCCTAAAAATTGATCACCAAGAAATTCTATGCGAAACTCTCATTATTTATAACAACGCTATACATTTCGTTACGAAACACACGCCATGCGAACAATTTTTCGGTAGACCAAACCAATTTCTAAAAAGACTTAAAAGCCCCAACCAACATAATTACCTTATTAAACTAAATGAATTTTTTAGTAACATCTATCCTAAAATTAGGGAAAAGGTTGATACCAAAACATAGACAAGGACTGACAAACTAAACAATAATAGGGAAAAACCTGAAGACTTGGAAGCCGAAGACACCATTTATCGAAGAGAATCAAGACGAAATAAACTCACGCGTAGATTTTCTATGCAAAAAGGAAAAGAAAATAATGAATTCACAATAATTACCCAGAACAATAAAAAATTAAACTATTTTCGAAATACTTATCTACCAACATATCTACTATACCTCCTTTCACTATCTCACCTCTAAAACTTAGCATGTAAGGAAACCCCTAACCACACAACCACTTAATTAGAAGATAGCATCTGTATAATATCTCTTATCCATTTACTCAAAATAAGCATTTTTCCAAGTAATACATTTATTTCGTCAATTAAACATATATTTTCACACATACGTTTTGTTAATAATAAGCATTCCCAGTAATACGGTTTGTCAATAATAAATATTTTGTAACTAGAAGTAAGAAGAAGAAGAAGCTCTGATTAAAATTGTAAAACAAATATCAATGAATCAATATATACAACCTTCAAAGCATAAACAACTCCGCTGCACTACGCATACTCCGCGCTCCGCTGGTATTGCAGTTGCATTCTTGGGAACAGAACCATCTTTGTGTGCGTGTGAAAAGAATTTTTTTGTTAAAAAATGCAAAATAGACCTCTTTTATAAAAGATAATTTAAACATACAGTGGAAGCAAGAACTTTAAACTTTTTTAAATGTAAGAAAAAAAAATGCAAACAAAATTTAAAAATGTGTTGGAATTATATTAGCTCTCAATCCCTCACAACTGTACCATAAATGTTGTTATATTGAAATACATTTTTAATTATGTTGCGACATATATTCTTTTTTTCTAAAACGGCTATTATGAGTAGTATATATGGTCCTTTGCTCAAAAAAAAAATTTAACAAAAGTTGAATTGATTTATCTGGCTATTATACTTTGGAAATTTTATCAAATATTACATTTATACCACAATGCAAATTTGCCTTATTTTTCATAGTTTTCTATAATTTTTCTTGGAATAAATAATATAAAAAATTACAAAAAGTGGCGGCTAATATTTTTCAAAATCAATTTTCTCTAAAAAACTACAAAAAAATAAAACAAATATATTTAACATTAATAACATTATTGGTTTTCACAAGTACCTACCTACATTTATTTTAGTTATTCTAATGGTTTTAAGAAGCAAACCATTTGTTTGACATTTATATTACTTAATAAATATTTTGCCCAATATATTTCCAAACCGTTTATTTCATTTAAATATTTTAAAAAATGTGGACGCTACAAAGCCTAGCGCAAAGCACTAATCAATTTTTTGCCATGAGACATACCCTTAAACACGTCTACAATTCCCTGTGATTCGGTGACTAGGTTCCCTTCGCTGTTTCGAAGAGCTTGCGTGCCAGTCCTTTAACCAGATGGGGGTATTGGTGGCGGTGCTAGATTGCTCGAGATACCTGAGCTGAGAGGCTGCGAATGCTCTTTTCTTTCTTCCTTCTTTTTTTACGGCACTCCTCTCTTGCTGTTCTTGCTAGTTCCACTGGTTATTGATGCTTGTGGCAGGGGTACGGCAGAGAGTTCCCGGTCAATTGCTCACTGCAGTGTCTGGTTTTCTCACATGTGCTAAGACGGGCGATGTTGCATTTCTTCCTTTGGGCGCTATTCGTTTTCTTTTCGTTTGAGAGTCGGGCTCTGAACTTTGTCGCAACAAGAAAGTGGTCAGAGTCCACGTTTGCACCTCGGAAGGTTCGCACGTCCAAGATGTTCGATGCATGCCTTGCGCCAATCAGCACATGATCGATTTGGTTGGCTGTTCGCCAGGTTGCTGTGTGTATCCTTCGCCTTGGGAACCTAGTGCTATGTATCACCTTATTACGAACTGCTGCAAAGTCGATTAGGCGAAAGCCAATATCTGTTGTCGTCTCGTGGGGGCTGTGCTTTCCAACTAATCCGCCAAAGATATTTTCCTTCCCGACTTTAGCATTGAAGTCTCCGAGCACGGCTTTGACATCGCACTAACATCCAATATGTTGGGCCATGGGTTTAATGTTGCAATTTTTTTCCTTGATCAACATTCGCAATTACAGGTTTAGCATATGATGACATAAAGTCAAGACCAGTATCCGGCGGCTACCAACCTGGAGGTAATGTAAGCACTTGATGTGTAGGAAAAGATACAGCCTGAGGCCCTCAGTTTAATCAATCTTTTAAATTTTCTATTTTTCCAGCCTTATTGAAAATTCCGTTCCTTAAACCAAAGCATAAAAAGGATTCTAAGCATTTAATTTCTAACTACCATCCTATAGCTAAGCTATCTCTTATTCTAGAACTATTTGAATCCCTTGTTTGTGATATTCTTTCCTTTAACTGTTCATCTGTTTTATGTGAAAATCAACATGGTTTTGTAAGAAAAAATCCACTATTACAAATTTACTGGACTTTTTAACATGTTGTATAGATGGTTTGCAGAAAAAATAGCATGTTGATTGTGTGTGTTTGTAAAGCATTTGAGAAACCAAGCTAAAGTATTTTCAGGTAAATTAAGGAAATTAGGCTTAATGATCATTTTGTTTCATTTCTTCATATCTAACCAATAGTCATTACTATGTTGTCTTTAAAAATCAACGTTCAAGTCAGTTTGAAGTTAATTCAGGTGTACCCAAGGGAGCCATCTTCGTCTGTTGTTGTTTGCTTTATTTATAAATGATCGCCCATTAATCCTGCAAAATTCTATGACATTATTATACGCTGATAACGTGACAATTTTTCGAACAATATGCTCCGTAGCTGGCTGTAAACTACTAAAAGATGATCTAAGATAATTCTTGGAATGGTGTAATACTAATCGTTTGTTTATAAATATTAACAAGTGTAAAACGATGAGTTTTACAGGCAAAAATATTTTATTTAATCATAACTATGTGTTTAATTCATCAAATTTGTAGAAACTAACTTTTCAGACCTTGGAATCATTTTAGATTCTAAATTATCTTTCACGGGATCACTTTAACTATATTATTAAGAAATCTTATAAATGGCTTGGTTGGATAAAGCGTTTCGGTCGCGATATGGATGCGTAGTTTGGGCCCCATATTACTCGGTTCACATAAATAGAGTAGAGCGCCTTCAATGAAAGTTCATGAGATATACTTTACGTTTTCTTTCGTGGTCGACCAGAGTTGTATTGCCCCCATACACTCGCAGACTTCAACTTATAATCTCACAACACTTTCTATTCACCCAGAGTACTTGCAACTTTGTTTTATAATTGGAATTATTAGTGGATCCATATCATTTTTATTAGTTTTGAGCCGAATTAATTTTAATGCAGGCCGAGTTAGCTTAAGAGATTGATTGCCATTCGAAGTATTTTTAGTAGATCTATCTACAGGGTGGCGTACGAATCGTGCTACAATAAGAAATTTAAATAACTTTTATTTTAATCGATGTATTTCATTAATTTTTTTTATTAGATTAAAAATTAAATTTTATTTTAAATAAGTAATGGTTTTTAAAGATGATAGACCGCAAATGACCTCCACGCTCATCCACGCATATGTGACACCTGATCAGAAAATTGTTCATTAAGGCCTGAAGAGTTGAAATTGGGATCGCCTCAATTATTGTCTTAATGGACTGCTTCATTTCAATCAAATTGCTGGGTTTCGTTTTGTACACTTCCTGCTTGCCATAACCGCATAAAAAAAAGTCTGGTGCAGTCAGTTCAGGTGACCTTGGGGGGCAGCGGAAAGTGCAGTTCTGGATATCAATTTGTTTGGGAATTTTCGTTGGAGCTCCGCCATAACTTGTGTGGCTACGTGTGCACTTTCTCCATCTTGTTAAATCCAAATCCTGCTGAAAGGGATACGTCTTCGGCGAAGTTATGAGTAGAAAAACTCCTTCAACATCTTTAAATAACGGTCCATATTGACAGGTTGTGTTACACCGTTTTCTTCAAAAAAGTATGGCCCGACAATACAACTTGATGAAACTGCGCACCACACAGTAACTCGTTCTGGGTGCAGTTCCGTCTCATGGAGCACTTCTGGATTAGATTCACTTCATATACGGCAATTTTGCTTGTTAACATTGCCGTTTAAGTCTAAATGGGCTTCATCACACATGAACAAACAATTTATCAATGTGTTGTCTTCTTCGGCCATTGCAATCATTTATCGGCAAAATTCCAGGCGAACAGGCAAATCCTGAGGGTTTAACTTGCTTGTAATTTGGACTTTGTACGGAAACAAGTTTAAGTCATCATGAAGTATCCGTTGTAATGACCGTCTGTAAACTCCAATTTGGCCCGATAAGTTTCGAGTCGAAACACTTGGATTTGCCTGTATTGCCGATGCAACAGCCACGATTATATCCTGAACCCGAACATTGGGATTTCGCCGATACGGTCTTCGTTCGATGCTTCCAGATTCAGCAAACTTGTTCACCAGCCTCATAATGGTCCATCTACTCAGGGGAGTACCGCCAAACTCCAGCCTAAATTCCCTTTGGGCGGAAATGACGGACTGCAAAGAATAGTATCGCTATCCAAATCCTTTTTTCAGTATCGCAAGCATTCATTTTGATAAATCTAAATAGTGGCCTATAAAATAAAAAAAAATAAGCCGATTACTCACACCAAAAAAAGTTATTACGTTTTATTTTTGTAGCACGATTCGTGTATTAGAGTAGAATAGATTTGGGCTATCAGCCCAGTAAACCAGTTGATAAATATTTATAAAAACAATAATTGCTTCATAAATTCTGTATAAAACTGATAGTTTTGAAAACAATTTTTGCTTGATATATATTAATATCTTTTTGTACATATGTAGATGTTTATGTTTTGTATACAATTCATTATTTATATTTTAGGAACTATTGTATTGTAACGTTAGCACTTAACGTATTCAAATATATATTGTAACAATTTTAATAAAAAAATAAAAACTATTGTAAACATTTCGTCGGAGGCTCATTCTAAGGCTGCGCGTACGGTTGTGCCACAAAGCGATGCGATGCGAGAAACATTTGCGTTCGACAAAACTATTTACATTTTTTCGAATATACGTGGGCACAGTGAAGCGAAATTTGATGTCAGTGTTGCAAGTTTCTCGCATACCTATCGGAAGCATCTCGCTCTTGTGACAACTTTTCAAGCGAGTTTGTGCGAGAATTGTTTGTTTTGACGTTTAAAGAAAAAAAATCAAACTATTTAATTTTAGTGCATGTGTTGTGTGGTGCAATTCTTTAATAATTTTGGTGGTAATAATTATAAAAGAATAAAACTAACGAAAGTGATAAATAAATTCTTTTGTTTTAGATAAAGAAAATAACTCCGAAGTTTTGATATCAGCACTTTTCGAAAGGCCTCCACTTTGGGACCAAACAAATAAAAATTACCAGAACAATAATAACAAAATAAATATTACAGGATAAAAATTTTTTCCTGTGCGCACTTTGACGCATCTAATTATCGCATCTCGAATAGCTTGTCGCATCGCATGGGTTTGTCGTACCACTGTACACTGTTAAATGTGCCACCCCCAGTAACATAATACTAAAAGGTTTTCCAATAGGGACGGGTTGATTTTGAAAGCTCGTTGCGGCCATATTGTGTCTTTTACTTTCTGTCAAAATATCGTCTTTAATTCAGTTACTAAACACAAATCATGGCAAGTTACAGCGTCGAACACCACGTGCAAACATCCCCTCCGCGGGTTTCACCTTGCAGTGGTGGAGGGGCTTAAGTACACTACAACAGTAGAAGAACAACAATAAACCTACTATAGTGGAAAACCAAGTAAACCCAACAATAATGATAAAATTATGACAATGATAACCATAAACAATTCAAATCGAACGGGAATATACGTTCAAGAGTCGGCAGGTGTCACGACTGCCGGCGATGGCTTGGGTCCGCAAGGATACAAGTCGCCAGTGGCGCAACACTACGATAACATATTAAACAAAGATAATGACGGATTAAGCCAAGGATCAAGTTCTCAATTTAGTAAAGAATACACCCGTACGGGCATACATAAGAGGCTTTTAAGCTGAACATTTACCACTCCAGCGATTCGAGCTGGTGCCAAGGAAGAAGATTGTGCATCCTCCGTTGAATATAAAAAAGTTGTCGAGGCAATGAGACAATCAAAATATGGAAAAACTAACGAATACAATAGAGTGCGCAGAACGATGGGTCTAAGCGGACCGCACATAAGGTGTAGATACTCGTCAGAAAGTCAAAATATAAATACTAAAGATAAGTTTCCAGTTGCTGTTAAAATCATAAATAGATCGAATCCTGTTGGACAAATTCCCATAGATTTTCGTCCTTTAATGTTAGATGCTTTCGAGACATTAATTCAAGATTAACGCGCCAAAAAATCAAATTGTTTAGATATGAGTCCAGGCCGGTACAATAAAAAGCGATTGCTGAACGCTAACTGTAAAAATACTGAGACTGTAAGTTTCTTACAAAGCAAAGTTCCCCTATTGAATCGCTTGTGGGGAGGAGCAGATATATTTGTAACCACGGACAATGTCGTCTACAAGCGGAAAGTATAAAGAGTTACAATTCTAAATTACGATCTGACATCAGATGATTCCTACAGAATGTTGGAGTTTGTTTTACAAGGCAAATGATGATGATAGATTTAAAGCGGTTTTCAGTGTAGATCCCCAATCCGCTGCTCGTTTAGAACAATGGAAAGGTTTTGTATATTTCTTCTTTAATAAAATTCGAATCATTTTGAGTAAATAAATATCGAGAAATGTAATACAAATACTTATATGTTTCAATATTATGTTATAAATGACACTTACAGTTTAGCATTGGCTATTTTTAAGCAAAGTACATACATATTGAGTCAATGCAAATTAGTACTATATATAGAATTTAAAAGATGATAAAGAAGTTACTTGATTATGAAGAAAAAGACATTTATCTTTTATTTTAACGAAGCAATGCCTGACTAAATTTAAAAAACTTATCAGCTGTAAATAATTGCTTTTAACTGGCCCACAAAAAAAAAATGAATGTTAAATTAAAATATTCAGTATTATTTGAAGTTCCACCTAAACAACGTTTAACTAAAAAACATCGTTTCACTTTATGTCCGTGTTGAGTTTCACACAATTAGATTTAATATTAATGTAGCAAAACTGATTCCGAGAGATATCTTACACTTCCACTTATCTTATTGGAAATGAAATGACAAACAACAATTATCATCATAAGAAAACAAATCAAGAAAGTACATATACATACACACTTACAAAACTTTATTTCCAATGGATTACAACGCTGTGTAGCAAGCTTGATCAATATCAAGGGATGTTTTCTTAGTTACGAGTATATAGGTTATGTACCTATATTGAATCCTGGAAACTATTAACCGCATAAACCGTAATCGATTCTGGAAGGAAAGAAGAAGAAAATCTTGATTTTGGCCCATATATATTTACAAATATTATAATTTATTTTGTATTACGATAAGTTTGTCTAATAAAAAATCAAATAATAAAACTTTGTTATCAAAATGGGTGTTATCTAGTAGCAACGATGCGCGCCACCTAGCGAAGTCGCCGCGGCCATTTGAACGATGTTATATTTCACACAAAATATCATTGATAGGGCTCTCAAATAAAGATAAAACCTTATTGATATCTGATATACAACTTGTTTTGTTGAATTTTAAAATCGATCCGCTCTTAATGGAAAATCCTTTACATAAAACGCCCGAAGGTTGAACGGTACACTTATGCAACTAAGGAAATTGTAGTATGTGAACGATTCCAACAATTATTTTCTTGAAATCGTTAAACTTATTCCAGTGAGCGATTCCAAGAATTATATACTTGCAATAGTGCACTTTTGAAATTAATTATTTTATTTTTCTTTTTGTTTTAGTCTCCATGTTGTGTGAGTTTTTGAATTAAAAATGAAGGGTAGATGAACTAAATATGTTTAAAATATATAAACTTTTAAATTTTTAAATTTGTATTACTTTATTGTTCGATTTAATCGTTTCACAACATTAATATTATTTATACTACTGCGACGCGTTTCGGAATGTTCCATCTTCGGGCTTAATTTGTTGACTTGCGGTGTAATTTTGCCAATTGTTTCTTTTTGTTGGGTTTTATGTTTATGTTTGTTTATGTTATGTTTATTTCTCAAGATTCATGATAAAAATACAATATCGATTAGGTTTACATTGGATTTTTTGTTTGAGAAACATGGGTGACATGTTATATTTTATAAATAAAATAGTGTTAAATGACCATTAGATTATATATAAATAATTCAAAATTTAAAAGAAATATTAGGTAGGGTGACCCATCTAAAGAATTCCAATTTATAAATGCAATAACAAAGGAAATCAAAAAAAAAATTAAATATTTTATACACTAAAAAATGAAAAAAGAATTTATTAAAAAGTAAGCTTTTGAGAAAATAAAATAAAGATTTAAATTTCATGCAAAATAAATGATACAAAAATTAATAATTAATATGTATGTCTATAGAGATCTATTCTTGGAAACTTAAAAGAATTTCTATATTATTAAATTCCAAAGTAAACAACCAGGTTTTAAGTTGTTTTAAAAAACTACTAGCTGATGGAATAATTCTCATAGAAAGAGGAAGTTTATTAAATACGGGATGAAATAAAGTAAAAATTTCTAAAAGCCGTGGTACGAATGATGGGGACTGTAACTAAATTTGAGGAATTAGCACGAAGATTAAGATTGTCCAAGACCATAAAGTTCAGATTACCGGATCTGGCAAAAACAGTCTTAAGAACTTTTAAACATTAAAGATAACGAAGTGGAAGAATATTTAAATCTCGAAATAAAGGAAAACTGCGAGGCAGACGATGTTTATTAAATATATTTCTTACAACGTATTTTTGGAGGATCAAAAGTGATTGAATCTTGTTGTAGTATGTACCACCCCAGCAACAGATACCATACTGTAACTGAGAATGAAAATCTCCGTAATATATTATGGTTAGTAGCGTAGAAGAGCACACCTTTTTCTTATGTCTAAGTGCACTTCGAAAATATTTTCTAAGAGCATTATTATCTGAGCCATATACACAACCTATATCTTCAGCGAAAGCTTTAAAAAAGCTTTAAAATTGAGACTGAAAAGAGAATTTACATATACTAGGAATAGTATTGGCCCTAACACATATCCCTGTGGCACATCTATGCCCATATACTTAACTCCACTCCTAATTCCATCTATTTTCACTCTTTGAGTCCTATTAGTCAGGTAAGATTTAAACCATTCTAAAATAAACCCCCTAAAACCGGTTTTTTTTAATCAAAATATAATGGTTAACCACATCGAATGCCTTGGTAATGTCGACAAATAGGCCATCTAAAATACTGTATAATTGAGAACAAAAATCCAAAAGAGTATCATCAGATAATTTGTCTTTCTGAAAACCAAATTGTGCAGAACTAAAAAAATTAATTTTATTCAAAAACTTCATAACCCTATTTTTAATTACTTTTTCGAAAATGTTGCGCACTGAAGGCAGTAGAGAAATTGGTCTATAGTTTTGAACACACTTTGTTTCACCTTTCTTAAAAAGAGGTATTACATCAGCACATGTAAGACCATCCGGAAAACATCCAGAATAAATGCTCATATTAAAAATAAAAGCAAGAACATCTATAACAAAGCATGATATAGTTTTCAGTAGACGATTTGTAACCCCATCAAAACCGTAAGAATTTTAATTTTTTAAGCACCCACTTACTTTTAAAAGTTCTAAAGCTGTTATTTCTTCATATACAAAACGATTTCTTTGAAAAGGTTCAACGTTACCATTACCAATGCATAGAGGACATAAATCACGACTTAATTGAGGCCTAAGCGTTTCTGCTATAATAGTAATATATGAGTTAAAATCATCAGCAACGCTGTAAATGTCAGACAAAACCAATTCATTATCCTTAAGTATAAGTTTTTTCATAGAATTGGAAACTTTTTCAAAATGTTATTAACTATCCGCCATTCTTGTTTGATATTACCTTTTGATAAAATTAATTGATTTTTGTAATAGTTGTTTCTGCATAAAGGAATTTCTTTCGTTATACCAGAACATAAAGCCTTATATTTATTTTTAAAGTGCATATTATGCGATTGCTTAGAAGACTGAATTCTAAGTTTATTTTTGTTTTTAATTTTCTGTTATAATGAGTCGGTTATCCACGGCTTAAGTTTAATGCCTGAGCTAATGAGTCATACTGTAAATGTACACTGTTCAATATATTTATTTAAAATGTCCAAGGATGAATCATAAGATTTTGACGAATCTACTTCTGAATACACCACATCCCAGGCCTCAAAACAAAGAAATGACTTGTTTCGCTAAATCAATTTTAGTTTTTATATTACTTGGCTTAACAAATTTGTTCATATCAATTTTAGGTACACTGACTATCAAACCTATCATAGAGTGATCAGTTATCCTGAGATCAAAAACACATTTATCACATTTTATCTCAGAAATGTTTGTAAGTCGCCTAAGAATGTGGTCTTCTAAACATGTACCAGAATCAATTCTTGTTGGTTCATTTATAAAAGGAACTAACCCATTCGAAAATAATAAGGCCAAATATTTACATGTAAAGTTATTACTATCTAAGATATTGATATTAAAATCTTCGACTATAATAAGGTTTTTTGTTTTTATACTGTCAAGTAGATTTGAAAATTCTTCCACAAACATCGATAAACTGAACTTGTGCAATCTATAAACACACAAAAAAACAAACTTTTCATTATTCATATATATGTGTAACACATCAGCGCTCAAGAAATTCACCTTGTTGGATGAACAATTGTAATTTTGTTTAACGAAACAACCAACTTCTCCCGCAGCGTAGTTTTCAATCGAATTTATGAAAAAGTTAAAACCTGGTAAATAATAATCATCTTTTTCAAAGTTAAATATCCAAATTTCTGTTACAACAAACACAAGATCAGGTTTGAAAGCGAAGGCTTCAAGGTGAGATGCAAAAGTCGCAAAATTTGCTCTCAAACTTCTTACATTTTGATGAATACAAAAAACTTTCTCATTACAGAAAGATTTATTTATGAATACATTTTCAACATTTGAGATTGGATTTGAGATGGAAATATCATTATCAATAAGATCTTCAAAATTCATTTATAATTATAAAAAAAATGTAAATACTTACAAAAAGCAAGTGCATAAAGTAATATATTTTAGAAAGATCATTGAAAGATCTTATGGCAATGACACTTCCACCTTCAACTTTTCTCAGTAAAATGTTATTGTTTTTAAGCCAAATACATTTAAATCCCTTTGTCTTCTTCATCTCTTTCGCTTTCATAAACAACGCCTGTGTGTATTTGTTGAGAGCATTATTGATGTAAATGTCAGACTTTTTGCTGGTACCACTGGGACTGTCATCCAATAAGTTCGAATTCATGTTATGTTTTTTTTTATATTAGTTGCCATTATTCTTTGCTTGAGTGTAAAATTAGAAAACCTAACACAGATAATCTGTTTGTTATTGTATGATGAGTGGAAACGATCGTTGGTGTTCTCATTGGGGACGTTCACTCAATTATTCTCACCAATCTGGAATAACTTTCTGTTGTTGTAATGCGTGCAAAACCACATCTGATGAACAAACAGCTGCTCTCATGAAAGCTATCTTCAGTTATCCCAAAATATTTGGAATAACTAGCTATCCGAGAACAAATGTATAGAACCAGCTGACTGCAAAATTCATTGGTATGTGTTTTGCTTTGATTTTTTGACAGCTTTCAGCTAACCTATCTGATTCGTCCACAGATATACTCCGATATCTTGATATCCGAGAATAAATGAGTGAACGCACGCATTCTGTTTCATGTTTTTCCTTTTTTAACATAAAAACTACAAATAAGTCATAATAAAGATTGGGAACCTTCGTACGTTTCACCCCCCAAAACCCATTTGTTTACATTGTTGTATTTGTAGCTTTGAAACTCTATCCATGAATAGATGGGAAATCGAAAAGCAAAACAAAAACAAATTACTAGGGCAGTGTTGTCTATGTGTCTATAGGAAGAGGAACAGAAAAGATTCTTGTGTGCGTTTCTATCAATGTGGCTATTGGAAGAGGAACAGAAATGTTACTTGTGTGCGTGTTTCAGCTTGTAGGCAAATGTCAAATGAAAGCAGAGGTTTCTGGTCTTTAAGTTATTAGTTTATGATAAAAACTGTCCACTTCTTCTCTTGTACTCTGTGCTATGCAAAACAGTTTGAATCGTCGACATCAGTTAGCCCAGCAATTTCAATGCAATTTCTCAGGGATCTTTGTTGTTGCCAATTGAGTCTATTTTCTTATGAGTGTACTTTAGATTTCAATTCAGCATTCTTCTTCTTCATGGCGATGGTTCTTTGCAGTATTATTGCTTTGTGCAGAATCTGGGTAATTGTCTGCCTGAATAGTTGTACCCTCCTGAGGTGCCGCTATATAAAGTGATCTTCTGTTTGTAGAACACTTATCACATCAATATTTTTGTCCACTTGATTTCATAAATTTATTGTGTTGCAATCAACACAATAATTTTTTTGATTAAAATTCGTTTTTATTTTTTCAGAACATAAGGAACAACTCATTTTGGCGACTTAAACTTAACAAAAGAGTAATGCACCCCACGACACTCAGAAGAGAACTGAGTAGCTCATTTGTGTGTTGTTGGTGCTGGGAACTTGAGCTACCCAACAAAAAGAAACAATTGGCAAAATTACACCGCAAGTCAACAAATTAAGTACGAAGATGGAACATTGATTTCGAAACGCGTCGTCGCAGTAGTATATATAATGTTGTGAAAGGATTAAAGCCGTTTGCTGATACACAACATAAGCATTTAAGTTTACGCAGAGGAAAAAATAGCCCATAGGCGTTTTAAGTTGAACATAAGTATCTATGATTCGTATCAGCAAACGGGCCTAAATCGAAAAATGAAATAAAACAAATTAAAAAAATTAAATGTTTATATATTTTTAACAATTTTAGTTTATCATTTATAATTATTTTATATTTGTTAAATGTTAAGCAGTCTTAAGAAAGAACTCAACCAATAAAGTTTCATTGAAATAATTAAAATTGTTTATTTTTTTAATTTTAAGAATACCAAATCAATAATTGTTTCCCTGGATGGATGACGCTTTGCGAGCTGCAGTGGGATGTTTAGTCTGACTTCATGTCTTGGTAAAAGAGGGTCGTTGTCAGTAGTTTGCTCAGGAATGTTAATCGTCTTAGCGTTGAATCGAGCCTTCTTGCAGGCCTGGATGGTGATGTCACCCAAATTAATAAATATGGACTTGGAAAGGTTAAGTACTTATTCCGTGGACTAATTACGAAATGCTATTAATAAAACAGAATTTCTGCTATTTGACATTAATAAAATTAGTCCTTCGCTAGTCCATCGGAGACGGTGGTTTAGTGAAGGAATAAGAATTGACATAAAGAACAAAATTTACAGGGACATAGAATAAAAAGAGATAAAGTTAATACTTATAGCGAGTTTCATTCAAATTTCAAAGATGTATCAAAATCGAGATTTGAAACTTTTGAAGTGAAACTTCTTTAACTGGTGATAACATTTTCCATGCAACGTGCCGTTGTCATGATATTTAAAACACACAAACAATCTACTTCTTAATATTTTTTTTAATAAAACAAAAAACACTGTTCCAAATATCACACTTGAACTTTTTAAATTAAACCTTTTCATTATTAACTAATATTAAATTGAAAAAACAAATTAAATCTACCAAAAATCCAAAAAAAAAAAAAAAAAAAAAAAACCAATAAATTAAACTGTCATGTTGACAATCGTTGTAGACCAGAATCCTAACTCCGCTGTTACGAAAACCATACGTGGGTTAAGGGTTCTTGTTTAAATTAGTGTCAAACTATGAGTAGGATACACAATTCATGTCGTCATGCCATGTCGAGATAAATAAAAAGGGAGAGTATGAATTTTTATTTGACAACATGGATTGGGTTGATGGATTAAATAAACAAAAATGGTTTTTGCTTGTGCTTTTGAGAGGCGAAAACGTGGATTTGTTGGTGTGAAAAACAATTTCTATGGACCGCCGTCTGACGTAATATTACGACACTTCTTTTTTGTCTTATTTTATTGACGTCACCAGAGACCAAAATCTGTAAGTTGTTGTTTGTCCGATGTGGATTAATGGATTTTGATCTCTGGTGACGTCAATAAAATAATCCAACAAAAGAAGTGTCGTAATTTTGTTTTCTTTGTTTTATGATATGTTAATATGCCAGGTATTACACAGCGCGTGACTGTTATTACAAGAAGTCTTTTTCTAATTTTCAGAACTTCGCGTTTATTTGACAGCTATCTTTCATGTTATCTTCTTTGCACAGTGCAGACATTAAACAAAAAAAAATTTTAATAGAAAAATGGAAGGAAAAGTTATTTATATAGGTATTACGGGTGACAAAGGCAAGGATTGTGGAGAATGGGGTTCATTTGGTAATTTAAAATAAGGTTAGAAGTTTTTTCTTTGCTCCGTTTAAATTCGTCAGCCTTGGGGTGGCCGTGGCCACCTGTCATAAAATTAGTTGCTGCTTTGCTCATCACATGCTGTTTAGGCATAACACTAACAACATGTGATTGAGTAAAGTAGCATACCCATAAAATATGACAACGAAATAAATAAAATAATGCGAGTTATAAGGCAGATAAATAAATAAGACACGGTAATTCTCTCCGCATTAGTTCAGCCGCCATCCATGCAGATAAATCTGAGACAACAACCAGTTCTAGTCTCAAAACATCGCGCCCCACATCTTTTCTATCCTTCTTTCTCTTCTTCCACCGGATGCCCCTGCTGTGTTAAGAAAAACATGTAAAGGGTATTCTAATCCCTTGAGCGCGTACAAAGTTATAACAAAAAAAAATTGGATTGGTGTTCATTCATCTACAGGGAAAATTAAATGAGCAAATCCGAAAAAGAAACAAAAAGTAGAAAGAGAAACTTCAAAAACACGCAAGGAAAATCCTACCCGCGCGTGTTTAGATAAATTTATTTCTGTTTCATCGTTTCATTCCTACTTTCTCTTTCGCACTTCATTCACGCAGGGGTAATCACGCGCTATGTAATACCGGACTATCTGCATTATGCAACTCGCTGACGATTTATTTTGTTGGTACGCTTGTGGATTCTCATTCTGTAGGTATAGGTACTAGTTGCGAAGCGTCCATATAACTCGAATCATTCCGTCCTAACTTTTGAAAATCTGATCCTTAACAACTTAAGCTTCTGACAACATGAATTTAATATAACACACCTGCACACGCTGCCACCATTTCTATAACAACTCTTCTTTCAGTACTTTTCTATAAACATCTTTGCTTTTCAACTCACTCCTTAACAAACATAAAACTACCAGAAACAAAATAACCCGCAATGTCTCCGGGTTATAACGTTTCTCGCTGGATAGAACAAATTTGTTTTCTTTCCTCTCTCTTCATATACTGTTCACTGCGTTTGATACTTCTCTGTTCAATGCACGCTTTCTTAAGGAAGAAAATAACCCGGTTGTTCATCGATGAATCATATGTGTTGTGTAGTGCACTGCGCATGTCAATGTTGCTTGATGTAGGTTTCATAGAAAGAATAATAACTCGATTTCCCTCGACTTTTTTCAAAATTTGTGTGTATCAATCGCTGCGCTGATGAACCAACATGTATGGGACAGGTTGGTTGACCTTGAGGCATTGTATATAGATTAGATTTTAAATACAATGGTTTCGGTAGGTTTCTGCATTCTGCTTGTTAAAAAAAATAGTTCATTCAAAGAAAAATATTGGTATAGCACAAAAACACAAACCGCTTCCTATTTACTTATTGTATGAATTTATATATATCTCCCCCTTGGATTGAATCCTGTATCTAAAAGTTTACGTTTCCCACTCCACTAACATTGATATTAGATTAAATTTATATTTGGCAGAAAGTGCAGAAAATAACTGCAATTTCAATAATGTGGCACAACTGGCCCAAATGAATTCAGCAAATCCCAATGTGGTTTAAACTAATTTAAAAAAATCAGTTTACAAGGAGAACAAAGTGCAATTCCTTAATTGATGTTGTGTTTATTGTGAATTTTGAAAATATTGAATACTTAGATTTGAAACATTCAAATTAAAAGTGTGAAAAGTTTTTTGGTAGTAAGTTTTAGTGAATATGGCTTTAATAGTTGTAGAATGATGCTTAACAGATTTTCTCTTAGAGGAGTCAAATAATTTAAATCATCTTATTTTTTTTCAGAAAAAAAGTTATAGAGTTAGGACGCTCTACCCCTTCCCATTTTAACGTTTCATTGTAACAAAAGTATACTTTATTGACATGGAGTTGTAAATTAAATAAGATGTTTTGTTTTCCTTGCCTCCTTTTTTCCAATTGTCCAAGTGTTTGGAGTATGATGTTCTACCGTACCTTCGGAGGATGGAATTAAAGAAAGGTTTCTTGGTTTTTTTGACGTTAGTGAGTCTCGCAAAGCAGATGCGCATATTTGTAATATACTTGATATATTCAAGTATATATACTTGAATATGATATAATAACTCCATTTCCCTCGACTTTTTTCAAAATTTGTGTGTATCAATCGCTGCGCTGATGAACCAACATGTATGGGGCAGGTTGGTTGACCTTGAGGCATTGTATATAGATTAGATATTAAATACAATGGTTTCGGTAGGTTTCTGCATTCTGCTTGTTAAGAAAAATAGTTCATTCAAAGAAAAATATTGGTATAGCACAAAAACACAAACCGCTTCCTATTTACTTATTGTATGAATTTATATATATATCTCCCCCTTGGATTGAATCCTGTATCTAAAAGTTTAAGTTTCCCAATCCACTAACATTGATATTAGATTTAATTTATTTTTGGCAGAAAGTGCAGAAAATAACTGCAATTTCAATAATGTGGCACAACTGGCCCAAATGAATTCAGCAAATCCCAATGTGGTTTAAACTTATTTAAAAAAATCAGTTTACAAGGAGAACACAGTGCAATTCCTTAATTGATATTGTGTTTATTGTGAATTTTGAAAATATTGAATACTTAGATTTGAAACATTCAAATTAAAAGTGTTAAAAGTGTGAAAAGTTTTTGGGTAGTAAGTCTTAGTGAATATGGCTTTAATAGTTGTAGAAGGAGTCAAATAATTTAAATCATAATTTTTTTTTCAGGAAAAAAGTTATAGAGTTAGGACGCTCTACCCCTTCCCATTTTAACGTTTCATTGTAACAAAAGTATACTTTATTGACATGGAGTTGTAAATTAAATAAGATGTTTTGTTTTCCTTGCCTCCTTTTTTCCAATTGTCCAAGTGTTTGGAGTATGATGTTCTACCGTACCTTTAGAGGATGGAATTAAAGAAAGGTTTCTTGTTTTTTTTTTGGCGTTAGTGAGTCTCGCAACGCAGATGCGCATATTGGTAATATACTTGATATATTCTCCAGCAAGGACAAACTAATTGGTCAATTTTTCCCACTGGGGAAGTGGGTGGTGTTAAAAAGAAATCCCTTGATACTTGCCGCATGGCTAACCTTATTCCTTGCTGTGCTCACGTTTTAAATTTAGTTTTATCGCGATCAATTGGAAATATATCGGAATTAAAAGTTTTTTTTGGCAGTATTATACCTATGAAATTATACCATTTTTAACAAATCAACTTAACGTTCAAAACTTTTACAACAAATTGCCAACCGACAAAAGCATGTGGTATCGGAAACTCGCTGGTATTATCATTCGCGGATAATAAACGTCGTTTTAAATTGTAGATTAGAAATAATTCTAACTTTTATTAGAATATTAGACAATCCTAGTGAATGGGACACTGACTCCCTTTCTATTGCCTATAGCTTGTTAATTATATTAGAGGCAATAGATATATGTTTTCTTCTTAATACTCTTTCTGAAATTTTTGCTACTCAATTAGTTCAAAATAATTAAACGGATGTTGAATTTGCAAAAAGAGAAATCGAAAATTTTGAGTCTTAGCATAGCTCTGACTTTCTTAATAAATTTTAATCCATTTTGGAAAGCATAAGCGATTGCGCGGAAACACCACGAAAACGAGGGTTGCTCGAAATTGATTCCAAAACACGTTATAAACCTCGTTTTGTAGAAATCAAAGACATTATTGTATCCCAAATGCAAGATCTAAAACTTTCACAAATTCATTTTTTTAGATTTACTTAATAAATCAAAATATGATAATTTCGTAGCTTCCAATCGAGATGAAAAAATATCTTCTTTAATAGATGTTTTCCCTGAATTTTTTTTGATTTTACAGCCTTAGAAAATGAACTTAGTTTTGTATGAAACTTCTTCTCTTCGACAACTTAACGTTTTAGCACTTCATAACCATTAAAAATACGAAGTATTGCGTGAAACAATCCCGCAAATGTTTACCTTAACAATTAATTCATTTAAGATATTGTATTTGCAAGCTCATTGTTACATTTAACTTAAATGGTAAAAGGTATAACAAATTTGGTTTGAATTGCTCAACCTTATGGTTTGATACTAAATTATGCATAGAACGAAATAATTTCAAGTAGACTTCCGAAATTTATTTTGTAGTGACTAATTTTTTTTCGACTTAGCTTTTGAAATTAATCACGTCTCGCAATAGCTACATGAATTGTGTGTGTATATTCAATGAGAAACTCTTTTTTTTGTTGCTTTGTTTGTTTTTAATTCAATTTTTTTTGTAGGTGTGATTGCGATTTTGTGTTTGTAGTTTTGTTGAAATTCATATACATTTGACATTAGTGTATATTGTGCTGTATTAATGTGTGTAATGTGTAAGTCGATAGTATGTAATGAAAAATTACTGAACCATGAATCAAAGTTCGAACGACGCGGCGCTGACGTTTGTATAATTGGAAGATATGGTCATGTATTAATGCAAGCTCGGGGCTGGTATCAAAAAATGTCAACCTCATTCTTCTATGACCGGTTTTCATGAAATTGAAATATGTTTTAGCTGGCATATAATTATGAAAGAAAAAATTGTTTCAAATTATGGAAGTTTTACTTCTAGCTCGTTTACATGTATTGTAGTATTGGTGAATGACTGACACACATATTCCTGAAAAAACATGTCTTCATCATCGGACGACGAAGACGAAGCAATCCAAAACTCCACTTAATTTATAAAATCTAAATTATTAACATCTTTGTCCATTATTTGTTAATTTTTTTAGCAATAATTCACAAGTTCAAAACAAATAAATACAAACATATTTACCATTTGACCATTGACAGAATAAATTTTTTTCATGTATACTGTTGAGTATTTATCAACAATGCTGGCAATGCTCACGCTTTAATAACATCGACCGCGCAGCTGTCTGTCAAATAATTATAAGATTGTTCAGTGACGATAAAGTTAGAACAGAATAGAACAGAACAGGCAGAACAGAACAGATTCGTGAGAAACTTCAGAACAAGATAGAACAACTTAGAACAGTCAGTTATCTGACACAGATTTAAAAAAAAATATTGTTGTTTACCTACAATTCAAGTTCGTTTATTTTTGCAGACACGTTCCTAAAAATAATCTGATATGGAGTTAAATTTATTTTTAAAAAATATTGTTCATGAAATTGAGATGATTCCAAAACGAAAATTGATTTATTAACTAAATCTAACACCGTAATGTTTTTCTTTAACAACAATTGGTTTTGACAGTTCGCACAAATCTGTTCTAACTTGTTCTACATAAAAAGCAAGTGCAGACAATCCTGTTCTAAAGTGTTCCAAACTGTTCCAAACAGACTCATTGAACACCAAACCAGAACAGTTTAGAACAGAAAATTTCTCATTGAACAGCAAAATCCTGTACATTTCTGTTCTAATGCGTTCTAATCTGTTACGAACAGCCTCATTGAACACACATTATGTAACCATCCATCATTCGTAAAACCACATTGGAAATGAGATAGCCTTATTTTTCACTTAACCTAATTGTAAAATCTAAACAAAATAAAATGAATTATAATTAAGGCATTGATGTCTAATATAGCATTAGTATTTATTTATTATTATACGAAAGATACGACAAAGTGGCGACGAGGACTGGACCCGAAACAATCATCATATATAAAATTACAAGTACATATTACGAGAACGTAATTAACCTGAATTCGAAATTATTTATTGGTTAAAATTGAATTAAAAAAAAACTGGTTTGTCATTGGTCATTGGCATTGCGTTTATTTAATTATGCTAACTTTATGTCCGGATTCGACTATGACATAAAATACCGAAATACGAAACTACATGCAAATGCCTATTTTCTGTCTGGATATCCTTTCGAAAGCCTAAAAATGACGAAAACTTTGATAGCAGTTCAACCTTCCTGATGAATCACATTTCAGTAAATGACAAGAGATGACATTAATAAAGAAACATTTAAAGATTCTGAATATGTTCGATATTACAATGCTCTACAATCAGGAAATCCTTCTCCAAACTCAGAAAATGAGGCAGGGTTTTCTTTACATGGGTGTGCTTTCAAGAACATACGCATCATGATTCCTGCATGTTTACAAAAAAGAGTTCTTGACGAATTATATAGCATACAGGAATGGTACGCATGAAATTTCTAGCAAAGTGCTATGTACGAGTATGGTGGAAAAACATAGACGACGATATTGAGAACTTATGCAAAAGCTGTATAAATTAAGTCAAATGTAAAAAAAGTTCCGGTTCATCCATCGGAGTATCCAAAGACACCATGGGAGCGTTTACATTTTGGCTCCATTCATAAACAATGTTTTTTAATTGTAGTCGATGCTTACACAAAGTGGGTGGAAGTAATACCCCAGACTAGTACAACTGCTTTTTCAACAATAGATGCCTTAAGGGAATTTTTTTCAAGATTTGGACTTCCGTTAAAAATTGTCCCCGATAATGGTTTCCACTTCAGGGCATAACATTTTTTTGAAGATGAACGGAATATTTCAACACTTTTGTTCCATACCATCAAGCGACTAATGGGCAAGCCGAAAGGTTTGTGTGCACAGTAAAACAAGGCCTGCGAGCTATGGAAAGTCAGCCTGGCAGTTTGCATGAGAAACTTTGTACGTTTTTGATGCAGCAGAGAAAGTTACCAAACAGCACTACGGTAATCAGTCCATCCGAATTGATGTTTAACCGGCAAATAAAAACAAAAATAGATATTGTAAAAAGAGAATCTTTATTAAAAATGGAAAACAACGACATATTTACCAAATTACAACAATTTAATATCATGGATTTAGTTCAAGTTCGTACATATACAAATAAGGCGTGGAAGTGCAAATTTAGTGTTATGTGGGCGAAGAGAGGAAGTGTCCACTACGAAATAATGATAGATGGTGAAAAGTATGTCCGGCATATTGACCAAATACGCGGAACAATTTAAACCAATTTACGATTGACACTACACGACATTACTCACCAGAAATACAACCCGACATAGGCCGCGACTAACTTACAAAACCTACCATGTGCTAAAAACAAACACCGACCTGTTCAGTCAGCCAAGCATACTATAAATAGTGAAGAAATCAATCACCAAGTCCAGAAGGAATCAACGCAAGCATTCCCGGTCGACTTGGGATCAAGTAAGCAACCATGTAGCTCAAACGTTGAGGTCCGACGCTCCACACGAAGTAAAAAGCCTCCAGAAAGGTTGCAGTATACAAGTTTTTCTTAGCAAGGGGATAGATGTTGACTATTTATCAGCAATGTTGGCAATGCTAACGCTTTAATAACATGACCGCGCGGCTGTCTGTCTAATAATGTCACCATCCATCATTCGTAAAACCACATACAACCTTATTTTTCACTTAACCTAATTGTAAAATGAATTATATTTACGACATTGAAGTCTAATATACCATTAGTATTCAAAACAAATCTGCCAACCGATCAGACATCAGATCTTTCGTGCTAAGATTTGATGTAAATCTGTTCTTTTTGTTGGAATGAAACTCTGAAAATTCAAAAACATAAAAGATCCAACCTTTTTTACAGAAAGAGCCAATCTTTTCTTGAGTGAAACTCGCTTAGCTGATAGTAGATTTTGTTCGTGGATTTTCGATATTTTATTAATTGAAATTTTAGTCCGCAGACTAACTTTTATTCTATAGTTCTGTAAAGTCATGGACTAGGGGTGGACTAAGTATTTTCTTATTAATGGGACTGCATTCGGATGGTTTTGTGTATTCGCCAGTTGAATTTCTGTTTGAGGTTAGGAGTTTCTTATTCGAAAATTGCCAATTAAATCCTGGTGGAGTAGGTACCTGAGGGGTGGAGACGTTTGTGTTTTGGGCACTTGTTGAAATGCTTCTTCCTCATGTGAGACCACCTGATGAGCTTCGTTGAGAATTGTGATCGTCGACCAAAAGGTTTCTTTATAAGATGTAGTTATATGTGTCATCGGTTCGGCTACGATTAATAAGCTGTTGTGCGGCATCTAGCGTGCTATGTCGATTAATGGGACTTGGTGTGAAATTTGCTTTCGCCTACCCATGATTTTTATCTTTTAGGACATGTGATAGGAGATAGAGAGAAAATTTCACTGATAATGTGCTTTATTATATGCTTTATTATATTACCCAGGTTATAAAATTCAATTAGTCCCCCTTTTAATCCTTGCATCCATCAAATACAAAAATTGTTAATATTAAGGATGAAAAACTCTATTTCCTGGTGTGCATATTTTTTAGAAGTTACTATTAATTAATAGGCAAATATTTTTTCTTTAAATATTAAATTTAATTCTAGTCTCTTCCGTGGATCGTCGAATTTTACCCGCATTTATGTAGTTATTTGAAAATATAAACGTCAAACCAGTTGAGCTTCAAACATTATCTCCTACAGGTCTGATGTTAAACGAACCTTAATAAATATTAATAATATTGTACATAAACGTAATTGTACGTCTGTTAATCTTATATTTAATGTGGTAACGACACACGTTACACCAACCAAATTTTAATCAATTTTTAACTTTTAAGTATGCTTAATGGAAATTTTCTAAAAATATTTTTCAGGTTTTGTTATCATGAGAAATCTCCGAGTATTTTCCCAGTAGGTTTTTCTGAAACTCATAGCATATGTCTCACACCACCAAATGGGTATGGCCCAAGCACATTTAGCTGGATCACATATCTCAAAGAAACACAAAGTAAAGCAGCTGGAGAACATTTGTTTCATCGCATTGTACCAAATCATGGATTTGAAGTAAATTGGTTTACTAAAATATGCCAACATAATTCGTAAATATTTCTGTTTTAGCTTGGAATGAGTTTGGAGTGCGCTGACTTAATGGATCCACGATTAGTATGCGTTGCAACAGTTGCCAGAGTCGTTGGACGTCTACTTAAAATTCATTTTGACGGTTGGACCGACGAATATGATCAGTGGCTTGATTGCGAGTCTCCTGATGTTTACCCGGTCGGATGGTGCGTTTTGGTCAATCATAAGTTGGAGGGTCCACCGATGCATTCAAAAATAACTTCAAAGATGCCAGTAAAAACAAAACACAAAAAAAAGAGAAAAAAGATTGTTCTTAAGCCAGAAAATTCATTTGGTATGAAAAGCGTATTTTTTTATTTTTTTTAATAAAATAAATCCTTTTTTAGGTGGTAAAAATTTGGAACGACAAATTAATATTAAAAGTGAAGCACAGGTTAATCAGTGCGTTGATCGACATTTTTCTTCCGAGCGCTTGGGTATTAAACTTGAAATGAAAACGGAACCCATGTATTATGAAGACGAAGTTGACGAATATGAAATAGAAGACGATGATTTGAGACATTCAAATCAATCAACACCTCTAACTTTATCACCACAACTTGGTGAAAAAAGCATTATTTGCAATATTTCTGCAAATGAGAGTGTGATAGCCTTGAACATTAATCCTAATTCAAACTCTCCAGGCCCACCAATCGAGCGTAAGGCAACAAGTTACATAGGGGTAAAAAATCATGTCTAAATTAAATATATGAAAGTGAGTTTAAATATGTTTGTTTAAGTAGAATTCCACTGCATGCAATAGCAAGTATATTCCGCGCTTAATTGATCTTACACATGATCCAATGTGTAATCAGCCCAGCGGGGAACTCATGCCAGAGACATGGAATGTATACGATGTTTCTCAATTTCTCCGCGTTAACGATTGCATTGCCCATTGTGACGTGTTTAGCCGGAATAAAATCGATGGAAGACTACTATTACATTTATCAAAAGACGAAATTATTACATTACTGGGAATGAAGGTTGGCCCAGCTTTAAGAATTTTCGACTTAATACAGCAACTCAAATGTAAACTGAACCCCAGAAAATCTAGATTACTAAGGGCAAATAAACTATTTTTATAGTCCCTCATTGTTTCTTTTATTGAAAACATTGAATTATCTCTGTTTAAATTTTGTTAATTAAGTTAATATGTACTGACTGCAGTCTACATACTACGAAAAATAATTTTATTGAGTATATTGGTATACGTTTTAATAAATCTACCTTAAATAGAATTTTTTAAGAATTTAATTGCCACGTTTTCACAGGAATTACAAATTGATAGATAATATGGAGCATACAGAAGAAAATCAGCCTTATTCTGTAAGCTTTGTATATAAATTCCTATAGTACTATTATGAAGCCGAATGATCGAAGCGGCACCTAGACCAGGCACCAAGCGACCCATGCTCGGTAGAGTTATGGTAGACTTGAAGATATGCATGGGTGCTTTCATAAGTGCATGGTTGCGAAAGTCCGATTAATGTCAGAGTTTCATAAATGTAAAACGCAAATATTTGCAGGGCAATTGCGCAGATATAAAATTTCACATGCATTCCGATTTTTTTCTTAAAGAAAGAGACAGTATGGTGTAAGCGGTGGTACACCTTCCCTTACTGTTTTCGCTAGAAAATTCAAAGTTGAACTCGAAATAAAAACACACATCAGAATTGTTTCTGGTTTACAGAAAAATGAAGCAAATCAGTTTTTTTTTTTTTTTTTTTTTTTTTTTTTTTTTTTTAATTCATTTTTTCATAATATAAACAGGTCATATAACCTCACTCCCACTTTATATCAATTTTAAACTAGTTTAACATCCAACATAATTGTTACTTTAATTTCAAACTTTACTTCGCCTAACTCTTACGCCCTTTTTCTGTTTTTAAATTAAAACGATATAATTTTAATAATACAAAAGTGTAAATATTAATTCGTCACATTTATTGAAATTTATTTGCACTATCTCTCTCTTAATTTTGCTCCCGTTAATAATTTTTCTTTTGTTTCCTTCTTGCCCGGTGAGTGAAAGAATTACTTTGTGTATGTTCTGCCTATGAAGCAAGACCGATGCTACATGTAACTCTTTTTGCATGCTTTTCTTTTTTTGCAATATAATCTTCTTCTACTGAGTGCCTGTGCTGTATTACATTTACATTCACCGCATACACTACCAACAAACGATCGTGAGCGTTGCCTTCCATCTCCAGACTAAAAAGTAAACACCAAACTGCACCTACGGACAGCGAACAAAAATAATTTTTGCTTTCAGTCTTGCCTTCTGGGTGAGTACTTTTTTAGTGGTGTTCTGCCAAGCAGTTCTATTTGTTTTGGTATTGCCCATTAAATTTATTTGTGTATTTATTTACATATTTAACATCTACCATACCGGCTCCTGTCATCTCCAACATCAACATTTCACTACATTACCAACAACTGCGGTTCTTGCACTGGATATCACAAAGCAAATAAACAAACCATTTTGTAACTACACTGGCAGTGAAAAATATTGATCTAAACAAAGAAAAAAAAAAAAAAACAATTATTTTCTAACGATTATTAATAACGTAATTTTCTAACGTAACTAAAAATGGAAATTAGTCCATGTGATTCTCTGAGCTTTGTTCTCGATAGCAAATATACTGAACGTGTGCCGTGTCGTGGTCTCTGCGGTAAATCATTTCATCCAGTATGTCTTGGACTAAGTAAAAGATCTTGCGGATATATAAAAGAGTACTTGAACTACTTCGTATATCTTTGTGATGAGTGTAAGAACATCTCCCTCTCGCATATTCTACTGGCCGTCAAATGCCTAAGTGATTCTACTAATTCCATTTTAACTGACAATAATCGTTTTCACAAAAAAGTACTCTCTCAATTCGAACATTTGGATGAGTTTTCAAAGAGTATTGAAATTCTTAACATTTCCATTGAGGCCCTCAGTAAACGAAGTTTTTCTAATCAATTTTCAATCGACAAGCAACTCTCATCTAATGTGAAACTTTTAAATACGCGTTTAGTACACACTCATTGTAAGTTTGAAAATATTAACCGTGAAATACGTTCTACACTTGACTCGGTTCTAAGCCTCTATCCTCTCGATAATTTAAATAAACAAATACAAATAATTCGGTCCGACCTCGATCTCTTCCTACAAGATTCTTCGACCTCAATGTCTTCTGCATCATCTCAACTCACATCCATTATTCACGGCCTGGCTTCTAAGATTACCGACATCAGCAATGAGGTCACTGCAACGCACACCTCTTTAAAAGATGTAATTGAAGAAATCAAAATCACTTCCGGCAAAATCGAAGAATTACCTTTGAACGTCCAAAAAGGCGATCCAAATTATAACTATAATACATCCATTCTCACCGAAATGATTGAATCCACTCAGAGCACATCTGTCTCTGTTACATTACCTGATCCTGCATCTTCACCAAACATTTCAACAACATCAAACAACACTTTATGTCCTGCTCCGTCTGAACCTATTATCCATCGTCTTGGCACAACTTGGACTGAAGACGAATGGAATAACAGGCTCAATAAACTCAAAATGGTATCAGAATTCACGCCTTTCTACGTTAAAGGAACTCCAAATTATGCAAATGACTTGGATTCGCAAGCTTTTTTTAAGAAGGTTCAAATTCAATCTTGGAGAATGTCAAAAACTAACTTCATCAAGCTTCAAAGTTTCAATTCCATCTAGATATCAATGGATACTTGTGTCTTCCGCCCACCCTATTTGCTGGCTTGGGAAAATTAAAATTTCTAAATGGGTCACTAAAATTCTTAAAAAAAACTCCTATGTGTTCAACAAATAATTTAAATAATTATAATACTAGTTTTAAGACCCACCTACCCAATTTCAACTCCTTAAACAATCCTAATTTGTTTACCCCATCAATCTCAAAACGCTCCTCGTTTCCCCAACGCAAACGCGTATCATTTAATGCTAAGTACCCATTTTTCAATAACGCTTCAAATAAGAGTACTACTTCTAAGGTTAATTATAGAAATTTTATCCACTCTCATACCTTAATTCCCACCTCTCAGACAACCACCCAAAATCCAACTTCTATAAACCATTCTAACTTTAACAACTGTCCAAGCAATAAACTCGTCTCCCAAACACCTTCTCTACCTCCAATTTTCGACCCAATGTTTCCGCCTTCTGTCAAATTAACTTCTAAATTCGCTAATCCAAAACCAACTATTGATGAGTTTGACGGCCGATACATAATGGCAAGGCTCCGTGACAGTAAACTATACGATAATGTACGTCTTTACCTTGCTTTCTTACACGATAAACCAGACTCTGTTTGTATTGACGGCAAGACCAAAACGAACGTCTTAGTATCGATACAGAAAGAAGGCCTCCCAACCGACTATTCTTCTCTAATAAATATTTATACCCGTTTTCATGAAGGCTTTAACATTTCTGCTTCTACAGTCTTGAATGACCTTGCTATCTATGCTTCTCATGTAAATTCAAAATGTTCTCCTTTTAAAAGGTTCCCTCATAAGCCTCGTCTTTAATAGTAACCGAAGCCCTAACAGTTTATCTAGTGAAATTACCCCGTCTACGTTATCACTCTATTACCAGAACGTTAGAGGGCTCCGAACCAAAACCTCTTCTACGTTCCTCAACTCCCAAAAACTGCCATTTGAAATGTTTGCCCTAACTGAAACGAACCTTTGTCCCAATATTCTTGACAGTGAGCTTTTCACATCCGACTTTATTGTCTTTCGAGCTGATGGTCAAATCCTAGATAATGGCCCCCGTGGGCGTGGAGTTCTTTTAGCCGTTCACAATCGACTGAAAGCAACTCTTGTCGAAGTCTCTAAATCGCCACTTTTTGAATTCGTGTGTATTAATGTCTCTTTACATAATCGTTGTTTCTACATTATCTGCTGTTATATTCGCCCTGCACAGCCCATTCTCGCATATAAGCTAATGGTTGACTCTTTTGATTCCCTTTTTGAGGCTGCGGATTGTGTTGATTTTATCATTGTGGGCGATTTCAATCTACCTGACCTTGTTTGGATTCCATCCGAGGATGAATTGCATTTTGTTCCCTGCAATGCTACTTCAGAAAAAGAATCTCTTTTCACAGATCGATTATTTGAATATGGCTTATTTCAAATTAGTGGGGTCTCTAACAATTTAGATAGGCAGCTTGATCTCATTTTCTCTTCCGACCCTTGCAACTCTTTTGTCACCGAAAGTTTCCACCTTCTTTCCACCCTTGACCAATATCACCCTCCTCTATCTCTTCTTTTCACAGTCGATAAGGGTATATCCGCTATTGATTCAGAAGTCTCTTTTCAATTTAATTTTCGTAAAGCTAACTTCAATCAACTCGAAAACATTTTAAGCGACATTGATTTCAGCCTGTTTTTGAACTCTAACACCCCCATTGACATTGCCCTAACATTCTTCTATACTACAATCTTCGAATGCTTACTAGTATGTGTCCCTTATGTGCCTCAAACGAATTGTCTGTCATCTCCCCCTTGGTACGCTAAGGAGCTGCGTAGTTTTCGTAATATAAGGAATAAGTTGTGGAAAACTTTTTTAAAATCCGGTACATATTCAGATTTTTTAAATTACGACCAAGCTTCTTCCAATTTTTCTCTCCTCTGCGATTCGCTATACCATGCCTATCTTGACAAAATGCGGAATTGTCTTATCTCTGAACCGAAGCGGTTTTATCAATTTATTAATGCAAAAAGGAAATCTGATGGTCTTCCATCTACCTTCAATTTTAACAACATTTCATCTGCTGATCCCAAAGTAGTTGTTAACCTTTTTGCTAATTTTTTTAGTCTGTCTTATAGTGATCCTGTTAAAAATCCTGATCTAGAATATTTTGACTTTCTGTCAAACAGTTCACAAACTTCATTAGTTTCTCTCGAAATTTCTCTTTCATCGGTCAGTGAAAAAATAAAACTTCTTAAAGATGACTTTTCTCCTGGTCCTGATGGCATTCCAGCCATTTTTCTCAAAAAATGTTCTAACGTGCTATGCGAACCTCTCACAATTCTATTTAAACTCTCTCTTTCGCAAGCAGTTTTCCCTACTTTGTGGAAAAACTCATTTATTTTTCCAATTCACAAAAAGGGAAATAAGAACGAAATCTCAAACTATCGTCCGATAGCAAAACTTTCTTCAATA
Organism: Philhelius pedissequus; assembly: GCA_910595825.1. Lineage (NCBI taxonomy): Eukaryota > Metazoa > Arthropoda > Insecta > Diptera > Syrphidae > Philhelius > Philhelius pedissequus. The sequence continues at coordinate 206,469,382 of OU343160.1, forward strand.
CCCAAGCTGTTCGAAAGTATTGTCTATGACGCTCTTTGTTTTCATTGTAAGTCATTAGTCTCCCCACTTCAACATGGTTTTATTAAGGGCAGGTCCACTACGACGAACTTAACCCAATTTGTTTCAATGACACTTTGTGCTCTGGATAAGGGCTACGATGTTGATGTGATCACTACTGACTTTAGCAAGTCATTCGATAAGATCTCTCACCAAATTATCTATATTAAACTTGGAGCTTCCCCCAATATTCATCCAATGGGTGAGATCCTACTTGGAAAACCGCCAATATAGTGTTGTATTCAGATGCTCTGTGACCAAGCCTATATATGCTACCTCAGGTGTTCCTCAGGGTAGTCATCTCGGGCCACTTTTATTTGTCCTTTCCATTAATAATGTTGAAAGCATTATTTCCTTCTCAAACCTCTCTATATATGCCGACGACATGAAAATTATGAAAGTAATATCTACTCCTATTGATTCTTCCCTGCTTCAAAATGACCTTAATTCTTTTCACACATGGTGCACAAAAAATTTCCTCCAACTCAATGTCACTAAATGTCAACACATGACTTTTTCTCGTAAACGCTTGTCCTTACCCTCTCGTACTTATCACTTTTGCAACGTTCTGGTTCCTTCAGTTTCCTCCATTCGTGATCTCGGCATTTTATGTGATAAAGAGCTCGATTTTCGTTCACACATAGATAATATTATCGCTAAAGCAAACTCTTCCCTTGGATTTATAAAGCGCTGGTCGAAAGAATTTTCAAACCCATACGTAAAAAAATCACTCTTTACCACATATGTGACCTATTCTCGAGTATGCCAGTCAAGTTTGGTCTCCTTATCATACCACCCACTCGTATAGGATTGAAGCCGTACAACGTAGATTCCTCCGTTTCGCTTTACGAAACCTCTCATGGTCTGATCCTCTTTTCCTTCCCCCTTACGAACATCGTTTACAACTGATCGACCTAAACACCCTTGCCAAGCGTCGTGATGTTGCAGACATACTTTTCGTTCACCAAGTCATCACAGGAGTAATAGATTCTCCGCCACTTCTTAAATCAATTTATTTTAACACCAATCCACGTAACCTCAGATCTGTTCCCTTATTTCGCCTTCCTACTTACCGAACCAATTGTGCTCACTTTAACCCAGTTACTAGAATGTTGCGATTAGCCAACAATGCACAGCAACTTCTCGATTTTAACCACAGTATCTCATACCTTAGAAGAAACCTTTACTTTAACTATCCCTAATTCCCTACTCTTTAGTTTAAGTTAAAATTATTCTTAGACGGTTTAAGTTATTTTCAGTTATCTTAATATTGTTAATATTGTTATATTGTTTATTATTTATATGCTTGAATTAAGCGAAATAAATAAACAGATTTATTTCATTTTAACTTATAACTATCTTAAAGCTAGACAAAAATGTTTAAAACTAGCCTAATTATCAATAACTTACAACTAATTTACTGGCCCTTTACGGGCGCTCTAAATTAAACAATAACTCTTAGAACTAATGTCTTTCGACCTAAAAACTATTTTAATTAAATCTAATTTTTTTATTTATTTTATATTTCAACAAACTTTTACACAAAAAAACTTGCTATCTTATCATTTTTTTTTTTTTTTTTTTTTTTTTACTTATAAACTAAACCTAAATATATATATTAAAAATAATTAAAACTAAATAAAACTATACTAACTAAAAATAACTTAAACTACTTAAAATACCTAATAATACTTAAAACTACTTAAAAACTAGAACAGCCACAGCAGCATTTTTTTTTCTTTGTTTATTTTTTATATGCATGCAGACACACACCAACATGCAACCCACCCATACATGTACATACGCACATACATATACGTACGCACATACATGTACAGACACGCAGATACATGCACGTATGCCCCCGCATACATACATATTTTTAATTTTTTTTGGTGCCACCTCGACTGTTCCCTATACCTAATGCCCTAAATCTATGTAAGTCGGCCAAGATATACCATCTTCATCGACTTTAAATATCACGATGCTCTTCAGAGAGCCACCAGAACTGGTTCTCCTGTTTCGCCCTATCCCTCCGGTCCCGATCGGACACAGTCCTACTGAACCGAAGCCGCTCTTCTCCACCTTGAGCGATGACGTCTCGACCGTACAGGAGTCGCCTATCCACAGTTTTCCGGCTGACGTGGTAGATGAGCGGAACCGCCCCTCCATCCTGTATCAGCCCTCGACTGTCTAAATAGAGGAATGCCTCGGGAGGGATGTAACCACTTAACCGCGCACTCTCAAAATATTCGTTATTGGGGTAATAAACCCCAAAAATTAAGCTGTTAGTTGAGGACACCGCTCTTGCAACGTGACCCCGAATCAGCTTGAACAAAAAATTATCTATTCTGTTTATGTTGGCTCCGTTGTATAGAACCTGGTTGGAATAATATCTTGTGTACTCCGACTCTGGTGTTCACTGTAATCCAAGGCAACGTCTAAGACATTGCCTCTCAAACACCCGAATCTTTTCCATTTGAGATGGGACAACGTTAAACCACACCGGGCATCCGTAGGCAATCATCGGCCTGATGAGGGCCATGTAGCAAATTACCTTCACCCTGCTGTCAAGCCGGCTGCTATAAAACAGTCGTTTTGTCAAGGCAAAGGCTCCCCTAGCCCTGGCCAAAGCAGCACCTATATGTCTGTCGAAATACAGGTACTGATCCAACCAGATGCCAAGGTACTTTACTACGCTTTTACTCGCCAGTGGGTGTCCATGTGGCCCTACGATCAACAGCTTGCGCCAGTTCTTTCTCGTATCCCTTGAGGCGCTAGACAACGGAGTCCTAAACAAAATAGTTTCTGATTTCTGGAAGTTGATTTTCAACTTCCAGTCATCACAATATCGCTGAATCTTGTCGAAGTCACTCTGCAAGAGACTTTTGATGACCTCAACTGTATTAGCTGTTCTGTACGCAATTAGATCGTCGGCGTACGCAATTGCCTGAGTTAGACTACCTATCAGATCGCTGGTGTAAATGCTGAATAGAATCGGCGAGTTAACCGCTCCCTGCTGAAGACCATTATTAATATTAAAAATTGCGGTAGAAGTTACATTGCCACTCTTGACAACAAACTTTCTACCATTTAGCATGTCATAAAGCATATACAATAGAGGTTTACTTATACCTAGTCTGGTTAGCTTTAGATAGAGACCTTCTAACCATACGGTGTCGAAGGCCTTCTCCAAATAAACCAGACAGGCACCCGTACACTGCTTTTTAGTTTTGTTCCATTGGATATCAGAAACTAGTTTAGACGCGGCATGAATTGTGTCATGTCCCGCCTTAAAACCGAACTGATTATCCGGGATGATATTTTTGTCCTCCTCCCACTTGAACAGGGCTCTATTAATAACCTTTTCAAATACTTTGCTGATACTCGGAAGAAGACTTCTCGATCGGAGATTCGCCGGATTGGAGTTGTCCTTTCCCTTTTTTGGGAGAGGGTGCACCACAGCTGTCTTCCACCGCACTGGATAATACGCATTATTCAGCGCGTTGTTAAACAGTGTGGTATAAATGTCAACTGCTTCTTGAGGCAAACGTCGTAGTACAACGTTGGATATACCATCGACTCCTGCAGACTTCTTTTTCTTTAATGAATCGAAGATGAGCTGGAGCTCATTCTTCGAAATCAACAGGGGACTGGGCCCATTTCGGTCGGCGATTATGGCGTTTGCCAAATCTTCATCATTAAACCCGGTAAAACCAAGGTTCTCAGATCGCCATTCGCTTATATCGTTTCGGAGCCATAAGTGATGAAGCAGAGCTCTATTCTCCAGGTCATGATTGGGGCGAATGCTTGCATTCACCTTGTACACTTGCTGGAAAGCAGGCCCCACAGCATCCACCTTCTCCTGCGGATCTTCGATTATGAAGAGGTCATCGTCCAAGAGGGCGTCATCTGGGTCTATGCCTGCTGTCAGAAGTACGTGTCTGTTTTGTGTCGTCCTCTGGAGCTTAAGACACGGAAGGTCGTTTTGATCTTTTCTTCTGAATATCTTATTAATTTGTGGGAACATGCTCGGGTCGGTAGCGTTCGGCCCGAATTTTGTTGTCCAAAAACAAATTAATGGAAAACAGATAATTTTCTTTGATCAATTGGTTGATGTTTTTGATGGACGACTTCAGTGTCCTTATCTCCAGATCTCCTGTGTCAGTAAACCGTCTTTACAAGCGTTTTAGTCTTGTCAGTAAGCCACTTTTTTGTCTGTGTAATGCATCAATTGTCGCGTTACGGTACTTGTCAGTTGCGTTACGTTCTTTGTATTTCGGTATTGTCCTGTTCATTGTTCGTTGAATTGTTTCGTCCATTTGTTCTAAGTATCTGTCAATTTCAGTATTTGTCATGTTCCTGTCATTTGGTGGGGATATACCATTTGATCGTAATTCGCTCAATAAGACGTTCGAGAAGCGTGGCCAGCACAACTTACTGTAATTGTAAGTATGCACCGGTACATACTCCTCCAACTCCATAAGCGCGTTCGGAAGTTGTATTACGGCGGCGAGTCCGCAGTGGTCACTGTCGTACTCAATCGTTCTTAAACAATTTTTAGGCCGATGGCCCACAGTATCAGTAATTGTTAGTCTTGTGTCTTTCAACAATAGATCCAGATAGGCACCGCTTCTTGGAAACGATGGCCTGTCTGTAGCGAGAAGTTCAATGCGATACTCCAGGTTGTATCGAACCATCCAATTGTACAGATGGTTACCACGAGGATTTTGTATTTGATTTCCCCAATCTATATGTTTGGCATTCAAATCACCAGCCAATATGTAGTAGTTTTCTTCCGAGCTCAATCTTAAGCATTCAAAAAGCTGTGTGGGCTGAGGTGTTTCCGGTGCATAGGCAGCGATCACATACATTCGCTTCCCCTGTTGGAGATGAATGCATATGATGGATGCCTCAAACTTCCGAAAATTACCCACATCACTATTATGTATTACCTTATGACTAATGCCTTTACGTATAAAGATTGCGACGCCCCCTCCTTGAGTGGAGTTGGGTCGGTTACTCCTTACGATATTGTAATTGTTGTTAGTCAATTTATGTTTCTGGTTAAGCTTAGTTTCGCTAGCCATAAACACATCTGGACTTATGTCTTTAAGCAATTGGAATAAATTCGCTCTACGTTCGGTCCTAATCAGTGAATTTACATTCACAGCTAGGATCTTAAAGGGCCTCTTCGGCAGCGCGCCCTAAACCTCTAAGTTGCGTTAGGCTCGGCAAAACAGAGTAGAGATAATCCACCCTATTCGCCTGCTCCCTGATCTGGTTTTGGAGGTCGTTCAACTGGCCCTGGATGGCCAGTAGAACGCCCATAATATCCGCCTGTGCCGCCGGCGCCTTAGGCACGGGGGCCTGTTGGGCGACCTTTGGTGTAGGCTGTACCGTGCTTCCCCTTCCTGACGCCATTTGGGCGTAAGAAATTTGGGTGTTGACGGGCGTTGTTGTAGGAGGGCGCACTGTTCGACGCTTTTCTACCATTGTTTGCTTTGCTGCTTTATTATTCTTTATAAGCTGAAACGTCGGGCATCCCCGATAATTAGCGGGGTGTCCGCCGCCTCGGCAGAGTACACATTTAAGCTGGGTCCTATCTTCGACCCGTTCCTTTCCTAACTTACATTCACCTGCATTGTGGTTCTCTCCACACTTAACGCAGCGTGACTGTTCGCAGTTTGCTGCGGCGTGGCCGAACCTTTGGCAGCGCATGCATTGAAGCATGTCGCAAGTTACAAGCTGGTAGTTGAGGACGGATATACTCCTCAAACTATCCAGTTTGCTGCTGGGTGAGAGTTGAACAAGGAAGAAGGGAAGACTCCGCTTCTCCCGCCTAGCTCTAATTGTAGCGAACGGTTTGACCCCAATAAAGTCGAGATCGTCATTCGCTTTTTGGCGGAGTTCATTTAAGAGCACCTGTGGTTCCGTGCAGGAATCTATGCCCTTCAAAAGGACCGTTTGAAATTTTTCGGTTTTAGGGGTGAAACTAAAGAATTCAGTAGTAGTTTCATTAAGCAACTCTTAAATTTTTTTGTGCTGTTCCAGTGTGAAGCACTGGATAGCATGCCTATCGTTATTTAATCTTTTAATAGTAAAATTTTGACCTATGGTCAACTTACATAGATTTATGGTATCCTGTAACTCTATTTTATAAGTATTTATGGGTGGCACCTTTTCTTTTTTCGTAATCGGCCGCTGTGGCTGCTGCTGCTGAGACTGACTTTTCTGCTGCTGTTGATTCTGCTGCTTTTGAATCTGCTGCTGCTGTATTTCTTGCGGTTGTTTCTGGGCTTGTGTCTGCTGCTGTTGCTGTTGTTGTTGTTTTTGCCGTTGTTGTTTTGGCTGCTGCTGTGGCTGTTGTTTTTGTAATTGTTCTTTTTTCTGTTATTGTTCTTTTTCGTCGAGTTCTTTTAGTTGCTTCGCTCGGCGCGCTTCTTGGCTGGCCTTAACTTTGCTTTTTATCTTTTCGATTTCTGCCTCCAAAGCTTCAATTTGGGAGACCATTCTTTGTTCCTCGTCCTCCTCAGATGATGCCTCTGATGTGGAGAGGTTCACGAAGGCAGTACTATCGCCCGTCATGAAGTGCCCTTCTCCTTCCTCAGACATATATGCTATACCCTCTTCGGGTGAAGTGTCTAGCTGGGTTTGTCTTGCCGCCTCTGATGTCTCGTCTATATCGGACGTACGCACCCCAGCTGGCAGCTTTGCTGAGGTGGCCGTGGATCTCCTCTTTACCAAATTTGGTGCGCACTTGATCCTCTTTCTGCGCTTTGGATTAGCACCGGATGATGTTGCATCTTTCGATGTTCCCTCAGCTGATGCCATCGCTGGCCTCATTGGCCCTAGGACACCTTTCGATGCCCCGGTGCTTAAACTCCTCCTCCTTTGTTTGTTTTCCCAACCAATAAAGTTTTCCACTTCACGGTTGTGAAAAAAAGCAGCTAAAGTTTTGATGCCCGGCTGGGAATCGAACTGGCGACCCTCGGATTCTCGGTCGGCCACTCTAACACTGTGCTACTGCACCACTTATGGAATGTTGACTTAATGTAAAACTTAAGCTCACACACGAAATTTAATTAGGAAGAACTGGGAAGCCGAAAACGTGTTAACACCTCCACAGTACGAGATCGACTGAAGCAAATCAGAGTAAGTATTCATAAATGCATATTAAAATGCATGCGCAAATAGTTTTTCTGACGTTAATATGATCGCAACTGATCGCATGTACACAAAGCAACCATGCATTTATGAAAGCACCCTATACAGTGAATGAATAAGATAAGAATAATAATAATAATTGAAGAATAGGAATGCTGTATACAATGCTATAAGAGTTGGAGTGCGGAAAAAAAACAATTTTGTATAGAATACAATAAATTGAAGAAATAGAAAATAGAACTTTGGTAGTGTGGAAGATTTTTTTTGTAGGTAGGTATGAATGATGTGTATTTTTTTCCCTGTGGGTACGACGATTTGTGGCAATAGAAAAAACATGCCACTAGCAAAATAAATTAATTTGAGGAATATTTTATTTTGTGGGATATGTATGTACATATGTAGGGTTTGTTTAAATAATATGTACCTACATACTAAATATAGGTATGTATGTTTTTTAAAAGAACGTTGAAAAATAATTTATATAATGCACGACTGGAACGTATGAACTTGCCCCTGTAGCTAAACACTAACGCCGTTAGGAAGTACGTAGTCTAGTTATCATTAGGTAGGCTTAAAGCCGATGTAGGTACCTGGGTTTTTATTATAATAAATTGTCGAATGCATGATTCGCGGAGAGTACGATAACTCGGGCGCCAAAAAATGGAAATGGATTCTTGTAGAACAGTTAGTTACAAGTATTTTTTAATATGGGAGGGCGTATATATCTCCCCCCATTTGGCCGGGAGGGGCAATTTCATAAAAAAAGTTCTGAAAATGAAAAACAAAATATTAAAAAATAACGGTAATACTTACAAATAAGTGCTATAACCTTTTTAAAGCCAATACCTTAATCTATTAGCTAATTTTTAAATCAAGTGGAATCTATGCATAGTTTTTGCAAAAACGTGTTTTAAACTCAAACTTTCGGAAGAAAAAGATAAACGAAATTTTTAAAGTGTAATTTTTCAAAACTGTAAAAATATATACATTTTTATCACAAACTCGTTGCTCTGATAAATGAAAACGATATGATTTTATGTGTTCTGGTTTTTGAGAAAATTGAAAATTACTAAAACTACCTTTTTCATGAGATTTTTTTTTTTTGTATTTACGGTGATCTCACTTTGAGGGGAGAGTACCAAAATAATAACTGAATTTTGTAGAGGGTCTTAATACAATCAATTTATCCTACAGCAGTTGAGTCTATCTATCTCCTTTTAGGCGGGAGGGGCAAATTTCTAAAAAAATTACTTAAAATAAAAAAAAAACTTAAAAACAACGGCAACACCTAAAATAAAAGATTATAGGTTTTCTGAAATCCAAGAACTTGTCCTCTTATCATTCGTTGCAACCTAGTCATTTGCCTTAATAGTTTCTGAAAAAAATACCTTCAAACGCAAAATTTATCAAACATTTTCTTATGTAGCGAAATTAAGTACTAATTGGCTTTATTTATTAGATGCCCTAATATACTCGTAATTGAACTATGAAAACTAGATGGTTTTATGTCCTTAGTTTAAAATTAAGAATTACCAAAACTGTTTTTTTATGAGATTCTAAGTTCTTGTGTTTTTTATATGTACATAGATATATATACTTATTTAGAAAACAGCTGTTGGATATAGAGGATACATTCAAAGTTTCTTTAAATCCAGACTCTGCAATACAAAAGAAACCTTGAATACGCCCATTCATGAAAACTGAGGTTAATGAAATTTGTTTGGTAGTAACTTATATTATACATCATAGTAATTTTCAACTATATGCTCAACTTATGTATGTCAAACATAAACGAAATAGTTAAGGATTTGATAATTGATCAGTTTTCATGTGTGTTAGGTGATTTTAACATTGGTGACGTAGACTGGTGTGTTATGGTTGAAGAACAAACTTTGGTTCCATTTAATGTCCCCACAGACTTTGAGGCTGAAGTTGTTGATTCTTTTGATTCGGTAGGCTTATTTCAAATAAATTATTTTAGGAATCTATTAGTTAGAACATTAGATCTCATATTTTGTAATAACGATATGAAATACTATCTACACGAGTCTGATTTTCCATTATTAAATAACCAATTTCATTCTAAAGCTGTTCATATAATCTTTGAATTTAGCCAAGAATTTCAAGCTGAAAATAATTTTAATTTTAATATAGCCGACTTCATAGGTTTAAATTCAATTTTTAAATAACTTTGTATAGTTCAATTGACTGGGAACTTAGATTTTGCAATAAATCACTTAATGAAACGTATGGCGTGTTTAAAGATATTATTTTCTATGGCATTGAAAAGTTCGTCTCCCGGTTCTTAATAAAAGATCTTCTTTTAAGCTTTCCTGGTTTAATAAACGGTTAAAGAATTTAGAAAACGTGAAAAATAAAGCACCTCAACTTTCGAGATCTTCAGGTTCATTTGAGCACCGAGCTCGCTTTCTTCACCTTCGGAGAGTTTGATTTTTTGAATAAGTTTTTGTATCAACAGTATATAAGTTCTACTGAAAGTGATATTAAGAACAACAGCAAATCGTTTTGGATCTTTCTTAACTCCAAACGGAAAATGTCGTTTCTACCAATAGCAATGGAATTAGAAAGTGAAAAGTCGTACGATATACAATTGTCTGGCAATCTATTTGCAAAATACTTCCAATCTAATTACAATATAGATGCAATTTCCAATATAAACGATTTATATTCATTTATTTCCCCCAGATTTTAACTTACATTGTTTTTCAGAAAAAAGATGTTCGTGAAGGGTTACTTGATTTAGATGCCACAAAAAAGGCTGGAGTAGATAAGATTCCTCCCATCTTATAGCCCGTTTTCATTAGGGCAAATTACGTAATTTCGTTGAAAATTTGCAAATTGTGTCCCAAATTATCTCAATTCCCATACAATATAAAATTTCCAAATTGAGATAATTTGCCCGAAATTATCTCGCAAATTGAATTGAAAACCAAATCGAACACACCTTTGCTGAATAAATTGAATCAAAATAGAATACAAACTTAACCACACCTTGATTCAAATTGTCATACTTGACGTTTTTAAACATCAATAGTTATTAAACAAAATAAAAACACGAAGAAAGCGTAGGTATCCTTTTATTATTATTAAAGTAAATATTATTTTAATAATCATATCATACTTTATAGATAGACAAAAAACTAATGATAATATAATGATAAATAAATGATAAGAATTGTTTGGGCTGAATATGCTCTTAAGAGACAAGAAGCAAATGCTCAAAATCGTCGTATGACACTTGAGGACTTGGAAGACAGTTGGGATCGTGGTATTCCTAGAATCAATACACTCTTCTAAAAAGACAGACAAACATTGTCCTATGATAAGGGCTGGCGCATTCGAACGGAGTTCGAACAATATCAAGTTCTCAAATCATTTGGTTTGTAGATGACACAAATTTGTATCGAGTTACTATTCAAAAAACATTTGAAGGAAATTCGACAACAAAACCAATTAATGGAGCTATTTTCATCTTTAATCCCCGAACTGGTCAGCTTTTCTTGAAGATTCATTGGGTCTTTGTCAGTAGAGGAACAGCCAAAACAGATCATTGTAACCAGAAAGGGAATGTTGGATCATTTGGAAGTGCATTTATTGGATTTCCCCAACATTTGTAATTAAATGTTCCGGAATGCAGTTGCCTTTCCAGGCGTGCCTGAAAGTAGAAAAGTTTGGTGATTTGATTTTGAAGGAAACCGAACCTCAAATGGTGTTGTTCAATCTGTATGACGATTGGTTAAAAACCATTTCATCTTACACAGCTTTCAGTCGATTGATTTTGATCCTGAGAGCCCTGCACGTAAATACCGAACGTACAAAATTCATTCTGAAGCCAGACAAAACAATACAATCACAGAGGCTCATCACATTTGGCCAACACTAACAGACGAGAAGTGGATAAAGGTCTAAGAGCAGTTGAAGGATTTGATTTTGGCTGATTACGGTAAGAAGAATAGAGTCAATATAGCTTCACTGACATAGTCGGAAATTCGAGATCTTATCCTGGGTATGGAGCTTTCAGCTCCTTAAGAGTCCGTATGCTGTGTGCAAGTTGGTAAGGCAATGTTTTTTTATTTTGTTTTCGTGTCATCTATGTATGTATTGTATTTTTGTTGTTTTTGATTCGTGTTTCAGGCAAGTTAATAGAAGAACCAGCAGCAGCAACAGGCCCAATAACAGTCAACTATAAATTAAGTGGAGAAGGTAATCCATTCCAAGCAATCAAACCTTCAAATTCAAATGAATGTTCACTCAAAGAACTATGAATGCCTCATTTAGGTTGGAAACCATCAGCAAGAGCAGGAAGAGAACACTTCAACTAGACAATCAAATCATTCAAGGCGTCTCAGAAGAAGAAGGCGGTCGTTCTGAAGAGGGCTTCTACACATTTGTTGACGGAATTACATAATATGCGCAAGCATTTAAAATTAAAATTTTTTCATGCAAATTAATACGGTTTTTAAGTTAGAAATTATCTGCGTTATTGATCGAAATTTGTATCAAAAAACGAAAAGATAATGACAACAAAATATGAAATTAATTTGGCTCGAGTACATTGTAAATTGTTTTCATATAATTTTTGAATACAAATTCTTTTACAGCTGACCTAAATGTAATCAAATAAACAATTAAAACGAGACTGACAGCAATTTCTACTATATTATTACCTAAGAAATAAAATGCACGACTGGATCGTAGGAACCTGCTCTTGTAGCTAACAACTTTTATGTAGCTAAACATTGAGGTTTAGTTAGTTAGGTGTAGTATAATGAATTGTCGAATGGATGATTCAAGGAATAGTAACATAGGTACCTACCTAAAATTTTGAAAACATTTTTAGGAAAAAAAAATTGAAACGCCATTTTGAAGATATTAATATATGTACATATAAAATTCAAATTTCAAAAAAATTTATTTATTTTTTAAAAAATCGAAAAACTTTTTTTTTTTAATTTTCGTATGCAGTTTTATTAACAATTTTAGTGAGCATTTGTATAAAAAATTATTTTAATCGGTTCATCCAATATTGAGAAAGTCGAAAATATGAAAAGTGGTTCTATTTGAAGTACTGTTAATAAGTACGCAAAAAAAATATTTTTATACTTGAAAGTGAACTGTACTCATTTAAGAACAGACAAATTTTTTTATAAAAATTCTTGGAGCCGTTTTCGAGAAATACATTTTTTTCTTAACCGTTTTTTTTAATATTTGTATGGGAGGTACCATTGTTTATTATTTTAAAAAAAATATTTTTTCAACTGTTAAAGATAATGTCAAAAAACCATTAAATACGAAGTTTCGAAAAAATTTATTCAAAAAAGAAATTAATTACCAAAAAATTTTTTTATACAATAGTGTCTAAGCTTTCTTTTTTACTGCGTAAAAAAATTCCAAAAAACCAAATTAACCGTTTCCCAGAAAATCGAAAACCAAAAAAATGGTTCTACTAGAGGAACCAAAAATAACTATTTTTTTCCAAAAAAAAATTTCAAAACGTACCCTTTTCCTTCATTAATGAACTGATTTTTTTTTATGAAAATCGTTGGAGCCGTTTTTGAGAAAAATAAGATTTTTGTTTTTGGCCAAATAAATGTATGGGAGCTACTGTTATTTGTCGTCTTAAACCCAAAATGAAAAAAACGTGTGGGCATATTACCGAAAAAACAATGTGTACCAAGTCTTAGGCAAATCTATCAAAGCGTTTAGGCCTGTAGACTCGAGGACAGCCAGAAAGACAGACAGACGGGCTCTCTATGATCGTAATGTCATGTTTTATTGTTAGAAAAAAATTCTTTTTTTTTCGAATAAACTTGCCTTAAGTACCTATAATCGCAAGTAAAAATGTATGTACATACATATGCTATCCGTGAACAAATAAAGAATTTTATGTTCTCTCACTGAAACAGAAATAAAATGCAACTTTTACCCAATGCAAAAACATGACAATTTATTCTTTTTTTTTGACAATTATTTAACATTTATTTGACTTTTAATTCCTCAACTAAGAACAAACAGAAAATTATCGAGCAAGACCTTTGTGATTGTATCAAGACGTGTCTTGCAGGACAACAGTTGGTCACTTTGTAACTTTTGTTTGGGGATATAGAGAACTTTGGAAAGAACTTTGTTTCTTGCTTTTCTTACATCTTACAGGTGTTAGGGTTCAATGGATTTGAAGGACACTTTAAATAAAAAAAAAATGTAAATCCAAAACATCATAAATTATAGCGAATTACGAACATTCATATCCCGAATATGTACTCCAATAATATTCTATTTTCATCGACATACATAACTCATATCTACTACACATATCTCTTTCATGTTCCTAAATAGTAGAAAACCGTCAATTTAAACAGCTAAACATTTTTTTTTTTTTAAATTACCAATATCAACGATGGATGGATTTTCCAAATCACTTGAAATAACTAGTTTTGTGCGGCTGTGGAATTAAATTAATAATTAAGTTTTTTTTTCCTTTTTTTAGTGTACAATCATACAAATTTTTTTCTTTTGTACCATTTTTAGTATGGAGCATTATATTTTATGAAGGTTTTGGGAAAGTTCATCAATTAATAATCAACTTTTAAGAACTTTTAGAACTGTCAAATGAAATTCAGCCAAATTCAGCCAGATGTCAAACCAAATGAGATAATTTGTAATGAAAACACTTTTTTTTGTAATTTGCCAAATTACGTAATTTGAGCTCTAATGAAAACGCACTATTATTGTCAAAATGTGCTTCATCACTTTGCCTCGCATTAAAAATTAGTTTTAATGTATCGTTGTCAACTGGTGTCTTTATTGAAGATTGGAAGGTATCTTTTGTAAATCCAATTAATTAGAGTATCTAAAACACCTATGTATTTAGTTAAAAATTAGCGGCCAATATCCAAACTCTGCAGTATCAAAATTATTTGAAAAGCTAGTTACCCAGCGGCTATTTTTTTCGGTAAAAGAATGTATAACTTCAAAACAGCATGGGTTTATAAGCGGCCGCTCAACAACGACAAATTTGACTATATTTTCCCATTTCTGTTTAAAATCGATGGAAAACAAAAATCAAGTCGATGTTTTATACACCGATTTCGTCAAAGCTTGTAATAGAGTTCACCATGGACTTCTATTGCTAAAATTGCAAAAGCTAGGGCTTAATATTCATTTTTTGAATTGGCTGAAGTAGTACTTGTCAAACCGAAAACAAGTCGTTGAGATCGATGGTGTATTTTGGTGAATAAATAAAAGACGAATTCTTCTCTTAAACGTTTTAAAATATGTTTTATTTTTCACAAAAAACAAATTGATTGAAATAACTTTACAACAAAAATGACAAAGATGACTTTGTTACAGGGTGAGTACAAATGCAATTTAATTCAGTTCGTCCACACGCTACGTTTCCTTGATATTTAGACGTCTCAGGTTGGCTGCAACAGATGGTTCTACATCAATTTTTATTGAGGTGAGGTCAGGTCTTCCTCAAGCAAGCCATTAAGGACCACTTTTGTTTGCTTTATTCGTAAATGATACACCTGCTTTTCTCCATTTTTCCGATTCTTTAATGTTCGCTGACGATGTCAAATTGTACCGTCAAATATATTCCAATAATGACTGTTTAAAATTTCAAAGTGATATAAATTTATTTCTATACTGGTGTATATAGTTATAATCATTTCGAACTAAATACGTCAAAATGCAAAATCCGTAGTGCCCACAGATCGTTGTCCCCGATGGCTTTCACTTACAAATTTGGTAATGAACTGTTTGAGTAAAACCTCGGTTGTTGACCATTAATTCTTATAAATTGGTCGTTTACTTGTTCTGTCGTTTTCTTTATGACATTTATTGAAGCATATACCAGTGGTGTTAACCTCTTGTTTACGCCATCAAGTTCATGTTGGTTGTCCAAAAGATTTTTCATGGATTCTCTATCATCACTGTCTATGATACCGAATAATATGTGGTAGACTGAACCAACAAATTCAAGTGGCGCTCTTTTTGCCCTGTTGGTTATTATTAATAATTTGTTATTTTCAGCCAGTACTTCATATCTTCTCTTTAAGTTTGCTGTTATTAAACTGCACTGCTCGCTGCAGTAGAACATTTTGGAACACTTGTCCTGTAGTTTAGTTATGTAGCTTGAAATATTATTAGTTTCGTAGTATACTACAAGTTTCCATTTTGATGCCACGACATCCATTTTTCCGATTGGGTCTAAGTAAATTCCCACATTTTCGTCTAAATTTTTAATTGTCATCTCAGGTGTGGTGCGCATATTGGTTGCTGAACTTTTTATTCGCCCAAATGCAATTACTACCAATAACATCAACATCCAAAATTTGATTCCATTTATTTGTGTGTTTTTGATGCATTATGTCCCTTTAAATGGGAGCTGGCATGTTTGCTGTGAAATTTTACTTCCCGATTCTTCTTCAGATATCTAGATGGGGCATAATTTATGTATTGGTCTTTTGTAGAGTCCGTCTTTTGTTTTGAGTGTAACTACTCGTGCTTTGTGGACTTCAACAACGTGTTCCATGGGCCACCTCGACGGTTAGGTATTTTCGATTTTTATAATAACGATTGCACCTTCCTCCAGATTCTTCATTTCAGATTTTCACTTGGTACATTTTAGAAGAGACACCAAGTATTCTCTCTTCCATTTTTGCCAAAAGTCTCGTTTTAATTTTTGCACCAGTTTCTAGCGATCTAAAAACCCAATTTTTTCAATTGGGATTCAGGGATTCAGGGAATCCAATAAAAGATGTCGCACCAAAAAATGTCCAGGTGATAACACATCAATGATGTCTATGTCGTTACCCATCGCACGCAAAGGACGTGAGTTTAATATTGCTTCTATGTGACATATCAATGTTGTCATTTCTTCAAATGTTAATTTAGATTCTCACCCATTATTCGTTTCAAATTGTCTTCAGTTAATCTTGAAGCGTTGGACGCGTTGTTTTTGATGGCGTTTTTGAATTCCTGATCCAAACATCGATTGGCTCCAATAAAATTAAACCCATTCTCTGAATATATGTGAGCACTTTTGCCACGTCTCGTCTTGAAAAGAATCTTCTTAGTGCTGCCCTGAATGCTTCTGTTGTAAAGTCACTCACTGGCTCTAAATGAATGGCCATGCATACAAAAACTGCAATGTAGCCCTTGTACGCTTTCTGTCCTCGACCCTTGATGTTCGCATTAATATTGGTCCAGCATATTCGACCCCAACATGTTGAAATGGTGGAGAAATTGTTGGTCTTTGCTTTGGTAGATCTCCCATTATTTGGTTTGCACCGCTACTGTTGTGTCGAATACAAATCGGTCAACTACGACAACATCTTATTAGTTTTTTGATACCAATTAGGTAGTATCTTCTTTTAATATAGGCTTCCATCACCGAATTTCCACCATTTAGTGTAGCTGCATGTGCTTCTTTAGCGGTCAAACTGGATAGTTTACATTTATCCAGTATTATTGGGTGTTTCTGGTTCAAAGGCAAGTTTGCATACTTAAGCCATCCACCCACTCTTAATATTGCTTCATCATCTTGATAAGGTTTCTTTGAATTATTTTGCTGTTCAAAGGAATGTCCTGTTTGTTTTCAATTTTTTGTATTTCAGTGCAAAATTGAATTTTTTGCTGTTGTTTGATGATCAAAATTCTCGCCTGCGAGAGTTCGGATACAGTTATTGATCCTGGCGTTATATGTTTGTGTCGAAACCACCGAATAAAACGAAGCACCAATTCAACACTTTTCTCAATATTGTTGATGTTCGATAATCGTTCGATTAAATTCTATACAAAATGTTTTTTGCACTGTAATGTTGACATCATTCTTAGATGTGTTGATGGTGCCAGGTGTTGCTGTTGCGGCCAATGGTGTTTTGATTGTTTCAGCCAAAGTTTTTCCCTCATGCATACATGTCTGCTAAGAGTATATATACATATGTTCATGTACATAAAAATACGACTCTGCCAGTGTATATACCATCTATAAATTTCCAGAAAATATACAATCAATAAGATTTGTTGCTACAGCCAGTGCTTTTGCTTGGAGAATTGTACCAGAAATTGGCATATTCCTTTGTCTAGATAAGCAAAACCATTTGAATGTCAAGACATCAATTTCGGCAAAAGATACAAATGATTTCATACGTTTTGTTTTCAATCTATTTGATTTCCTCGTTCGCGCAGAACCAAAATTCTTTGGATTTGACATTTGCTGGAATCAAATTTCTTTGCAAGATCTCTCTGAGACAAATTTGCATCTTCGAAACACTACTTAATATCTTCAACCTTATTTTCCAGATCAAGCTACTTTTACTTTATTTTTTAACGTAGTAGCTTTATTGAAAACCAAAAACAAACGCCTTTAACAAATCAATTGCACTGACTGACCTCAAAACTCTGCCCATAAAAATATACAAAAATCAAATTGTTTCATTTGGCAACTAACGAAGGCTTAAAATTATAGACTTATTGGGAAACCACCAAATAAGGCAAAAATCCAATAGGGTCGAATAATTTTGCAATATTTGATAACACATGATGGTTTTTGAAATGCTTATATTTGAAGAATCTTTCACAAATCGGAACTCGTCTTGATCTGGATCCCAGTGAAGTCCCAATGTTTTCATTGTGTCGCCTTCTTTGATATCAATTATTTTATGCTTATCATTCGAAATTATGCCAGTCATCAAATTTTGATTGTTTGAAGACCATTTTCGTAATTGAAAACCAGCATTTGAAAGTTTTTCACTTACTGCTCTTATGTATCTGCATTCTTCTTCGTTGTTGGCGCCTGTCATTAAGTCGTCAAAATAAAATTCTTCCCTTATGATTTCTTTTATTCTGATGTGCTTTCCTTCCCGTTGGTTTGCGACTTCTTGCAATGTTCGGACTGCTCAGAAGGGAGCTGCTGCTGTTCCATACGTAACTGTTGACAGTTTATATTCTCTTATATTGTCTCTTGGTTGTTCTCTCCAAAATATTCGATGATACTCTTGATGTTCTTCAGCTATGTTGAGCTGCCTGTTCATTTTTTCGATGTCTGCGGTAACTGCATGTTTACATTGATGAAGTAACCGCTGCGCTGGCATGATTTTGTCACATTGTCGTTTCTCGTGTAGTGAGCCGGAAACTATCCACCCACAAATCGTATTTTGTCCCACGATGTCATTGTGCTTCCTAACTCCTTCTTCAATTAACTTTGGATACAAGTCACTACCGATGATAATGTCAATACGATATTTTGTATTTAGGTTTGGATCTGCGAAAATATAGTTTTCCCACTCATTTTTATTAAATTCAAATGATTCGTCAGGTAGTGGTTTTGTGAGTGTGGGTAATACCAAAAACTCTGCTTGCATTTTGTTGTTGCTCATAAATCTTTGTCTTATCTCTTAATACACTTGATTTTGATGTACCCACTGCTGCATCTGAGAGTCCAGTTAATTCTGTGCTTATTCTTTTCCTTGGCAAGGAAACTATCTGCGCTGCTTCCTCAGATATCATTGATATTTGAGGACCTTGATCTTACTGACGATAGAAGCATAGCTTTCGAAATATACATATAAGCAAAAATAAATAATTTGTGTTTTAAGTTGTTAAAATAAAACCTTCAATTTATAATAAAAAACACGTTAAAAATCTCCACTATCAAATTAACCTTGATCAATCAATGCCCGTAATATACATGTTTCACCATTTGACGATTTGGATCATATCTGTGCTGTAGCTAATATTATAATTTGACTGTCTATCTTCTTTACCATAAGGGAAGCTAATGACTTCTCTTTTTTATTGTTGTTGTATGAGCGACTCCATTTTTTGTGTTGATTTCCCTCGACCCTTTCTTCGTTTGGTAGTTGTCGTTGTGGAGTAGAGTGTTATGCGATTTATTACACTTTTTACATTTTGTTTGAGAGAAGCATTTGGTTTCTACACTGTGTTTAAGACATATACTGCATATTTGCTTATTTCGTACATATGATAATCAATTGGGTATCTCGGTGTTTAAGAATTGCTCACTATAATAAATTCGATGACCACTTACAGAATTCACAGTTCCACTCCCTTCTGTCTGAGTGGAAGTTTCCACTTGTTTTTTGTATTCTTTGCTTCGAGTCATTGTTTGTTGTTGAGACTCAAGGGTTTGAAAGAATTTCTCAAGAAAGTCCATAACATCCTCCAGTTTTTGTATTTGGCTTGGTTTTTTAATGTGCTGCTCATACATTTGTAAGTCAACAATTTTTAATTCTGCCAATTTGCTGCAGCCAATTTTGAATTTTCTGAAAGTAGGTCTCTGCTCCTTTCATCCAATGTTCCTTCAAATAGGGAGCATCAATAACACCAAGCTTATGAAGTAGCCTGTCATTTTCATTGAATGCTTGAAGATTCTTTTCAGCATAGACAAGAATTTCTTGATTTTTGATCCGCGTTGTTAAACTTTCTCCATCTTTTAATAATTTTTTAGAGTTTTTTAAGATTTCAATCTGTTTTTCAATTATTTTTAGACGGTCTGATGACATTCTTGAATTAGTTTTTGTTTTTTTTTTGTTTGTATTATGTTAATCTGTTTTTTTTTTCACTTGTCGTTATTTAAGCTCTGACAACGCTTATTTTCACTTTATCAGTACTTGTAGCTCTGATAACGCTAAACACTTTATCAGTATTTATAGCTCTGATAACGCTAAATTGACTCTTTATCAGTATTTGTAGCTCTGATAACGCTAAATTGGCACTATCAGTATTTGTAGCTCTGATAACCCTAAATTGACACTTTGTCAGTATTTGTAGCCCTAATAATGCTAAATTGACAACGCTTATATATGATTCTAGTTCGTTTTACTTTTTTTAAAAGTGGGGGAAAATTTTTAAAGTATACTCTAAGGACCAAATGTTTGAGTAAAACCTCGATTGTACATAAGTCGAAATGAATTCTAATTTTATTTCCCTATGTTATATCTAAATATATATATACAATTTTCTTGTCTTATCTTTCTGTTCTTAATGCCTATGTTTCTTATCTTCCTATTTTTCGGCCAGTATTCACCATCCACTATTAAGTGCCTCGTAAGTTTATGAGGCTCATAACTTGAGAATTATTTGTGCTATTTACCAACCACTCATAAATAATTTTCGAAGCCCGAAAATGAGAACTATTCTCTCATCACCAGACACACTCAAACTGTTTACGAAAACGAGTGACAGCCAGCTGATTTGTTTATTTTGACCGTCCAGCTGTTTTAGTTTTCCTTTATGTTTGTTCAATATTTTATATTTATGAATTTTGTACACTAGTTAGTTTTACTAACAAATTTATAATCCTTAATACATACATATAGTAAGAATACTGATGTCCGCAAAGAATATTGAATTTCATCAAAAAACTCAAACAAGAAACAAACTATCAGTTCTCACAGAACTTGACAAAATTGTAAAATATACAAGGATTGTTGTAATAGATAATTTATCTATTTATAATAATAATACCTACTTTTAGATTATTTTTCAAGTGAAAAAAACATTTTTCTTTTCAGGCGAAATAGGCAGATCATCGATTGCCAGACATACTTTACGATATAAGATTGAATTTAATTTTAGTAAATGAGAAATAATATTTTTTGTTACAAACAAATTAAATTACAGGCTGCAGAACGTCTTTTGGCAAAAATATGGACCATGAATATACTCCGATAGTTGGTGTAGGTACCAGAGTTCTGGGGTCGTGTTACCAAACTTGCTCTTGGGAAGAATTCACAATGATTAAAGCATAAGCATAATGCAATTGTCCAGGTTGGTATTTACAAACAAGTAATTAATGTCATAAATCGAATATCAACTGTTGTAATTGTTTTAGACAATCAGTGGAACTGGTGCCCTTTGTATTGGTGCGGCTTTCCTTAGAAAATTCTGGAAAGGAAATCGGGAAGTTTACTGGTCCACTCCAACATGGAGAAAAAATATCAACAAATATCATTAGTACGACCCAAAGATATGTGAACTCGACTTCAAGGGTTGCTTTTGGATGATATTATGGTAATAATAATAATTTCTTATTTATTATTTCAATCAAAACTCGAAAACTTGTGTTCATTAAAGTTTCAGAAAATTCTAGAAAACTCGATAATAATTTTGCGCGCATGTGCTCACAATCCAACCGGATTTGATGCCACACCCGAGCAATGGCTGGAACTTTGCAATGTCATCAAGAAGAAGAAGTTGTTCGCCTCCATGGCCTACCAAGGTTATGGAAGTGGTGGTGTTGACAAAGAAGCGACAAGCTGTGCGACTATTCGAAAAGTAAGGCCTTGATTTCTGTCTGGCTCAGAGTTTTGCAAAGTATATGGGCCTGTATGCTGGTGCATTCTCTGTTATATGCTCGTCTGCCGAAGAAGCCGATCGTGTTCTTTCCCAACTTAAAATTCTCATCCGTCCAGTGTATTCGAATCCACCTCAACATGGTGCCCCCGTATACGTAGACGAAATCCTCAACGATGCTGAACTTAAAGCCGTATGGCTTAACGATGTCAAGGCATGGCTGATCGTATTATTTATGTTCGTGCCAAGCTTAAGAATAATCTCATTAAATTGCGATCAACTCGCTCATAGGATCACATTACTAATCAAAAATGTTGATTACGCTCATGCCATGCATGAAGTTACAAAGAAAATTATAGGTTTTATTATAAAAACAATTCATAGCGAATTAAGAAGAGCCAATTATTTTAAAAATAAAATGCAATACTGGATCGCAGGAACTTGCTCTTATGTTCGATCACATCGTATGCAAAAGATATCTATTAAAAATGTAAATATAATTTTAAAGTCGTTTTTTACTTAATTTTTTATATACACAAATGAGAGTATTGAATATTTAATAATATAAACTTAAGAACAAAGAACCTAATCAAAGAAAAAATAATTCAAGATTCTGAAATAAATACTTAAACTAATTTGAGGTAAAAAAAAGTACGCTATTTTGGATTGCATTTCATTTTTATTCGTTTATTATCGTTCCAGCATATACTTCATATAATAAATTCGGAAGTTTGCAGCATGCAACATCTATCGTGGTATATTTGTTGTTGTTTGTTTTAATTTGATTTCGCCGAATAGGGACTCACTCCACTTCGAATTCCGTCTCCTTCGCAGATATATTTACCTGAAACAAATCTTCGTTTTACTAACGACTGCCGTTAGCCATTACCAATTAGTTCAAATTCAATTCCAGATAATGTGGTTCCTTCGCAATTGAACTGTGTAGTCATGGTATTAGGTCGAAGCACCAATATTTAATTGTGATATATCCGACAGATATATATATCCTTAAAGTTCCAAACCAAACGATTTGATTCGCCAAGTCACGCCGAATGCGGCTTAGATTGGACATTTCGAACATATCCGCTTACCGGTACTGGCAGTGTAACATTGAGCAATGGTGTGGCAACTGCCATGGTACGATTATTGTACTTATAGTCAATTTTCAGAGCGGTGTATGCTGGTTCACATTTTCAAATTCCAATAGCTTACCAATTGGAATGGGCACGAAGAGGCACCTGGCTTAGACCGCACCTAATATTTTTAAATATTTCTACATTGAAATAAGCAGCAGACGGGCTCAGCTCAGATTGACGGCGCAATTTTGTCTTCAGATGCGTCATATTGAATTTAAGAACTCTACTAAATGTTTCCGATTGATTTTGATCAACTGGGACCAGTTCTTGATTTGGAACGATGTTTTCAAGATTGTTAATATTCTTTATACGAAAACCTAATCTAGCCGGCCACTGTGGCTGAGGATGAATTGTGTACTTTATTTTGTTCATCGTCTTGCAAGTGGTTCTTTTCTTCGACGACATTTCGTTCCTCTTTAGTGATATCGCCAGTTTCGAGTTCCTTTTTCATTTTAAGTTTCTTCATTTTGGTTTTCCCTCGTCAACTTCTTAGAATGTCTGAAATTGGAAATAAGAAGATGCTGACTTTTGCTCAGATAGTTAAGTCAATGCTGACGATATGACAGAGATATCAAACATTTTGAGAGAAGTGACATTGAATTTCGGCAGTTTTCGAACAAATTTTCGATGAGAGTACTCATAACTTAATAGTGGTCAGGACCACTCATAAGTCTTATGAGCGCTCATAAATATTCAATATTAGTGCTTGGTGAATAGGTTTAATAGCCTATTAAGCTATGAGCGCTTTGTGAATACCGGCCTTAATGTCTATGTTGTTTACTTAAATGTTATTTATGTGTAGATAACCGTCAGTATATGCTTGGGATAATTTGTCTTATCTTTATTTTACATACATTGGGTTATCTATAGATTGGGTATGTTCATGTTTGAACAGAACAATTGTCAAGAGTCAGTGAAGTGAAAGATCTCGGTTTTATCGTTGACTCCAAGCTTACTTTTTCGCCGCACATGGACTATATTAGCCGTGCTTTATTATTGGCAATATGGTTCACCCCGTAAAAATAAAATGATGGGTTATGTACTGATAATGTACTCTCTGGTCGCCGAATTTAATACTAATATTTGGAAACCCAGATAGAAACCCCGATAGAAACCTGGATCTCGTGTTGTTTTTGTAATACGTGTTAAAAAATAACCAGACCCATACCCGTAGATAATAAAACGCAGCTAATATATCAAAAGCAAATCCAATTATAGGGTTCCTAAAACGAACTACAGTTGTCTTCAAGGATGTGTATACTCTTAAGTCAATCTATTTGTCATTAGTACTGCCTATCTTAGAGAATTGCTGTTTTGTTTACGCCCTTTTTATGAAAATGCTATTATAAGAATAGAAAGAATACAGAAAAGATTCCTACGTTTTGTGTTAAGAAACCTTCGATGGCCAGACGAAATGCCAAATTATAATTCGAGATGTGCTCTATTAGATTTAAAAACACTTGAAAGCCGCAGACAAGCTCATGCACTCTGTTTATAAAAGATGTTTTAACTTATAATATAAAATCTGAAGAACTACTTGCTCTAGTTTCTATGTATATTCCAGAAAGAAATTCAAGAAATAGAAATGATATATTCTGATGCTGACTTTTGCTCAGATAGTTAAGTCAATGCTGAAGATATGACAGAGATATCAAACATTTTGAGAGAAGTGACATTGAATTTCGGCAGTTTTCGAACAAATTTTCGATGAGAGTACTCATAACTTAATAGTGGTCAGGACCACTCATAAGTCTTATGAGCGCTCATAAATATTCAATATTAGTGCTTGGTGAATAGGTTTAATTTTTTTTTTTTTTTTAAACGATTGCGCGCACTAAAGGGGTTTTGACTACCCTTAATATGAACAAGCACAGTGCGAGCGTTAGGAGATTAATTATGGGTTATGTACTAATAATGTACTCTCTGCTCGCCGAATTTAATACTAATATTTGGAAACCCAGATAGAAACCCCAATAGAAACCTGGATCTCGTGTTGTTTTTGTAATACGTGTTAAAAAATAACCAGACCCATACCCGTAGATAATAAAACGCAGCTAATATATCAAAAGCAAATCCAATTATAGGGTTCCTAAAACGAACTACAGTTGTCTTCAAGGATGTGTATACTCTTAAGTCAATCTATTTGTCATTAGTACTGCCTATCTTAGAGAATTGCTGTTTTTTTTACGCCCTTTTTATGAAAATGCTATTATAAGAATAGAAAGAATACAGAAAAGATTCCTACGTTTTGTGTTAAGAAACCTTCGATGGCCAGACAAAATGCCAAATTATAATTCGAGATGTGCTCTATTAGATTTAAAAACACTTGAAAGCCGCAGACAAGCTCATGCACTCTGTTTATAAAAGATGTTTTAACTTATAATATAAAATCTGAAGAACTACTTGCTCTAGTTTCTATGTATATTCCAGAAAGAAATTCAAGAAATAGAAATGATATATTCTGATGCTGACTTTTGCTCAGATAGTTAAGTCAATGCTGACGATATGACAGAGATATCAAACATTTTGAGAGAAGTGACATTGAATTTCGGCAGTTTTCGAACAAATTTTCGATGAGAGTACTCATAACTTAATAGTGGTCAGGACCACTCATAAGTCTTATGAGCGCTCATAAATATTCAATATTAGTGCTTGGTGAATAGGTTTAATAGCCTATTAAGTTATGAGCGCTTCGTGAATACCGGCCTTAATGTCTATGTTGTTTACTTAAATGTTATTTATGTGTAGATAACCGTCAGTATATGCTTGGGATAATTTGTCTTATCTTTATTTTACATACATTGGGTTATCTATAGATTGGGTATGTTCATGTTTGAACAGAACAATTGTCAAGAGTCAGTGAAGTGAAAGATCTCGGTTTTATCGTTGACTCCAAGCTTACTTTTTCGCCGCACATGGACTATATTAGCCGTGCTTTATTATTGGCAATATGGTTCACCCCGTAAAAATAAAATGATGGGTTATGTACTGATAATGTACTCTCTGGTCGCCGAATTTAATACTAATATTTGGAAACCCAGATAGAAACCCCGATAGAAACCTGGATCTCGTGTTGTTTTTGTAATACGTGTTAAAAAATAACCAGACCCATACCCGTAGATAATAAAACGCAGCTAATATATCAAAAGCAAATCCAATTATAGGGTTCCTAAAACGAACTACAGTTGTCTTCAAGGATGTGTATACTCTTAAGTCAATCTATTTGTCATTAGTACTGCCTATCTTAGAGAATTGCTGTTTTGTTTACGCCCTTTTTATGAAAATGCTATTATAAGAATAGAAAGAATACAGAAAAGATTCCTACGTTTTGTGTTAAGAAACCTTCGATGGCCAGACGAAATGCCAAATTATAATTCGAGATGTGCTCTATTAGATTTAAAAACACTTGAAAGCCGCAGACAAGCTCATGCACTCTGTTTATAAAAGATGTTTTAACTTATAATATAAAATCTGAAGAACTACTTGCTCTAGTTTCTATGTATATTCCAGAAAGAAATTCAAGAAATAGAAATGATATATTCTGATGCTGACTTTTGCTCAGATAGTTAAGTCAATGCTGAAGATATGACAGAGATATCAAACATTTTGAGAGAAGTGACATTGAATTTCGGCAGTTTTCGAACAAATTTTCGATGAGAGTACTCATAACTTAATAGTGGTCAGGACCACTCATAAGTCTTATGAGCGCTCATAAATATTCAATATTAGTGCTTGGTGAATAGGTTTAATTTTTTTTTTTTTTTTAAACGATTGCGCGCACTAAAGGGGTTTTGACTACCCTTAATATGAACAAGCACAGTGCGAGCGTTAGGAGATTAGGGAAGGATTCAAGAGGAGATACTGATGCACATTGGTTTTGAATTTCTGAATATCAAAATGGGAGGGGAAAATAGAGCCGTGTAAAGTATTCCACATTCGCGTTGTACGGCTAAAGAAAGAATCTCTGTACTTGACAGTACGTCCGAAGTTAGGCTCAAGGTTAAACTGATGAGCATTCCTAGAAGCGCGAGTATTACGGTTGAAAAATTTAAGGGGAGGAATGCAACTGGCTATTTCGCTGGAACAGTGTTTATAAAAATAGCGATAAAATAATGACAGACATGTAACATTTCGACGGTGTTCTAGAGATGTAAATGTCTCTACTATATTTCTGTCGCCTATCATTCTTAGAGCTCTATTCTGAATTCTATCTAAAAGAATCAAATGTGTTTTGGGAGCTCCTGCCCAAATGTGCGAGTTATACTCCAGCTTTGGACGAATGAAAGCCTTATAGATTACAGCCAGATCAGACGGGGAGAAGAATTTCTTGCACCTTCGAAGAAAGCCCAGACACTGCAGCATTTTTGGCGACATCGAATATGTGGTGGTTCCACAAGAGGTGGTCTGTGATGCACATACCAAGAACTGAAAGCTGTTCGGTTTCTTAAATGCAAGTGCCGCTCATGGATAGCGGCATGGGGGGTGGGTTCTGCTTTAACGACAGAAGACAGCACCGAGTTTTTGAAGCATTAAATTCTACGCGGTTTTTAATTCCCCATTGGACAATGCTGTCAAGATCAGAATTTAATGAGCTTATCATACGCTGCCGTTCCAGTTCCACATCCGAAAAACAAGGAGGTGAATCTAAAAACGAATATGAAAAGCTGAGAGTACTATCGTCAGCAAAACAATTAAGTGGATTAGAAGTTCCAGATAAGAGATCATTAATAAAAATGAGAAAGAGGGTCGGAGACAATACGGAGCCCTGGGGCACACCAGCATTTATTTTGTGGATATCAGACTTGAAACCGTCCAATACAACTTGTATTGATCGGTCCGAAAGATAATTTCTAATCCAACGAAGAAGAGATTCGTCGATACCAAATGCACGCATTTTCGATAAGAGAACTTGATGCCAGACTCTATCAAATGCTTTTGAAATATCAAGCGCAATAATCTTACTTTCTCCAAAACGATGTAAAGATTTGTGCCACTGCTCGGTGAGATATACCATCAGATCACCAGTGGACCATTGAGGAGCTTTCGTTCTTCAAGATATTTCTTAAGCTGATAATTAATCAGTGTTTCCATGACCTTGGAAAGAAGGGACGTAAGTGCAATTGGACGGTAATTAGCGGGTGAAGAAGATTCGCATTTTTTAGGGACAGGCTGGACAAATGCTGTTTTCCATCCACTCGGAAAGAGACCAGTAGAGTAGGACAGATGGAAAAGCTTACGCAGTGGTTTCGCCAGCGTTGAACAACACCTCTTCAGAACGATGGGAGGGATATTATCCGGGCCAGCGGATTTGTGAATATCAAGGTCTTTGAGGACTCTTGCAACTGCACGAGTGCGAAAGAAGATTCGTCCCATAAAATCATTTACACTCTCAAGTACAGGAGGAGTCATTACACTTTCTGGCAGCGTCGAATTTACAGCGAACTGCGCTGCAAGCAAATTGGCTTTTTCACGAGAGCTGACAAAACGGGTGTCATTAAAGACGAGCGTTGGAACCGAAGATGACGATGAATTCTGAATGTTTTTAACAAACGTTCCACCTACAACGTCAGGGATTCGAGTTGGCTCGACAACAAGCTGAGTCAGTTGGTTTAACTCAGCAAAGACCTCAACATACCTTCCTTCGGGTGTTGTCTGGCTCGAAAAGCGGAGCCAGCTAGAATTGTGTACATTGAAATCGCCCGCAATGACGATTTCAGTGTGAGGGTAATGGGAAACAATTCTTTGAATGGAGTCGGACAGAGCATCAAATTCGTTAAAAGTTGAATTTCTGTCCAGATTTGGGCTCCGATAAATAAAACATGTGTGTATGATGCGCTTGTTTACCGAGAATTTTAACCACATTAAAATAAAATTTGTGTTTGAGCACAAACCATATTGTGGTTGAAGTTGGTACGCAACATCATTTCTTATGTATACGGCGAGACCATGGTGGAAAAAGAATAATGGTACTAAGTTATACCCAAACAGATGAAATCCTGACTGATCAGAATTCTCACCTATTTGGGTTTCGCTCAGTGCCAAGACAGCTGGCCTGTTTTTGACAGTGTGGACACACACGGCACAAAAATTTTTTCTAAGCCCGCGAATATTGGTATAGTCGACCCTAAAAACACCAACCATTTTAACATTTAAAAAACAATAAAACACAAGTCAGACGAATATCTATGCTAAATGTTTAATCTGAATTCCAATTTGAACTTTTCAATAACAAATTGTCACTAGTGTTATGCCTTAGTGACAATTTGTACTAAGCCGCCCCTGGTTAAACAGAAAAAAACAGTCAATAATCCATCTGACGTTGTGCTAACCTAATCATTGCATGCACTGTGTGATAAGCTCCACACATTACCTACAATGATTAAGCTAACACAACTGCGAGAAGTGAAGGAAAAGGAAGGTTTACCGTTCTTGTGCTTGTTTTGTTAGTCTATTCTCTTTCAGCTTGGTTGGTTTTTGTTCTTCACTGACACTGAATTATAATTAATTTATATTTAGCGTATGGTTTTTTATTTATGAATTTGGTGGTAGGTATTCAATTATCTTATTTTATTGGGGCACATATGATTTTTTTTTTGTAGATGATAAATTGTAGGTTTTTATTTTTTTTTGTTTTCTATTTTGGAATATTGGGGCTTTAAGTGAATAGGCACAGCACAACACAAATATTTTTAAATTAGCTATTTCTCCCTTTTGCACGAGCACTTAATACACCGATGTGCAGCCGATGGGAAGCTGATCAGTACTCCTATAGCCTATTATTTATGTATAAATAACCGTCAGTGTATGCTTGGGATGATTTGTCTTATCTTTATTTTACATACATTGGGTTATCTATAGATTGGGTATGTTCATGTTTGAACAGAACAATTGTCAAGAGTCAGTGAAGTGATAGATCTCAGTTTTATCGTTGACTCCAAGCTTACTTTTTCGCCGCACATGGACTATATTAGCCGTGCTTTATTATTGCCAATATGGTTCAACCCGTAAAAATAAAATGATGGGTTATGTACTGATAATGTACTCTCTGCTCGCCGAATTTAATACTAATATTTGGAAACCCAGATAGAAACCCCGATTAAAACCTGGATCTCGTGTTGTTTTTGTAATACGTGTTAAAAAATAAACCAGACCCAGACCCGTAGATAATAAAACGCAGCTAATATATCAAAAGCAAATCCAATGATGGGGTTCCTAAAACGAACTACAGTTGCCTTCAAGGATGTGTATACTCTATAGTCAATCTATTTGTCATTAGTACTGCCTATCTTAGAAAATTGCTATTTTGTTTACGCCCTTTTTATGAAAATGCTATTATAAGAATAGAAAGAATACAGAAAGTATTCCTACGGTTTGTGTTAAGAAACCTTCGATGGCCAGATGAAATGCCAAATTATAATTTGAGATGTGCTCTATTAGATTTAGAAACACTTGAAATCCGCAGACAAGTTCATGCACTCTGTTTATAAAAGATGTTTTAACTTATAATATAAAATCTGAAGAACTACTTGTTCTACGTATGTTCCAGAAAGAAATTCAAGAAATAGAAATGATATATTCTTTGTTCCCACTCATCAATCAAACTATGCCCTTAATAACCCAGTAACTCGTTCTCTTATATTGTACAATTCTGTTTGTAATGAAGTCGATATATCAATGACTAGGTTAAATTTTAAAAATATTGTTCAACATTTATTTCATTCTTAAGTTAAGCCCAAATTGTATATAAAATAAAATTAAATTACTAAGTATTTATTTTTGAAATCAGCCGAATGTAGATCTATTGATCAATAAAAATAAATTAATAAAAACCTCGCACCCTAGGACAAATTGATTGTATTAAGCCCATCTACAAACACCCGTTATTATTTTGCGGCACCGTAGTTATGGTACTCTCCCCTCAAAGTGAGATCACCGTAAATACACAAAAAAATCTCATGAAAAAAGTAGTTTTAGTAATTTTCAATTTTCTCAAAAACCAGAACACAAAATCATATAGTTTTCAGTTTTAATTAAGAAATAATCAGAGCACCGAGTTTGTGAAAAAAAAATTATATATTCTTACAGTTTTGAAAAATTAAACTTTAAACATAGTTTTTATCTTTTTCTTCCCAAAGTTTGAGTTTAAAACACGTTTTTTCAAAAACTTTGCATAGATTCCACTTGATTTAAAAATTAGCTAATAGATTAAGGTATTGACCTTAAAAAAAGTTATAACACTTATTAGTAAGTATTGCCGTTTTTTTAAATATTTTGTTTACCATTTCTAGTACTTCTTTTTTATAAAATTGCCCCTCCCGGCCAAACGGGGGGTGATAGACCCCCCTCCCATATAAAAAAATTTTTGTATTAAGCCTCTCTAATAAAATCCGTTATTATTTTGTGGCGCCTGAGTTATCGAAATCGTGCCCATGATTCTTATGCAGTTTTTAAAAAACGTTTTTTTTAAATATTTTGTTTACCATTTCTAGTACTTCTTTTTTATAAAATTGCCCCTCCCGGCCAAACGGGGGGTGATAGACCCCCCTCCCATATTAAAAAATTCTTGTATTAAGCCTCTCTAACAAAATCCGTTATTATTTTGTGGCGCCTGAGTTATCGAACTCGTGCCCATGATTCTTATGCAGTTTTTAAAAAACTTTATAAAATTAAAAAAAAATAATTTTTATTGATTAGTTTTTTGATAGTTTTTGTTTAAAACAAAATCAAAAACTAAGTTTAATTAGAAAAAAAGTTATTCAAAATATTGGTATACATAATGAATTTGGCTACCTAGATCTTCAAAAATAAAAAAATTTACATAAATCCAAAGAAGCGTTACCGAGAAAAGCAAACATTAAAAAACAGAACGTCATGTGAAAGGTACCGTTAGTTAGTAGACTTCCCGTAAATTTTTGTTCTGATTTAATGATACCAACAAAAAAATTCTCAAAATCGGAGCCGTTTTCGAGAAAAAAAGCTTTTCCTACAGTTATGTAGGAAAAGCCTAGAAATAAAATTTCAATTTTCCCTCAGAGGAATGCCAAAAGAAACACATACCAAATTTGACGGTTATAGCTACACCGTTTAGGCTGCAGCTCGTTATACATACAGACGGTCAGACAGACATTTTTGGTCGATCAGTTTTTTCGGATTCTCTATGCAAAGTCATGTTTGATTGTTAGAATTTCTTTTTAAGAATACACAACTTGCCTTATAATCCCTATAATCGCAAGAAAAAATAAGCTTTTCAATATTCAGCTTTAATTTAGTATTTTAAAAAGAATTGTTTACGTGTGTTAAGTTAACATTACACTTTCTGAAATTAAATACTTTGAATATGCAGTTAATTGTAGCTATTTAGTAGTAAATTTGTCGTGGAAGAAAAAAAAAAGTAGATCTATTGATTGCTAAGGAAATGGCGTGTAGTGCTAACTTGATATCAAGTTAGCACTACACTTTGCAAAATAAAATAAAATGAACACGCAATTAATTAAAGCTTTTTAGTGGTAAATTTGTTGTGGAAAGTCAGAAAATACCTATGATAAGTTTAAAAAAAAGGTGTTGTGGAATGAACAATTTTTTTTTAATAAGCTTTAAAAAATACCCAGGGTGTATAGTGCTCACTTGACATTGTGAATACAGCCATTAAAAAAGCAAAATTCCAGATTTAATGATGCAATTAATTGTAGCTTTTTAATCTAAAATTAGTTGTGGAAAGAAAAAAATTCCAATTTTTTTAAAAATTACCTTTAAAAAATGCCCAGGGTGTTTAATCCTAACTTGACATTGTGAACTCAGCCATTAAAAAAGCCAAATTCCAAAATGTAATGATGCAATTAATTGTAGCTTTTTAATCCAAAATTTGTTGTGGAAAGAAAAAAATTAGCTTTAAAAAATACCCAGGGTGTGTAGTGCTAATTTGACATTGTGAATTCAGCTATTAAAAAAGCAATATTCCTCACAGTCGATCTCGTACTTTGGAAGTGTTAACACGTTCTCGGCTTCCCAGTTTTTCCAAATTAAATTTCGTGAGTGAGCTTAAGTTCTAAATTAAATCAAGATTTCATAAGTGGTGCAGTAGCACAGTAGTAGAGTGGCCGACCGAGAATCCGAGGGTCGCCAGTTCGATTTCCAGCCGGGCATCAAAACTTTAGCTGCTTTTTTTCACAACCGTGAAGTGGAAAACTTTATTGGTTGGGAAAACGAGCAAAGGAGGAGGAGCTTAAGCACCGGGGCATCGAAAGGTGTCCTAGGGCCAATGAGGCCAGCGATGGCATCAGCTGAGGGAACATCGAAAAATGTTCCAATTACAAGCAGTGATTCTGCAGCAACAACATCAACAGCAATGACAACAACGGCAACATCATCCGATGCTAATCCAAAGTGCAGAAAGAGGATCAAGTGCGCACCAAATTTGGTAAAGAGGAGATCCACGGCCACCTCAGCAAAGCTGCCAGCTGGTGTGCATACGTCCGATATAGACGAGACGTCAGAGGCAGCAAGACAAACCCAGCTAGACACTTCACCCGAAGTGGGTATTGAATATATGTCTGAGGAAGGAGAAGGGCACTTCACGACAGGCGATAGTACTGCCTTCGTGAACCTCTCCACATCAGAGGCGTCATCTGAGGAGGACGAGGAACAAAGAATTGTCGCTCGAGTTGAAACAATAGAGGCAGAAATCCAAAGTTTGAAAAGCCAACTTAAGGCCAAGCTAGAAGCGCGCAGAGCCAAACAACTGAAAGAAATCGAGGAACAAAAACAACAACAGCAAAACGAACAATTACAAAAACAACATCCACAGCAGCAGCCAAAACAACAACGGCAAAAACAACAGCCACAGCAGCACAGCAGCCAAAACAACAACGGCAAAAACAACAGCAACAGCAGCAGATACAAGCCCAGATTCAAAAGCAGCAGAATCAACAGCAGCAGAAAAGTCACTCTCAGCAGCAGCAGCCACAGCCGCCGATTATGAAAAAAGAAAAGGTGCCACCCATTAATACTTATAAAATGGAGTTACAGGATACCATAAATCTATGTAAGTTGACCATAGGTCAAAATTTTACTATTAAAAGATTAAATAACGATAGGCATGCTATCCAGTGCTTCACACTGGAACAGCACAAAAAAATTAAAGAGTTGCTAAAAGAAACTACTACCGAATTCTTTAGTTTCACCCCTAAAACAGAAAAATTTCAAACGGTCCTTTTGAAGGGCATAGATTCCTACACGGAACCACAGGTGCTCTTAAATGAACTCCGCCAAAAAGCGAAGGACGATCTCGACTTTATCGGGGTCAAGCCGTTCGCTACAGTTAGAGCTAGGCGGGAGAAGCGGAGTCTTCCCTTCTTCCTTGTTCAACTCTCACCCAGCAGCAAACTAGATAGTTTGAGGAGTATATCCGTCCTCAACTACCAGGTTGTAACTTGGGACAAATTAAAAAGGCGCGGCGACATGCTTCAATGCATGCGCTGCCAAAGGTTCGGCCACGCCGCAGCAAACTGCGAAATGCAGTCACGCTGCGTTAAGTGTGGAGAGAACCACAATGCAGATGAATGCAAGTTAGGAAAGGAACGGGTCGAAGATAGGACCCAGCTTAAATGTGTACTCTGCCGAGGCGCCGGACACCCCGCTATTTATCGGGGATGCCCGACGTTTCAGCTTATAAAGAATAATAAAGCAGCAAAGCAAACAATGGTAGAAAAGCGTCGAACAGTGCGCCCTCCTACAACAACGCCCGTCAACCCCCAAATTTCTTACGCCCAAATGGCGTCAGGAAGGGGAAGCACGGTACAGCCTACACCAAAGGTTGCCCAACAGGCCCCCGTGCCTAAGGCGCCGGCGGCACAGGCGGATATTATGGGCGTTCTACTGGCCATCCAGGGCCAGTTGAACGACCTCCAAAACCAGATCAGGGAGCAGGCGAATAGGGTGGATTATCTCTACTCTGTTTTGCCGAGCCTAACGCAACTTAGAGGTTTAGGGCGCGCTGCCGAAGAGGCCCTTTAAGATCCTAGCTGTGAATGTAAATTCACTGATTAGGACCGAACGTAGAGCGAATTTATTCCAATTGCTTAAAGACATAAGTCCAGATGTGTTTATGGCTAGCGAAACTAAGCTTAACCAGAAACATAAATTGACTTACAACAATTACAATATCGTAAGGAGTAACCGACCCAACTCCACTCAAGGAGGGGGCGTCGCAATCTTTATACGTAAAGGCATTAGTCATAAGGTAATATATAATAGTGATGTGGGTAATTTTCGGAAGTTTGAGGCATCCATCATATGCATTCATCTCCAACAGGGGAAGCGAATGTATGTGATCGCTGCCTATGCACCGGAAACACCTCAGCCCACACAGTTTATAACAGAGCTTGAAAAGCTTTTTGAATGCTTAAGATTGAGCTCGGAAGAAAACTACTACATATTGGCTGGTGATTTGAATGCCAAACATATAGATTGGGGAAATCAAATACAAAATCCTCGTGGTAACCATCTGTATAATTGGATGGGTCGATACAACCTGGAGTATCGCATTGAACTTCTCGCTACAGACAGGCCATCGTTTGCAAGAAGCGGTGCCTATCTGGATCTATTGTTGAAAGACGCAAGACTAACAATTACTGATACTGTGGGCCATCGGCCTAAAAATTGTTTAAGAACGATCGTGTACGACAGTGACCACTGCGGACTCGCCACCGTAATACAACTTCCGAACTCGCTTATGGAGTTGGAGGAGTATGTACCGGTGCATACTTACAATTACAGTAAGGTGCGCTGGCCACGCTTCTCGAACGTCTTATTGAGCGAATTACGATCAAATGGTATATCCCCACCAAATGACAGGAACATGACAAATACTGAAATTGACAGATACTTAGAACAAATGGACGAAACAATTCAACGAACAATGAACAGGACAATCCCGAAATACAAAGAACGGAACGCAACTTACATGTACCGTAGCGCGACAATTGATGATGCACTACACAGACAAAAAAGTGGCTTACTGACAAGACTAAAACGCTTGTACAGACGGTTTACTGACACACGAGATCTGGAGATAAGGACACTGAAGTCGTCCATCAAAAACATCAACCAATTGATCAAAGAAAATTATAGGTTGTCCATTAATTTGTTTTGGGACAACAAAATTCGGGCCGTGAACGCTACCGATCCGAGTATGTTCCCACAAATTAATAAGATATTCAGAAGAAACGATCAAAACGACCTTCCGTGTCTTAAGCTCCAGAGGACGACACAAAACAGAGATGTACTTCTGACAGCAGGCATAGACCCAGATGACGCCATCTTGGACGATGACCTCTTCATAATCGAAGATCCGCAGGAGAAGGTGGAGGCGGTGGGGGCTGCTTTTCAGCAAGTGTACAAGGTGAATGCTAGCATTCGCCCGAACCATGACCTGGAGAGCAGAGCTCTGGTTCACCACTTTTACCTCCGGAACGATATAACGCAGTGTCGATCTGAGAACCTTGGTTTTACCGGGTTTAGTGATGAACATTTGGCAAACGCCATAATCGCCAAGCGAAATGGGACCAGTTCCCTGTTAATTTCGAAGATTGAGCTCCAGCTCATCTTTGATTCACTAAAGAAAAAGAAGCAGGAGTCGATGGTATATCCAACGTTGTACTACGACATTTGCCTCAAGTAGCAGTTAGCATATATACCACACTGTTTAACAACGCGCTGAATAATGCATATTATCCAGTGCGGTGGAAGACAGCAGTGGTGCATCCTCTCCCTAAAAAGGGAAAGGACAATTCCAATCCGGCGAATCTCAGGTCGATAAGTCTTCTTCCGAGTATCAGCAAAGTATTTGAAAAGGTTATTAATAGAGCTCTGTTCAAGTGGGCGGAGGACAACAAAATCATACCGGATAATCAATTCGGTTTTAAGACGGGACATGACACAATTCATGCCGCGTCTAAACTCGTTTCTGATGTCCAATGGAACAAATCTAAAAAGCAGTGTACGGGTGCCTGTCTGGTTGATTTGGAGAAGGCCTTTGACACCGTATGGTTAGAGGGTCTCTATCTAAAGCTCGCCAGACTTGGTATAAGTAAATCGCTATTGTACATGCTTTATGACATGCTAAATGGTAGAAAGTTTGTTGTCAAGAGTGGCAATGTAACTTCTACCACAGTTTTTAATATTAACAATGGTCTTCAGCAGGGAGCGGTTAACTCGCCGATTCTCTTCAGCATTTACACCAGCGATCTGATAGGTAGTCTAACTCAGGCAATTGCGTACGCCGACGATCTAATTGCGTACAGAACAGCTCCAACAGTTGAGGTCATCAAAATTCTTTTGCAGCGTGACTTCGACAAGATTCAGCGATATTGTGATGACTGGAATTTGAAAATCAATTTCCAGAAATCAGAAACAATTCTGTTTAGGACTTCGTTGTCTAGCGCCTCAAGGGATACGAGAAAGAACTGGCGCAAGCTGGTGATCGTGGGACCACATTACATCCACTGGCGAGTAAAAGTGTAGTAAAGTACCTTGGCATCTGGTTGGATCAGTACTTGTATTTCGACAGACATATAGGTGCTGCTCTGGCCAGGGCTAGGGGAGCCTTTGCCCTGACAAAACGATTGTTTTATAGCAGTCGTCTTGATAGCAGGGTGAAGGTGATTTGCTAAATGGCACTCATCAGGCCGATGATTGCCTATGGATGCCCGGTGTGGTTCAACGTTGCCCCATCTCAAATGGAAAAGATTCGGGTGTTTGAGAGGCAGTGTCTTCGACGTTGCCTTGGATTACACAGAACACCAGAGTCGGAGTACAAACGATATTATTCCAACCAGGTACTATACAACGGAGCCAACATAAGCAGAATAGATAATTTTTTGCTTAAGCTGATTCGGGGGCACGTTACAAGAGCGATGTCCTCAACTAACAACTTAATTTTTGGGGCGTATTACCCAAATAACCAATATTTTGAGAGTGCGCGGTTAAGTGGCTACATCCCTCCCGAGGCATTCCTCTATTTAGACAGTCGAGGGCTGATACAGGATGGAGGGGCGGTTCCGCTCATCTACCACGTCAGCCGGAAAACTGTGGATAGGCGACTCCTGTATGGTCGAGACGTCATCGCTCAAGGTGGAGAAGAGCGCATTCGGTTCAGTAGGACTGTGTCCGATCGGGACCGGCGGGATAGGGCGAAACAGGAGAACCAGTTCTGGTGGCTCTCTGAACAGCATCGTGATATTGAAAGTCGATGAAGATATTATATCTTGGCCGACTTACATAGATTTAGGGTAATTAGGTATAGGTAACAGTCAGGTACAGTAACAAAATTAAAAATATGTATGTATGCGGGGGCATGCGTGCATGTATCTGCGTGTCTGTACATGTATGTGCGTACGTATATGTATGTGCGTATGTACATGTATGGGTGGGTTGCATGTTGGTATGTGTCTGCATGCATATAAAAAATAAACAAAAAAAAAATTAAAAGACGAAAAAAATGCTGCTGTGGCTGTTCTAGTTTATAAGTAGTTTTAAGTATTATTAGGTATTTTAAGTAGTTTAAGTTATTTTTAGTTAGTATAAGTTAGTTTTATTTAGTTTTAATTATTTTATTATTTTTAATCTATATTTAGGTTTAGTTTATAAGTAAAAAAAGGAAAAAATAAAAAAAAAAAAAATTAAAAAAAAAATGATAAGATATCAAGTTTTTTGTAAAAAAGTTTCTTGAAATATAAAATAAATAAAAAAAAATTAGATTTAATTAAAATAGTTTTTAGGTCGAAAGACATTAGTTGTAAGAGTTATTGTTTAATTTAGAGTGCCCGTAAATGGCCAGTAAATTAGTTGTAAGTTATTGATAATTAGGCTAGTTTTAAACATTTTTGTCTAGCTTTAAGATAGTTATAAGTTAATATGAAATAAAAATGAATTAAAAAAAAAAAAAAAAAAGAGCGGCCGACTGAGAATCCGAGGGTCGCCAGTTCGATTCCCAGCCGGGCATCAGAAATTTGCAAGCTTTTTTTTTTCACAAACGTGAAGTGGAAAACTTTATTGGTTGGGAAAACGAGCAAAGGAGGAGGCGTTTAAGCACCGGGACATCGAAAGTTGTCCTAGGGCCAATGAGGCCAACACTGGCATCAGCTGAGGGAACATCGAAAGATGTTCCACTTACAAGTAGTGATTCTGCAGCAACAACATCAACAGCAATAACAACAACGGCAACATCATCCGATGCTAACCAGAAGCGCAGAAAGAGGATCAAGTGCGCACCAAATTTGGTGAAGAGGAGATCCACGGGCACCTCAGCAAAGCTGCCAGATGGGGTGAATACGTCGGATATAGACGAGACGTCAGAGGCAGCAAGACAATCCCAGCTAGACACTTCACCCGAAGAGGGTATTGAATATATGTCTGAGGAAGGAGAAGGGCACTTCACGACGGGCGATAATACTGCCTTCGTAAACCTTTCCACATCAGAGGCGTCATCTGAGGAGGATGAGGAACAAAGAATGGTCGCTCAAATTGAAACAATGGAGGCAGCAATCCAAAGTTTGAAAAGCCAACTTAAGGCCAAGCTAGAAGCGCGCCGACCGAAACAACTAAAAGAATGCGAGGAACAAGAACAACAACAGCAAAAAGAACAATTACAAAAACAACAGCCACAGCAGCTGCCAAAACAACAACGGCAAAAACAACAGCAACAGAAACAGACACAAGCCCAGAAACAACCGCAAGAAAAACAGCAGCAGAATCAAAATGGGACAAATTAAAATGGCGACATGCTTCAATGCATGCGCTGCCAAAGGTTCGGCCACGCCGCAGAAAACTGCGAAATGCAGTCACGGTGCGTTGTGTGGAGAGAACCACAATGCAGATGAATGCAAGTTAGGAAAGGAACGGGTCGAAGATAGGACCCAGCTTAAATGTGTACTCTGCCGAAGCGGCGGACACCCCGCTAATTATCGGGGATGCCCGACGTTTCAGCTTATAAAGAACAATAAAGCAGCAAAGCAAACAGTGGTAAAAAAGCGTCCAACAGTGCGCCCTCCTACAACAACGTCCGTCAACCCCCAAATTTCTTACGCCCAAATGGCGTCAGGAAGGGGAAGCACGGTACAGCCTACACCAAAGGTCGCCCAACAGGCCCCCGTGCCTAAGGCGCCGGCGGCACAGGCGGATATTATGGGCATTCTGCTGGCCATCGAGGGCCAGTTGACTGGCCTCCAAAACCAGATCAGGGAGCAGGCGACTAGGGTTGATTATCTCTACTCTGTTTTGCCGAGCTTAACGCAAGTTAGAGGTTAAGGGCGCGCTGCCGGAGAGGCCCTTTAAGATCCTAGCTGTGAATGTAAATTCACTGATTAGGACCGAAAGTAGAGCGAATTTATTCCAATTGCTTAAAGACATAAGTCCAGATGTGTTTATGGCTAGTGAAACTTAGCTTAACCAGAAACATAAACTGACTAACAAGAATTACAGTATCGTAAGAAGAGACCGGCTCAACTTCACTCAAGGAGGAGGCGTCGCAATCTTTATACGTAAAGTCATAAGGTAATATATAATAGTGATGTGCGAAAATTTCGGACGATGGAGGTGTATGTGCCTGTGCTTACTTACAATTACAGTAAGGTGCGCTGATCACGTTTCTCCAATGCCTTATTGAGTGAATTACGTTCAAATGGTATATCCCCACCAAATGACAGGAACCTAACAAATACTTGATTCGATAGATACTTAGAACAAATTGACGAAACGATTCTACGAACAATGAACAGAACAATACCGAAATACAAAGAACGTAACGCAACTGACATGTACCGTAACGCGACAATTGACGCACTTCACAGACAAAAAAGTGGACTACTGACAACACTAAAACGCTTGTACAGGCGGTTTACTGATACACGAGATCTGGAGATTAGGACACTGAAGTCGTCCATCAAAAACATCAACCAATTGATCAAAGAAAATTATAGATTGGCTATTAATTTGTTCTGGGACAATAAAATTCGTGCCGTTAACTCTGGCGACCCAAGTATGTTCCCAAAAATTAATAAGATTTTTAGAGGAAAGGATCAAAACGATCTTCCGTGTCTTAAGCTCCAGAGGACGACAGAGAACAGAGACGTACTTCTGACAGCAGGCATAGACCTAGAGGATGCCGTATTGGACGATGGCCTCTATATAATCGAAGATCCGCTGGAGAGAGTGGAGGCTGTGGGGGCTGCTTTCCAGCAAGTGTACAAGGTGAATGCTAGCATTCGCCCGAATCATGACCTGGAGAACAGAGCTCTGCTGCATCACTTATGGCTCCGGAACGATATAACTGAATGGCGATCTGAGAACCTTGGATTTACCGGGTTCAATGATGAAGATTTGGCAAACACCATAATCGCCGACCGAAATGGGCCACGTCCCCTGTTAATTTCGGAGAATGAGCTCCAGCTCATCTTAGATTCAATAAAGAAAAAGAAGTCAGCAGGAGTCGATGGTATATCCAACGTTGTACTACGACATTTGCCTCAAGAAGCAGTTGACACTTTGTATTGAGGCAACTGGATGAGGACCGGGGCGTGGTATGGGTAGGATACGGGGATGTGGATAGGATGGGAAACGGAAGGGTCCGAATGTCCAACGGTCGGAACAGTGGCATGCTGGCGTCGCACGGCTTAGCTCGCCGGATATAGGGGGGGATCTTGTCCCTCCGTCGGACCTCACCTCATCACAAAAAAATATCTTCATGCCAATTCTTTCGTCTCAACCCCGTTTGAATTTGGCTACCACTCATCGATACGGTTTAGGGTGTTTTCTAACCGATGGCTTCCCTCACCACTCCTGGAGCCGGGAGGCCGATTTTACATCCGACTCCCCTTACGCTTACCACTGCTGAAGGGCTTAATCCGCTCCGTCCATGCCCTGGCTGTCCTCCGCACCCCCTGAAATTTTTAAAATCTTAATGCATTTTAGGTGCTTTGCTCAGACCATTGAAAGGCAGTAGGTTGGCGTGGCTTACAAGCAAGTCGTTTTATTTACCCATGATATATAAAACAAAAAACAAGAAAAATGGCAAAAAAAAAATTTCTCATATAAAGGACAAAAAAAATTCACTAATCTTAATACAACGACGGCTACAGTTCGCAGCGCCGCGAATAAATAAAAATAAAAAAAATGAAATGTTATTTTAGTGAAATTACATAGATATCAGAAATAAAAAAACGTTACCGTTAACCAAAAGTAAAGGTAATATAAATAAAAAAAAATGAAAAGTAATTTATCTATAACAAAAAAATATAAAATGTGATCAAAAACAGAAATGTAAGTTATCAGGACGCAAACAAGAGAGCGATGTCCGCGCGGCCGATAACGTCGGCGGGCCTTTGCGCCTCACTCGGGTAAGAACAGCTTTAGGTTTTTGGCCGAAAGAGGTTCCCACTACCCTCAAGCATCTATTCGACCATTAAGGATTGGGCCAGCCTTAGCCTCCTCCGATAATTAATTTACGGCTAATTCGCCCTGGCCGGTAACCTGCCTACAGAGCGCTCTTAAGGGGGTGGCGGCCTATAAGCCCGCGGTAGTAGTACGGAAAAATTTTCAGACAATTATGATACAAACAGTCGGAGGACACTACGCCGACCGGTCGACTTCGTACTTCGACGATGGCCGTGTCGGCCCGCACAATTGCCTACTTCCTAATGGTAATAGTAACACAATAAAAAAATATATTTTTTTAAACACAAAAAAAACTATTTAAAATTTAAATAATTTGCCAACGACCAAAAAAACAAATTTAAATTAACCGCCGGATGGCGTTTGTGGTGGTTCGGCTCTCGACTGTTGGTTGGTGCGCTGAATACATACGCCGTCCACATTTACTACAGGTTCCACAATTCGGAACAAGTAGTGTTCGAAATTTCGAAGAGAAGGGTTCTGGTTTTAGCTATTTAATGGTTTGCGAATGAGGGGTTGCGCTTAAGTCACAATGGCGACGTAGAATATATTTTTGTTTAATTGAACAAAAAAAATCAAAATTGGTACTTATCGCTTCCTGATACTGATCGGTATCCCGTTGGTGCTTGAAACGGCGTACTTCAGGGCCTTTTTTGTCTCTTTGCCGGAATTCTTCTTAGTATGTTTTAAAGCACCAACACTTTAAGAAAATCCGACGGCACCGACTTTGTCCTCGTCGATGTCGCCAATCCTTCGCCAGGAACCTAAAAAGGAAATAAACGCCAGTTCTAAGTGGCTAGAAGGAAATCGACCGTCACTTCACAACTCACCCTCAAACCTCATCCAATTACTCAAAAAAGGTTCACCAATAAAAAAACCACGTCTTTTGATAAAGAAAAAAAAAATTTAACAAAAAAAAACCCGTCACTTTTTAAACGTAAATTTCTACGTGATATGGTAATTTACCACTTCTTAATTTTCTTTGTTCTTTTTTTTTTCTTTTGAAACTCCCGCCAGCACAATTTTCCTTGAGACACAAAAAAACTTTGTTCCTCTTCTTTCCCATCAACATCCACCCAACCGATTTTCGAACTTAATCGAAAATGGAAAACATGCTCCGTTGGTTCTCTAGGTACATGAGAACCGTTTGGGGTTAGCAGCACTAGTATGAAGGGGCCGACCCTTTCCGTCAATCCCCCCTTTTCATTAATCTCATTCCTAAATTTTCTCCTCCCAGTGTGTTCTACCCCAAACGGTTATCCCATCTACGATCCATTTCGAACATCTGACTTGAAGGTATAAACCCATTTTTTTCGACCTTACCATCAAGTCTATCTGTCATTCTCTGACAAATCAAATTAAATGCCAAAAAAAAACAATTGTTTTGATTTTGTATTTTATTTTAGATTTGGCCGGCATTTGCAAAATGTTCTTTTTTTTTATTTTTACTTTTTTTTCATTCGTGCTGGTGTGTCCCATAAGATCAAATGGACCACCAGCTGTGCCAGAGATACTTCGTGGTGCATCAATGGCCTTGTTCTGTGTTCTGCGGCACGACCCAACCGAACCGGATTGCTTAGTGTCGTTGTGACGCCTAAGGAAAAACTGCTGATGAACAAAAACTTGTCAAGAACAAATCTCCAGCGACCCCAAAATAATTGGATTCGTTGAGATTAGTTCGGAAATGTGGAGAACAGCTGATTCAAAACTTCCGATGTGTAAGCAATATAACTGACATACAAGAAGGCTACCTGAATCGTTCGAAAATACATCCGCTACAAAGGTAACTTGGACAGCGTATTGGCCGCGCACCGAACGAGGCCAATGGCTGGACAACTCCCTCCTCTGCCCGTCAAACCACACCCTTCTGGACAGGAACATCCCCGGGAAAAGCCGTAAGTTAAGCCTTCCCTTTACTTTCTTTTTAAATAGTTTTTTTTTTATGTGCGGCTGAACTTATCAGCTACGCTGATACTTCCAGCCGGTGGTTGCTCCTGCCACAGTGCCTTTTGCACGAAAGGGTGAGCCGCAGGGCGAGTGGGGTGCGCGAATAAGGCGAGCAAGGGCTGCCGTAACAAACCTCCGGATTTGGGAATACATTTGGTATACCAAAGATGGTGACAGGCGGCCCAAAAAAAAATATTA
The DNA here is from genome assembly GCA_910595825.1 of Philhelius pedissequus. NCBI lineage: Eukaryota > Metazoa > Arthropoda > Insecta > Diptera > Syrphidae > Philhelius > Philhelius pedissequus. The sequence continues at coordinate 206,513,676 of OU343160.1, forward strand.
AACGTGGGGAAGAAACCCACCCGAACTCAGCCGGGCAATTCGCCTTATGCTATTATCTACCTAATCTTATTTATAAAACCTGACTAAATTTTTTTTTTTCGGTTTTGGTTTCATTAGGCTATTCCTATCGCACTTCCCGTAAAAACTTGAAAACTCTTTCGAATGCTCGAGATACCGAGAAGTTGTCGTTTTCTTTAACCTCCTTTAGCTCAATTTATCTATTTCTTTTAAGAAATGGACTTGAATAACAATGGATTCAGTAAGTGTATAGCGGGACGTATGTAGGTATATAGTAATTTACTATTACCAAAAACATACACAAAACAGACAACATAAACAACACAGAGTTATACAAATTTTTATTGCACGTTAGGTTATTGCACATCAGATTACTTAAGTAGCTGGTGTTCGGCAATAATTTGGTATAAGTCGCTTCTCGTTTGTTTGTTTTTTTTTTTTTTTTTTTTGGAAGGTTGAACGGAAGCAAGGCTCTTAAGTAGCATTAGATCCTACTTATCCGAACTTCAGCAATATAACCAACAAAAAAAATCTATAACCCCAACAATAAATAAAACTATCATTTTACTTACATAAACGCCCCGACACTGGTCAAACCAAAAAAAAAATAACTCAATTAACGACCTTATAATGCATACTTACATTTTACAAAACTCTAACAAAAAAAAATCAATACTTAAATGACCATAAGGTAATAAATAATTAATAAATAACAAAAATGATTTTGACTGAAAAAAAAAATTTGTGAAGTTATGTTTTATCAACAAAAATGTTAATAAAAAAAACATCACGGACATACATAAAAAAAAATAAATAACGAAAAAAACTATGACAAATAAATAATTAAACTCTAATAAATAAATAAACTCTAATAAATAAATAAATTAACAAATACGTAAAATTAATACATGATTAGAATAAATAAACCAATAACATTTAAAACAAATAAGTAAATAAAATGAACAAATGATCAAACTCTGATACATACATAAACTCTAATAAATAAGCAAAATAACATATACATAAAATGAATAAATAATTAGAATAAATAAACAAATAAAATTTAAAATAAATAAGTACATAAAATGAATAAATAAACAAACAAAAAAATAAATAAATTCTACTAAATAAATATTTTAACAAATAAATAAAAATACATAAACTATAATAAATAAATAAATAAAATCTGATAAATAAAATCTAAAATAAATAAATAAGATAAATACTATAATACTCTAATAAATCAATATCTATAATAAATAAAACTCTAATAAGTAAATAAATAATCTAATAACTAAAATATCGCAGAAATGACTAGAAAAGAAAAATTGCATGCCAGAGGTCAGGCAAGAATATCGGCTGGCCGTAAGACGACAAATATTTATATCACAGGTTTTGGTGTTTTATCACAGATCTAACTATTCATTACAGACTTAGATTTCTTTGGTGTTGTTATTGCTTAATATCCTTTGCATGGAATATCCCAATTTTCTTCCCCGCTAAATTCTCTAGTTCATAGTTATTTTTTCCTACTGCTTTAACTATCCGACATTTAACAAACTTAGGACACAATTTCGCCGAAAAACATTTAGACGTGTCACTCAAGATAAAATTTCGCCTGTACACTTCCTGGCCAGGTACGTACTTCACATTCCTAGTGCGTGTGTTGTAAACTTTGTCGCTTTTTTCTTTTGCTTTCCTAATGCTATCCTTGATTTTATCCCTTATGCACTGCAACCTATTTTGCCTTGAAAGAGTCAACAGCTCGCCATCATCGACCATACTTAGTTTCTGAGTCAGTTCATACCCACTACCATGAGTCATCATGTTTACCCCAAACAACGCAAAATAAGGCGAAACACCGGTAGCTGCATGAACTGAACTCCTCAACGCTCCGGCGATATCACTCAGGTGCATATCCCAGTCGCGTTGGTCTTCTTTCAAGTATGACCGTATAGCCGCCAGTAGCGTTCTGTTGACCCTCTCTGAGGCATTCGATTGAGGCGCATAATTGGCGGTTCGGAAATGCCGAATACCGCATTTCTGCAAAAGATTTTGGAAGTCCTTCGAAACAAATTGTTTACCATTATCGGAGTGTATGACTTGCGGTACTCCGAAAGTATTAAAAATATCATTTTTAAGAAATTTAATAATACTTCCGGTGTTAGCTGACCGTAAAGGTTCTAAAAACACAAATTTTGTTAGATGTTCTAACACAACAAACACGTAGGCATTTCCGGACTTAGACCTAGGGTAGGGACCAATGAAATCAACATATAACTTTTGGAACGGACGATCGACACTAAAAGAACTAGAGACAGGTGGACGTAAAATCTGACTAGACGATTTGCTCTGCTTGCATATTGCACATTTCGACACGAATTCTTTTATTTGAACCGTCATGTTTGGCCAGTAAAAATATTGGCGAATCCGGTGGAGAGTTTTGGCAACACCTCCATGAGCTGCCTGAGGTGGATCATGTGCTCTTTCGATGATCCCTTCCGTCAAACCGGAGGGTATCCACAACAGCCAATTATGCTCATACCTTGGCTCGTCAGTCCCTGCAGCGAATGAGCGTTTGTATACAAAATTATCGTCCACTTTCAGATCCGGCAACTTTTCTTGGTTGGAACAAATCGTGTCGATCAAGTCTTTATACTCTTCGGACCGAAATTCGTCCGACGTAAGATCAATCAGCGGAGCAATGTCTTCAAACTCAATGCTATCCAGGTGTGCCCGAGAGAGTGCGTCCGGCACGACATTCAATGTTCCTTTTCGGTGCTCTATGTCGAAGGTATAGGCTTGCAACTCCAAGCTCCACCTAGCCAGCCTCCCACTCAAATCCTTCATAGTCATCAACCATTTCAGACTCGAGTGGTCGGTGATGACGGTAAAAGCCATACCCTCCACATAGGGCCTGAACTTTTTAACTGCCATTAACGCCGCCATACATTCCCTCTCGGTCACACTGTAGTTCCGCTGACAGGAATTTAACTTCTGTGAGAAGTACGAAATCGGAACTTCTCCACCCTCATCGTCCTTCTGAAATAGTACTGCTCCGATTCCAGTGTCGGAAGCATCACACTGAACATAAAAACGCTTCTTAAAATCAGGATGCGAAAGCACGGGTGCAGTGGTTAAAACCCGTTTCAACTCTTCAAATGCTGACACTGCTTCATCCGTCATCTTAAATTTCGCATCCTTCTTTTTCAGCGTATCCGTTAGAGGAGCAGTCAGGCTGGAAAAATCTTTGATGAAACGCCTATACCACCCTGCTAAGCCGAGCAGCCGGCGGACTTGTCTGGCGTTTTTCGGAATCGGAAAATTGACCACCGCTTCGACCTTGGCCGGATCGGTTTTCAACTTCCCACCACCAACAATAAAACCCAAATACTTCAACTCCTTGAAGCAAAAACGGGACTTTTTAAGGTTGATGGTAAGGTTAGCATTCCTTAGACACTCAGCTACTTCGCTCAACAAAGCGATATGTGTGGCAAAATCTGGCGCGATGATCAACAAATCGTCTAAATACACGAAAACGTTGTCCCTGAGTCGTGCAGGAATCACCTTATCCATTAATCGGCAAAGCCTTTGAGCCGCATTGCACAACCCAAACGGCATTACTTTAAACTGGTATAAGGGTCTCCCCGGTACCGCAAACGCAGTTTTTTCTCTACTCTCCTTTTCCAGCGGTATTTGCCAAAACGCTTCTTTCAAATCTACACTACTAATAAAGTAGGTATTGGGTAGCCGGCTGATGAGCCCGTCTATATGAGGAAGAGGGTTCGCGTCCTTTTTACTCAACGCATTGACCTTACGCGAATCCAGACAGAAGCGATACTTAATCGTACCGTCTCCGGCTGGCTTCTTGATAAGGACAACAGGCGAGCACCAAGGACTCTCACTCTCTTCTATAACGCCGAGCTCAAGCATCCGGTCTACTTCTTGATATAATAAGGCTTGTACCGCTGGCGAAACAGGGTAGTGTCGCTGCTTAACAGGCTCCGCGTCTCCGGTATCGATGACATGTTCCATCAATGATGTTTTTCCAAGGCCATGTCGATCATAATCGAGAAATTTCCGCCTGACCATCTCCAATTCAGATCGTTGCTCTGGTGTTAGTAGATGAGCTTCACGTAGATCTGCTTCCTCCTCTGGTACCGAAACAGAACTGACAATATTGGGTGCAATGCCGAAAATCTTCCAGAAATCAACCCCTAGGTACAATTCCTGTTCTAAGGTGGGTACCAGGTAAAGTGTGACAGTGTGCGACATATTTTTGTACTGGACTGGTGTTTGCACTTTCCCTGTTATCGATTGGGATTTCCCATCGGCGGTTTTTACGCCCGCCTTATAGGGAAGAATTTTCATTTTAGTAGCATTCACCAAGTCCATACATCCTTTCCCTAAAATGCTAACGCTGGCGCCACTGTCCAACAAACCCAGCATTTCCTTACCCCCAATCCCCACCTTAGCATAGGGCCTAGGGTCGGTGACAACATCTACTATGGTCGACGAAAGATTTTTCTTAGTCTCCTTTCTAACTTGATAGCGGGCTCTAGTTTTAAGTATCCTCTTACTCACTATCGTATTCTGTCCGTTGAAAATCCTACTCCTTGCCAACTCATATTCCTTTAGTCTAATGTGTAATGGTAATATCTCTTTGCGCCTGGTCTTAACCTCTTCACTCTTTTCATCTTTACTACGTTTTAAAATTTTAATTTCACATTCCCTAGAAGGTTCTCTTACTCTTTGGCTGGGGGTGTCTGTGTGGAACACGATTCCCCCTTCGACATCGCATTCCTGGCCCTCTTTTCCGGGTTGCATTTAGGGCATTTCGGAGTGATAACCCCATCCAAACCGCAGCGGTAGCAAAACAGGTTCCTCGTTGCTGAGGGGCAATCCATAAACGAGTGGCCTTGTACCTTACAGTTCCAGCACGTCAGGTACTTGGAATCCCCCAATCCGCGAGAAGTCTTCGGCCGAGTCACTGCCTGCTGAAATGCCGCGAGTTGTTCATCCCCGAACGGAACATGCTCCTCCTGCATAGCCAGCTCGTTGGCGACATAACGAGTTGATGGCCGTTGAAATCTTGGATTTTCTCGGTCCCTGTCCGGAAACGCGTATTCGGCATCCTTACACGCCCTCCGCAATTGGTCCATCGTATATATAGCTTGTGGATATACCAACTGGCTCAACTTCCTATTCAGGTTGCGTTTCAGAATTAGAACCAGCTCCGCTTCTGGAATCGGTACCCTGAGCTGAGACCTAAGCCGATTAATTGCCGCAAAATATTCATCACAAGTCTCTCCGGAGCCGTGCTTGCGATCCATCATGTCCCTCATTATTTCGTAGTCGGACTTTGAATTCCGAAATTGGCGCATTAATGCGTCCCGTAGCATTGGCCAATCGGGACGATAATGAGACCGCTGGAATTGCCAATACCATTCCTGCGCGGCGCCGGAGAGCAGCAAATGAAAATCTCTCAGGATCTCCGTCCAGGGACAGACATACTGGCTCTGCAACATCTCCAACCGGAACACGAAATCCTCCACGGTAAGCACTTCCAAATTACCATTAAAATTTAATCCCCATTTGTTTACCTCTATAGGGGTTTTGCAGTTCAAATTTAGAAAATCCCGAGGATCTACATGCGGATGAGGATAGTATCCACCGCCAGGATTCCGCATTCCGCCGTTCACGTCTTGAGTATCAGCCAGTCGGCCTCCTCTGCTGTCGGGCCTTTGACCCCAGTATGGCATTTGGTTGACTGCGCCAATCGGTGGGTCAATGGGCTCGAATCGTCTAGCCGTTGGATCCAATTGCGACTGGCGTGGAAGCACCGGAGTAGGTTGTCGGACAGGCGCTTCAGCCAATGCATCCAGAGTACCCGAACCTCGACCGCTCGCTTCATGAAGACCCGCCTGAGACCTGCTGATGTTATTCGCCTGGGCCAGGTTTTTCCTCATCTCCAACTTCAGGGACTCGGCCAGCTCATTTCTCAAAGCCGACGTATAGCGCTCGCACGCCTGACTTACCGCCACGTTAATCGCCGCTACTAACTCCGCCGATACGTTGGTGTTGATTGTGCCAGCCATTCCTTCAGGTGGCCTAATAGCAGTACGAGTGTCCCTGCCACTGGAGATAAGGAAACCCCCAGCAGGATTCTCACCCGGACCACTAAAATCGACTAAGTGGTTGGAACCATTCGCGTTCGCCATCAGATTGGATTGCCCCCCAGACGCTACGGCCCCGGCATCGGTTAATGCGCTGAACTCTGGTGATGTTACCGAGTCAGCCGAACTTCCAGCCCTACTGAGCGACCTAGGTATGTCGGGTGGTGGCACTGAAAATATGGGTGGATTCACCGGTGGCTTTGCACCGCCCGTTTTCATATTGGGAGAATGACTTAAAGGCATCTTAGAAATATTTAATTAAGTTCGTTAGGTGAGTTCGAGTGACGGTACGATTTTCCCTATACACAGCGTTATAAATTTCTTTCTCTTTTTCAAAACTCATGCCCTGATGAACCGACCTGACAACCTTAATTTTTTCTCCAACCCCTCGGCTTCGCAAATAAAAACCAAGGAAGTTTGAAAGATCAGAGGTTTGTATGTATGTATGTAAATAAAAAAACTTTCTCCCTATGGTGTACTTAATTATCCTCTTTTTTTTTCTAGGTGTACCACAATCGGGCCAACTACCCTATTCTATACATATACTAAAACGAACTAATGAACAAAAATTATCTATAAAAAAAAACTAAAATGCTATCTTCTCCTAAAATTATTAAACAAAAACTGTTAATTTATCTGATAACGAACTTAACATAAACCTAAACAATTTTATAACTAAGGCTAAACTACATATATTAATTTACATAACCCTTGAAATCACAAACAAAAACTTTTTTTAAACTAAATCTGTAATCAAAAACCAAAAATATGTAACACAACAAAAAAAAACTTAATATCAAAAAAACTATACCTTACAAAAAAAACTAAACCTTGATGTTGAACAAAAAAACTTTAAGGACAAAAGACTCTTGCTTTTTCTTTTTAACAAAACTAAACCTACATTGATCTTATACTATGTCTTAGAACTAAATCTTAACTAATTTTAATATTACAAAAAAATACAACAAAAATCAAACAAACTACACCTTATCCAATTTAACGCTTATTCCATGTTAATCCTAAATTTAAAATAAAAAATCTATTGTTTATTAAAAAAAACTAAATCTAAACTAATGCTAATGAAACAAAAACTGTTAACTGTAAAAAAAATTACAACTATCTATTATAAACTTACGAAACACCAACACACAAAAATAGAAGAAAAAAATCTTAACTTTTAAACAAATACCTTATACCAAAAATTTAAGATCAAAAATAATAAATCTAAATTAATATAAATTACCCAACACCAAAAATTAAAAAAAAACTATGACTTAATTACAAAAAAAAACTATTAACTATCAAATTACTAATAAATTATCAATTCCAACAATTCTTACTTAACACTTTAGTTTTACTTGTTATTTCTTGGCTATTATCTTTTCTTTTTGACTTATTAATAGCAAAAATTTCATTGCTCTGCTCTAACGAACCAAATTAGCACTTTTTCTAATGGGTGATTTGTTTTTTTCATAAGATTGCGGGGGTGTTTTGGACAGCCCTGAACGGATGTCTTTTTTTTTCTCTATTTCCGGAACGCCACTACAGCAGGGTATTCTATCTAAAACATTTCATCTCTGAGTGATAGCCAACTCAATCATAACACCTTCACACCTCCATGCATACCATCCTTCGCACTTACAATCAAACTTCCTTTCACACCTCTATACACACTACTATTCCATCCACCATTTACACTTACATTCACCTTCTATTCACACCTCAACTCATACTTACATTCATACTTCTATTCACTCTTCCATTCACCATTCAATTCATACCTACATTCCGACTAACATTCACACTTATATTTACACTTTCTTTCACTCCTCGATTTATACTTACATTCACACTTGGTACTTTGATTGCTGCTTTCAAACTCGGAATTCTCCGTCGCAATTGATCGGGCATTCTCAAGAGCTATCCCGAACAAGACTTACGTTTAATTCCGACTCTGATCGCCGCAACCAACGTACGTTCCGACAAGACACTTAATCACATCCTCAATCATTTCAACTTCCCGTCGCAATTTGGTAGGTTCGTCCGAGACCTTCCTTCCAAAGACATACGGGAAGTCTCATTTGATTTCGGATGTGACTATAACATTTAGTGGTAATTTGTTTCTGGTTGTTATCACCGACGATACCGAAACCACTTGCCGCATTTGATCAGGTATGCATATGCTTTACTGAACAAGACATGCAAGTAATTCCGCCACCGCCTATGACAACCCCCAGAAACTACCTAGACAGTTCACTTAAACAATCATTCACACAAAATCGAGCTGTTTTAACGTCTGGGCCTCCTTTTTAATTGGCCTAGACGGTGCTATACGTGTGGGCGCCATTTGTATTGAGGCAACTGGATGAGGACCGGGGCGTGGTATGGGTAGGATACGGGGATGTGGATAGGATGGGAAACGGAAGGGTCCGAATGTCCAACGGTCGGAACAGTGGCATGCTGGCGTCGCACGGCTTAGCTCGCCGGATATAGGGGGGGATCTTGTCCCTCCGTCGGACCTCACCTCATCACAAAAAAATATCTTCATGCCAATTCTTTCGTCTCAACCCCGTTTGAATTTGGCTACCACTCATCGATACGGTTTAGGGTGTTTTCTAACCGATGGCTTCCCTCACCACTCCTGGAGCCGGGAGGCCGATTTTACATCCGACTCCCCTTACGCTTACCACTGCTGAAGGGCTTAATCCGCTCCGTCCATGCCCTGGCTGTCCTCCGCACCCCCTGAAATTTTTAAAATCTTAATGCATTTTAGGTGCTTTGCTCAGACCATTGAAAGGCAGTAGGTTGGCGTGGCTTACAAGCAAGTCGTTTTATTTACCCATGATATATAAAACAAAAAACAAGAAAAATGGCAAAAAAAAAATTTCTCATATAAAGGACAAAAAAAATTCACTAATCTTAATACAACGACGGCTACAGTTCGCAGCGCCGCGAATAAATAAAAATAAAAAAAATGAAATGTTATTTTAGTGAAATTACATAGATATCAGAAATAAAAAAACGTTACCGTTAACCAAAAGTAAAGGTAATATAAATAAAAAAAAATGAAAAGTAATTTATCTATAACAAAAAAATATAAAATGTGATCAAAAACAGAAATGTAAGTTATCAGGACGCAAACAATAGAGCGATGTCCGCGCGGCCGATAACGTCGGCGGGCCTTTGCGCCTCACTCGGGTAGGAACAGCTTTAGGTTTTTGGCCGAAAGAGGTTCCCACTACCCTCAAGCATCTATTCGACCAATAAGGATTGGGCCAGCCTTAGCCTCCTCCGATAATTAATTTACGGCTAATTCGCCCTGGCCGGTAACCTGCCTACAGAGCGCTCTTAAGGGGGTGGCGGCCTATAAGCCCGCGGTAGTAGTACGGAAAAATTTTCAGACAATTATGATACAAACAGTCGGAGGACACTACGCCGACCGGTCGACTTCGTACTTCGACGATGGCCGTGTCGGCCCGCACAATTGCCTACTTCCTAATGGTAATAGTAACACAATAAAAAAATATATTTTTTTAAACACAAAAAAAACTATTTAAAATTTAAATAATTTGCCAACGACCAAAAAAACAAATTTAAATTAACCGCCGGATGGCGTTTGTGGTGGTTCGGCTCTCGACAGTTGGTTGGTGCGCTGAATACATACGCCGTCCACATTTACTACAGGTTCCACAATTCGGAACAAGTAGTGTTCGAAATTTCGAAGAGAAGGGTTCTGGTTTTAGCTATTTAATGGTTTGCGAATGAGGGGTTGCGCTTAAGTCACAATGGCGACGTAGAATATATTTTTGTTTAATTGAACAAAAAAAATCAAAATTGGTACTTATCGCTTCCTGATACTGATCGGTATCCCGTTGGTGCTTGAAACGGCGTACTTCAGGGCCTTTTTTGTCTCTTTGCCGGAATTCTTCTTAGTATGTTTTAAAGCACCAACACTTTAAGAAAATCCGACGGCACCGACTTTGTCCTCGTCGATGTCGCCAATCCTTCGCCAGGAACCTAAAAAGGAAATAAACGCCAGTTCTAAGTGGCTAGAAGGAAATCGACCGTCACTTCACAACTCACCCTCAAACCTCATCCAATTACTCAAAAAAGGTTCACCAATAAAAAAACCACGTCTTTTGATAAAGAAAAACCTGTTTTCATAAAATTTAACAAAAAAAAACCCGTCACTTTTTAAACGTAAATTTCTACGTGATATGGTAATTTACCACTTCTTAATTTTCTTTGTTCTTTTTTTTTTCTTTTGAAACTCCCGCCAGCACAATTTTCCTTGAGACACAAAAAACCTTTGTTCCTCTTCTTTCCCATCAACATCCACCCAACCGATTTTCGAACTTAATCGAAAATGGAAAACATGCTCCGTTGGTTCTCTAGGTACATGAGAACCGTTTGGGGTTAGCAGCACTAGTATGAAGGGGCCGACCCTTTCCGTCAATCCCCCCTTTTCATTAATCTCATTCCTAAATTTTCTCCTCCCAGTGTGTTCTACCCCAAACGGTTATCCCATCTACGATCCATTTCGAACATCTGACTTGAAGGTATAAACCCATTTTTTTCGACCTTACCATCAAGTCTATCTGTCATTCTCTGACAAATCAAATTAAATGCCAAAAAAAAACAATTGTTTTGATTTTGTATTTTATTTTAGATTTGGCCGGCATTTGCAAAATGTTCTTTTTTTTTATTTTTACTTTTTTTTCATTCGTGCTGGTGTGTCCCATAAGATCAAATGGACCACCAGCTGTGCCAGAGATACTTCGTGGTGCATCAATGGCCTTGTTCTGTGTTCTGCGGCACGACCCAACCGAACCGGATTGCTTAGTGTCGTTGTGACGCCTAAGGAAAAACTGCTGATGAACAAAAACTTGTCAAGAACAAATCTCCAGCGACCCCAAAATAATTGGATTCGTTGAGATTAGTTCGGAAATGTGGAGAACAGCTGATTCAAAACTTCCGATGTGTAAGCAATATAACTGACATACAAGAAGGCTACCTGAATCGTTCGAAAATACATCCGCTACAAAGGTAACTTGGACAGCGTATTGGCCGCGCACCGAACGAGGCCAATGGCTGGACAACTCCCTCCTCTGCCCGTCAAACCACACCCTTCTGGACAGGAACATCCCCGGGAAAAGCCGTAAGTTAAGCCTTCCCTTTACTTTCTTTTTAAATAGTTTTTTTTTTATGTGCGGCTGAACTTATCAGCTACGCTGATACTTCCAGCCGGTGGTTGCTCCTGCCACAGTGCCTTTTGCACGAAAGGGTGAGCCGCAGGGCGAGTGGGGTGCGCGAATAAGGCGAGCAAGGGCTGCCGTAACAACTTATACCACACTGTTTAACAACGCGCTAAATAATGCATATTATCCAGTGCGGTGGAAGACAGCTGTGGTGCATCCTCTCCCGAAAAAGGGAAAGGACAACTCCAATCCGGCGAATCTCCGGTCGATAAGTCTTCTTCCAAGTATCAGCAAAGAATTTGAAAAGGTTATTAATAGAGCCCTGTTCAAATGGGCGGAGGACAAAAATATCATCCCGGATAATCAGTTCGGTTTTAAGGCGGGACATGACACAATTCATGCCGCGTCTAAGCTAGTTTCTGATATCCAATGGAACAAAACTAAAAAGCAGTGTACGGGTGCCTGTCTGGTTGATTTGGAGAAGGCTTTCGACACCGTATGGTTAGAAGGTCTCTATCTAAAGCTAACCAGACTAGGTATAAGCAAACCTCTATTGTATATGATTTAATACATGCTAAATGGTAGAAAGTTTGTTGTCAAGAGTGGCAATGTAACTTCTACCGCAATTTTTAATATTAAAAATGGTCTTCAGCAGGGAGCGGTTAACTCGCCGATTCTAATCAGCATTTACACCAGCGATCTGATAGGTAGTCTAACTCAGGCAATTGCGTACGCCGACGATCTAATTGCGTACAGAACAGCTCATACAGTTGAGGTCATCAAAAATCTCTTGCAGAGTGACTTCGACAAGATTCAGCGATATTGTGAAGACTGGAAGTTGAAAATCAACTTCCAGAAATCAGAAACTATTTTGTTTAGGACTCCGTTGTCTGGCGCCTTAAGGGATACTAGAAAGAACTCCCGCAAGCTGGTGATCGTAGGGCCACATGGACACCCACTGGCGATTAAAAGTGTAGTAAAGTACCTTGGCATCTGGTTAGATCAGTACCTGTATTTCGACAGACATATATATGTGCTGCTTTGGCCAGGGCTAGGGGAGCCTTTGCCTTGACAAAACGACTGTTTTATAGCAGCCGTCTTGACAGCAGGGTGAAGGTGATTTGCTACATGGCCCTCATCAGGCCGATGATTGCCTACGGATGCCCGGTGTGGTTCAACGTTGCCCCATCTCAAATGGAAAAGATTCGGGTGTTTGAGAGGCAGTGTCTTCGACGTTGCCTTGGATTACACAGAACACCAGAGTCGGAGTACAAACGATATTATTCCAATCAGGTTCTATACAACGCAGCCAACATAAACAGAATAGATAATTTTTTGTTTAAGCTGATTCGGGGTCACGTTGCAAGAGCGATGTCCTCAACTAACAGCTTAATTTTTGGGGCTTATTACCCCAATAACGAATATTTTGAGAGTGCGCGGTTAAGTGGTTACATCCCTCCCGAGGCATTCCTCTATTTAGACAGTCGAGGGCTGATACAGGATAGAATGGCGGTTCCGCTTATCTACCACGTCAGCCGTAAAACTGTAGATAGGCGACTCCTTTATGGTCGAGACGTCATCGCTCAAGGTGGAGAAGAGCGCCTTCGGTTCAGTAGGACTGTGTCCGATCGGGACCGGAGGGATAGAGTGAAACAGGAGAACCAGTTCCGGTGGCTCTCTGAACAGCATCATAATATTTAAAGTCGATGAAGATAGTATATTGGCCGACTTACATAGATTTAGGGCATTAGGTCTAGGGAACAGTCGGGGTGGCACAAAAAAAATTAAAAATATGTATGTATGCGGGGGCGTACGTGCATGTATGTGCGAGTCTGTACATGTATGTGCGTACGTATATGTATGTGCGTATGTACATGTATGGGTGGGTTGCATGTTGGTGAATGTCTGCATGCATATAAAAAATAAACAAAAAAAAAAATTATTAAAAAACGAAAAAAATGCTGCTGTGACTGTTCTAGTTTTTAAGTAGTTTTAAGTGGTTTTGGGTATTATTAGGTATTTTAAGTAGTTTAAGTTATTTTTAGTTAGTATAAGTTAGTTTTATTTAGTTTTAATTATTTTTAATCTATATTTAGGTTTAGTTTATAAGTAAAAAAAAAAAAAATTAAAATAAAAATAAAAAAAAAATGATAAGATACCAAGTTATTTTGTAAAAGTTTCCTTGGAAAAATAAAAAAAAAAATAAAATAATTAGATTTAATTAAAATAGTTTTTAGGTCGAAAGACATTAGTTCTAAGAGTTATTGTTTAGTTTAGAGCGCCCGTAAAGGGCCAGTAAATTAGTTATAATTTATTGATAATTAGGCTAGTTTTAAACATTTTTGTCTAGATTTAAGATAGTTTTAAGTAAATATGAAATAAAAATGAATTTATATAAAAAAAAGGAAAATTGCAAAATGTAATGATGCAATTAACTGTAGCTTTTTAATCTAAAATTAGTTGTGGAAAGAAAAAAATTCCAAATTTTCTTCTAATTATCTTTGGAAAATTCCCAGGGTGTGTAGTGCTATTTTGACATTGTGAATTCAGCCATTAAAAAAGCAAAATTCCAAAATGTAATGATGCAATTAATTGAAGCTTTTTAATCTAAAATTAGTTGTGGAAATGAATAAATTCCAAAATTTTTTTTTAATTAGCTTTTGGAAATACTAAGAGTGTGGAGTGCTAAATTGAAATTGTGAATTTAGCCATTAAAAAAGCAAAATTCCAAAATGTAATGATGCAATTAATTGAAGCTTTTTAATCTAAAATTAGTTGTGGAAAGGAACAAATTCCAAAATTTTTTTTTAATCAGCTTTTGGAAATACTAAGAGTGTGGAGTGCTAAATAACATTGTGAATTTAGCCATTAAAAAAGCAAAATTCCAAAATGTAATGATGCAATTGATTGTAGCTTTTTAATCTAAAATTAGTTGTGGAAAAGAAAAAAATTACAAAAAATTATTTTAATTATCTTTGAAAATTACCCAGGGTGTGTAGCGCTAAGTTGACATTGTGAATTCAGCCATTAAAAAAGGAAAATTCCAATATGTAATGATGTAATTAATTGTAGCTTTTTAATCTAAAATTAGTTGTGGAAAGAAAAAAATTCCGAAATTTTTTTTTAATTAGCTTTAGAAAATACCCAGGGTGTGTAGTGCTAACTTGACATTGCGAATTCAACCATTAAAAAAGCAAAATTCCAAAATGTAATGATGCAATTAATTGTAGCTTTTTAATCTTAAATTAGTTGTGGAAAAATAATTCCAAACATTTTTTTTAATTAGCTTAAGAAAATACCCACGGTGTGTAGTGCTAACTTGACATTGTGAATTCAACCATTAAAAAAGCAAAATTCCAAAATGTAATGATGCAATTAATTGTAGCTTTTTAATCTGAAATTAGTTGTGGAAAGAAAAAAATCGAAAATTTTGTTTTAATTAACTTTAAAAAAATACCCAGGGTGTGTAGTGCTAACTTAACATTGTGAATTCAGCCATTAAAAAAGCAAGATTCCAAAATGTAATGATGCAATTAATTGTAGCTTTTTAATCTAAAATTAGTTGTGGAAAGAAAAAAATTCCGAAATTTTTTTTTAATTAGCTTTAAAAAATGCCCAGGGTGTGTAGTGCTAAGTTGACATTGTGAATTCAGCCATTAAAAAAGCAAAATTACAAAATGTAATGATGCAATTAATTGTATCTTTTTAATCTAAAATTAGTTGTGGAAAGAAAAAAATTCAAAAAAATTGTTTTAATTAGCTTTTGGAAATACTAAGGATGTGTAGTGCTAACTTGACATTGTGAATTCAGCCATTAAAAAAGGAAAATTCCAAAATGTAATGATGCAATTAATTGTAGCTTTTTAATCTAAAATTAGTGGTGGAAAGAAAAAAATTCCGAAATTTTGTTTAATTAGGTTTAAAAAATACCCAGGGAGTGTAGTAAAATGCAAAATTCCAAAATGTAACGATGCAATTAATTGTAGATTTTTAATCTAAAATTAGTTGTGGAAAGAAAAAATTCCAAAATTTTTTTTGAATTACCTTTAAAAAATAACCAGGGTGTGTAGTGCTAACTTAACATTGTGAATTCAGTCATTAAAAAAGCAAAATTCCAAAATGTAATGATAATTGCATCATTAGCTTTGGTAGGTTTTTAACCTAAAATTAGTTGTGGAAAGAAAAAATTCCAAACATTTTTGTAATTAGCTTTTGGAAATACTAAGAGTGTGCAGTGCAAACTTTACATTGGGAATTCAGAGAATAAAAAAGCAAAATTCCAAAATCTAATGATGCAATTAATTGTAGTTTTTAAATCTAAAATTAGTTGTGGAAAGAAAAAATTCCGAATTTTTTTTTAAATTAGCTTTAGAAAATACCCACGGTGTGTAGTGCTAACTTGAAATTGTGAATTCAGCCATTAAAAAAGCAAAATTCCAAAATGTAATGATGCAATTAATTGTAGCATTTTAATCTAAAATTAGTTGTGTAAAGATAAAAATTCCAAAATTTTTTTAATTAGCATTTGCAAATACTAAGTGTGTGAAGTGCTTACTTGACATTGTGAATTAAGCCATTAAAAAAGCAAAATTCCAAAATGTAATGATGCAATTAATTGAAGGCTTTTCATCTAAAATTAGCTGTGGAAAAAAAAATTCCGAACATTTTTTTTTAATTAGCTTTAGAAAATACCCACGGTGTGTAGTGCTAACTTGACATTGTGAATTCAGCCATTAAAAAGCAAAATTCCAAAATGTAATGATGCAATTAACTGTAGCTTTTTAATCTAAAATTAGTTGTGGAAAGAAAAATTCAAAAAATTTTTTTTAATTAACTTTAAAAAATACCCAGGGTGTGTAGTGCTAAATTAACATTGTGAATTCAGCGATTAAAAAAGCAAAATTAAAAAATGTAATGATGCAATTAACTGTAGCTTTTTAATCTAAAATTAGTTGTGGAAAGAAAATAATTTTTTTTAATTAGCATTTGGACATACTAAGGGTGTGTAGTGCTAACTTGAAATTGTGAATTCAGCCATTAAAAAAGCTAAATGCCAAAATGTAATGATGCAATTAATTGTAGCTTTGAAAAAAATTCAAAATTTTTTTTTAATTAACTTTAAAAAATACCCAGGGTGTATAGTGCTAACTTAACATTGTGAATTCAGCCATTAAAAAAGCAAAATTCCAAAATGTAATGATACTATTAATTGAAGCTTTTTAATCTAAAATTAGATGTGGAAAGAAAAAAATTCCAATTTTTTTTAATTAGCATTTGGACATACTAAGGGTGTGTAGTGCTAACTTGACATTGTGAATTCAGCCATTAAAAAAGGAAAATTCCAAAATGTAATGATGCAATTAATTGTAGCTTTTTAATCTAAAATTAGTTGAGGAAAGAAAAAAATTCCAAAATTTTTTTTAATTAGCTTTAAAAAATACCCAGGGTGTGCAGTGCTAACTTGACATTGTGAATTCAGCCACTAAAAAAGCAAAATTCCAAAATCGAATGATGCAACTAAAAATGCAAAATTCCAAAATGTAATGATGAAATTAATTGTAGCCAGGGTGTGTAGTGCTAACTTGACATTGTGAATTCAGCCACTAAAAGAGCAAAATTCCAAAATCTATTGATGCAATTAAAAATGCAAAATTCTAAAATGTAATGATACAATTAATTGTAGCTTTTTAATCTAAAATTAGTTGTGGAAAGAAAAAATTCCAAACATTTTTGTAATTAGCTTTTGGAAATACTAAGAGTGTGCCGTGCTAAATTTTTTTTTAATTAAATTTAAAAAATGCCCAGGGTGTGTAGTGCTAATTTAACATTGTGAATTCAGCCATTAAAAAAGCAAAATTCCAAAATGTAATGATGCAATTAATTGTACCTTTTTAATCTTAAATTAGGTGTGGAAAGAAAAAAATTCCAATTTTTTTTTTTTAATTAGCATTTGGACATACTAAGGGTGTGTAGTGCTAACTTGAAATTGTGAATTCAGCCATTAAAAAAGCAAAATTCCAAAATGTAATGATGCAATTAATTGTAGCATTTTAATCTAAAATTAGTTGTGTAAAGATAAAAATTCCTAAAATTTTTTAATTAGCATTTGCAAATACTAAGGGTGTGAAGTGCTTACTTGACATTGTGAATTAAGCCATTAAAAAAGCAAAATTCCAAAATGTAATGATGCAATTAATTGAAGGCTTTTCATCTAAAATTAGCTGTGGAAAAAAAAATTCCGAACATTTTTTTTTAATTAGCTTTAGAAAATACCCACGGTGTGTAGTGCTAACTTGACATTGTGAATTCAGCCATTAAAAAGCAAAATTCCAAAATGTAATGATGCAATTAACTGTAGCTTTTTAATCTAAAATTAGTTGTGGAAAGAAAAATTCAAAAAATTTTTTTTAATTAACTTTAAAAAATACCCAGGGTGTGTAGTGCTAAATTAACATTGTGAATTCAGCGATTAAAAAAGCAAAATTCCAAAATGTAATGATAATTGCATCATTAGCTTTAGTAGCTTTTTATTCTAAAATTAGTTGTGGAAAGAAAAAAATTCCAAACATTTTTGTAATTAGCTTTTGGAAATACTAAGAGCGTGCAGTGCTAAATTTTTTTTAATTAAATTTAAAAATGCCCAGGGTGTGTAGTGCTAATTTAACATTGTGAATTCAGCCATTAAAAAAGCAAAATTCCAAAATGTAATGATGCAATTAATTGTAGCTTTTTAATCTTAAATTAGGTGTGGAAAGAAAAAAATTCCAATTTTTTTTTTTTTTAATTAGCATTTGGACATACTAAGGGTGTGTAGTGCTAACTTGAAATTGTGAATTCAGCCATTAAAAAAGCAAAATGCCAAATGTAATGATGGAATCAATTGTAGCTTTTTAATCTAAAATTAGTTGTGGAAAGAAAAAAATTCCAAAATTTTTTTTTTAATTAGCATTTGGAAATACTAAGGGTGTGTAGTGCTAACTTTACATTGTGAATTCAGCCATTAAAAAAGCAAAATGCCAAAATGTAATGATGCAATTAATTGTAGCTTTTTAATCTAAAATTAGTTGTGGAAAGAAAAAAATTCCAAAATTTTTTTTTAACTAGCATTTGGAAATACTAAGGGTGTGTAGTGCTAACTTGACATTGTGAATTCAGCCATTAAAAAAGGAAAATTCCAAAATGTAATGATGCAATTAATTGTAGCTTTTTAATCTAAAATTAGTTGAGGAAAGAAAAAAATTCCAAAATTTTTTTTAATTAGCTTTAAAAAATGCCCAGGGTGTGTTGTGCTAAGTTGACATTGTGAATTCAGCCATTAAAAAAGCAAAATTACAAAATGTAATGATGCAATTAATTGTATCTTTTTAATCTAAAATTAGCTGTGGAAAGAAAAAAATTCCAAAAAATTGTTTTAATTAGCTTTTGGAAATACTAAGGATGTGTAGTGCTAACTTGACATTGTGAATTCAGCCATTAAAAAAGGAAAATTCCAAAATGTAATGATGCAATTAATTGTAGCTTTTTAATCTAAAATTAGTGGTGGAAAGAAAAAACTTCCGAAATTTTTTTTAATTAGCTTTAAAAAATACCCAGGGAGTGTAGTGCTAACTTGACAATGTGAATTCAGCCACTAAAAAAGCAAAATTTCAAAATCTAATGATGCAATTAAAAATGCAAAATTCCAAAATGTAACGATGCAATTAATTGTAGATTTTTAATCTAAAATTAGTTGTGGAAAGAAAAAATTCCAAAATTTTTTTTTAATTACCTTTAAAAAATAACCAGGGTGTGTGCTAACTTAACATTGTGAATTCAGTCATTAAAAAAGCAAAATTCCAAAATGTAATGATAATTGCATCATTAGCTTTGGTAGGTTTTTAACCTAAAATTAGTTGTGGAAAGAAAAAATTCCAAACATTTTTGTAATTAGCTTTTGGAAATACTAAGAGTGTGCAGTGCAAACTTTACATTGGGAATTCAGAGAATAAAAAAGCAAAATTCCAAAATCTAATGATGCAATTAATTGTAGCTTTTAAATCTAAAATTAGTTGTGGAAAGAAAAAATTCCGAAATTTTTTTTAAATTAGCTTTAGAAAATACCCACGGTGTGTAGTGCTAACTTGAAATTGTGAGTTCAGCCATTAAAAAAGCAAAATTCCAAAATGTAATGAAGCAATTAATTGTAGCATTTTAATCTAAAATTAGTTGTGTAAAGATAAAAATTCCAAAATTTTTTTAATTAGCATTTGCAAATACTAAGGGTGTGAAGTGCTTACTTGACATTGTGAATTAAGCCATTAAAAAGGAAAATTCCAAAATGTAATGATGCAATTAATTGAAGCCTTTTCATCTGGTTTGACGGGAGCTCCGGAAAGTCCTCGATAACATGTTTATTTTTTTTTGCCCTCGGCTCAAACGACGTGTTTTCTGATAAACTGTCGTAGTAGCCAGGGGGCTTCTTCTTCGAGCCCGTCCCCGGGCCCATGCCTTAATCAAAATGAACAAAAATAGGTTCTTTTTTTTGCACACGAGTTTGCGTTAAATTGTGGTGTGATATATAATCAAATCAGCAAGTGTGAAAAGGACAAACAATGTTGTCAGAAAAAGCACTATACAACAAAACGTTTGCTCTAATTCGATGTTTTCGCTTTGAAAGCTAGACGACGACGGTGCAATTAATTGTAGCTTTTTAATCTAAAATTAGTTGTGGAAAAAAAAATTCCAAATTTGTTTTTAATTACCTTTAAAAATACCCGGGGTGTGCAGTGCTAACTTAACATTGTGAATTCAGTCATTAAAAAAGCAAAATTCCAAAATGTAATGATAATTGCATCATTAGCTTTAGTAGCTTTTTAACCTAAAATTAGTTGTGGAAAGCAAAAATTCCAAACATTTTTGTAATTAGCTTTTGGAAATACTAAGAGCGTGCAGTGCTAAATTTTTTTTAATTAACTTTTAAAAATGCCCAGGGTGTGTAGTGCTAATTTAACATTGTGAATTCAGCCATTAAAAAAGCAAAATTCCAAAATGTAATGATGCAATTAATTGTAGCTTTTTAATCTTAAATTAGGTGTGGAAAGAAAAATATTCCAATTTTTTTTTTTAATTAGCATTTGGACATACTAAGGGTGTGTAGTGCTAACTTGAAATTGTGAATTCAGCCATTAAAAAAGCAAAATGCCAAAATGTAATGATGCAATTAATTGCAGCTTTTTAATCTAAAATTAGCTGTGGAAAGAAAAAAATTCCAAAATTTTTTTTTAATTATCTTTAAAAAATACCCAGGATGTGTAGTGCTAAGTTGACATTGTGTATTCAGCCATTAAAAAGGCAAAATTCCAAAATGTAATGATGTAATTAATTGTAGCATTTCAATCTAAAATTAGTTGTGGAAAGAAAAAAAATCCAAAAAATTTGTTTTAATTAGCTTTAAAAAATACCCAGGGTATGTAGAGCTAACTTGACATTGTGAATTCAGCCACTAAAAAAGCAAAATTCCAAAATCTAATGATGCAATTAAAAATGCAAAATTCCAAAATGTAATGATACAATTAATTGTAGCTTTTTAATCAAAAAATAAGTTGTGGAAAGAAAAAATTCCAAAATGTAATGATAATTGCATCATTAGCTTTAGTAGCTTTTTAACCTAAAATTAGTTGTGGAAAGAAAAAAATTCCAAATATTTTTGTAATTAGCTTTTGGAAATACTTAGAGTGTGCAGTGCTAAATTTTTTTTTAATTAACTTTTAAAAATGCCCTGGGTGTGTAGTGCTAATTTAACATTGTGAATTCAGCCATTAAAAAAGCAAAATTCCAAAATGTAATGATGCAATTAATTAATTGTAGCTTTCTAATCTTAAATTAGGTGTTTAAAGAAAAAAATTCCAATTTTTTTTAAATTAGCATTTGGACATACTAAGGGTGTGTATTGCTAACTTGAAATTGTGAATTCAGCCATTAAAAAAGCAAAATGCCAAAATGTAATGATGTAATTAATTGTAGCTTTTTAATCTAAAATTAGCTGTGGAAAGAAAAAAATTCCAAACAATTTTTTTAATTATCTTTAAAAAATACCCCGGATGTGTAGTGCTAAGTTGACATTGTGAATTCAGCCATTAAAAAGGCAAAATTCCAAAATGTAATGATGTAATTAATTGTAGCATTTTAATCTAAAATTTGTTGTGGAAAGAAAAAAATTCCAAATTTTTTTTTAATTAGCATTTGGAAACACTATGGTTGTGTAGTGCTAACTTGGCATTGTGAATTCAGCCATTAAAAAAGGAAAATTCCAAAATGTAATGATGCAATTCATTGTAGCTTTTTAATCTATAATTATTTGTGGAAAAAAAATTCCAAAATTTTTTTTTAATTAGCATTTGGAACTACTAAGGGTGTGTAGTGCTAACTTGACTTTTTGCATTCAGCCATTAAAAAAGGAAAATTCCAAAATGTAATGATGCAATTAATTGTAACTTTTTAATCTAAAATTAGTTGTGGAAAGAAAAAAAATCCAATTTCTTTTTAATTAGCTAAAGAATACCCAGGGTGTGTAGTTCTAACTTGACATTGTGAATTCAGATATTAAAAAAGCAAAGTTCCAAAATCTAATGATGCAATTAATTGTAGCTTTTTAATCTAAAATTAGTTGTGGAAAAAAAATCTGGACATACTAAGGGTGTGTAGTGCTAACTTGAAATTGTGAATTCAGCCATTAAAAAAGCAATATGCCAAAATGTAATGATGCAATTAATTGTAGCTTTTTACTCTAAAATTAGCTGTGGAAAGAAAAAAATTCCAAAAAAATTTTTTAATTATCTTTAAAAAATACCCAGGATCTGTAGTGCTAAGTTGACATTGTGAATTCAGCCATTAAAAAGGCAAAATTCCAAAATGTAATGATGTAATTAATTGTAGCATTTTAATCTAAAAGTAGTTGTGGAAAGAAAAAAATTGAAATTTTTTTTTTAAATTAGCATTTGGAAATACTATGGGTGTGTAGTGCTAACTTGACATTGTGAATTCAGCCATTAAAAAAGGAAAATTCCAAAATGTAATGATGCAATTAATTGTAGCTTTTTAATCTAAAATTAGTTGAGGAAAGAAAAAAATTCCAAAAAAAATTTTTTAATTAGCCTTAAAAAATACCCAGGGTGTGTAGTGCTAACTTGACATTGTGTATTCAGCCATTAAAAAGGCAAAATTCCAAAATGTAATGATGTAATTAATTGTAGCATTTCAATCTAAAATTAGTTGTGGAAAGAAAAAAAATCCAAAAAATTTGTTTTAATTAGCTTTAAAAAATACCCAGGGTATGTAGAGCTAACTTGACATTGTGAATTCAGCCACTAAAAAAGCAAAATTCCAAAATCTAATGATGCAATTAAAAATGCAAAATTCCAAAATGTAATGATACAATTAATTGTAGCTTTTTAATCAAAAAATAAGTTGTGGAAAGAAAAAATTCCAAAATGTAATGATAATTGCATCATTAGCTTTAGTAGCTTTTTAACCTAAAATTAGTTGTGGAAAGAAAAAAATTCCAAATATTTTTTGTAATTAGCTTTTGGAAATACTTAGAGTGTGCAGTGCTAAATTTTTTTTTAATTAACTTTTAAAAATGCCCTGGGTGTGTAGTGCTAATTTAACATTGTGAATTCAGCCATTAAAAAAGCAAAATTCCAAAATGTAATGATGCAATTAATTAATTGTAGCTTTCTAATCTTAAATTAGGTGTTTAAAGAAAAAAATTCCAATTTTTTTTAAATTAGCATTTGGACATACTAAGGGTGTGTATTGCTAACTTGAAATTGTGAATTCAGCCATTAAAAAAGCAAAATGCCAAAATGTAATGATGTAATTAATTGTAGCTTTTTAATCTAAAATTAGCTGTGGAAAGAAAAAAATTCCAAACAATTTTTTTAATTATCTTTAAAAAATACCCCGGATGTGTAGTGCTAAGTTGACATTGTGAATTCAGCCATTAAAAAGGCAAAATTCCAAAATGTAATGATGTAATTAATTGTAGCATTTTAATCTAAAATTTGTTGTGGAAAGAAAAAAATTCCAAATTTTTTTTTAATTAGCATTTGGAAACACTATGGTTGTGTAGTGCTAACTTGGCATTGTGAATTCAGCCATTAAAAAAGGAAAATTCCAAAATGTAATGATGCAATTCATTGTAGCTTTTTAATCTATAATTATTTGTGGAAAAAAAATTCCAAAATTTTTTTTTAATTAGCATTTGGAACTACTAAGGGTGTGTAGTGCTAACTTGACTTTTTGCATTCAGCCATTAAAAAAGGAAAATTCCAAAATGTAATGATGCAATTAATTGTAACTTTTTAATCTAAAATTAGTTGTGGAAAGAAAAAAAATCCAATTTCTTTTTAATTAGCTAAAGAATACCCAGGGTGTGTAGTTCTAACTTGACATTGTGAATTCAGATATTAAAAAAGCAAAGTTCCAAAATCTAATGATGCAATTAATTGTAGCTTTTTAATCTAAAATTAGTTGTGGAAAAAAAATCTGGACATACTAAGGGTGTGTAGTGCTAACTTGAAATTGTGAATTCAGCCATTAAAAAAGCAATATGCCAAAATGTAATGATGCAATTAATTGTAGCTTTTTACTCTAAAATTAGCTGTGGAAAGAAAAAAATTCCAAAAAAATTTTTTAATTATCTTTAAAAAATACCCAGGATCTGTAGTGCTAAGTTGACATTGTGAATTCAGCCATTAAAAAGGCAAAATTCCAAAATGTAATGATGTAATTAATTGTAGCATTTTAATCTAAAAGTAGTTGTGGAAAGAAAAAAATTGAAATTTTTTTTTTAAATTAGCATTTGGAAATACTATGGGTGTGTAGTGCTAACTTGACATTGTGAATTCAGCCATTAAAAAAGGAAAATTCCAAAATGTAATGATGCAATTAATTGTAGCTTTTTAATCTAAAATTAGTTGAGGAAAGAAAAAAATTCCAAAAAAAATTTTTTAATTAGCCTTAAAAAATACCCAGGGTGTGTAGTGCTAACTTGACATTGTGAATTCAGCCACTAAAAAAGCAAAATTCCAAAATCTAATGATGCAATTAAAAATGCAAAATTCCAAAATGTAATGATACAATTAATTGTAGCTTTTTAATCTAAAATTAGTTGTGGAAAGAAAAATTCCAAATTTTTTTTTAATTACCTTTAAAAATACCCAGGGTGTGCAGTGCTAACTTAACATTGTGAATTCAGCCATTAAAAAAGCAAAATTCCAAAATGTAATTGTTGTTTCCAAATTTAAAACAAAAACAGCTTTTTAGAATTTTATAAATTTAATTTTAACTAGCAAATGTAATGAAAAGTTAGACAAAGAAATAAAAAGAAAATTAAATTTTAAAAAAGACTAAAAAATTCTGCTGCTTCTTCTGTGCTCTTTTCAATTTTTCTGATAATTTTTCATCAACAAAATAATAAAAAAACAAACTTGAAATCAATGAATTAAAGAAATTAAAATTAAAAGTACAGTAATTAAATTCAAAGTGTTTTGAAATATATATGTCATGAGCGGGTGATTTCGGCGACAACATTCTCCCCCCCAGTGAGGGATCAGGATCCTGGTTCTTCACTATTTAAATTCTTGTCGACGTCAAGCACCGCTAATTTAACCACTGGTCTGTCATATACTCCATTAGTAGTTTGTACAGATGCCCGACGTACTTGTCCGTCTTTTGATGCGATAGTTCTGATGACTATTCCTTTTGGCCAGGAATATCTAGGTAGGTTTTCATCTACGATTATGACTATGTCTCCTGTCTTCACCGTTTCAACTCTATCGAACCATTTAGTTCGTCTTGTTAATGTTGGCAAATACTCCCGAACCCATCTTTTCCAGAAGATGTTTGATATTTGTTGACATTTTCTCCAACTCTTTCTTGACATTAGATCTTGACTTTGAAATTCTCCAGGTAGTCGACTGCCGTCTGAGGATCCTAACAAGAAATGGTTTGGAGTAAGTGCTTCGTCACTCTCATCGTCTATAGGTATACTTGTAAGAGGGCGTGAGTTGATTATTCCTTCAATTTCGATAAGTGTGGAAAGAAGGGTTTCATCTGTTAATCGTTGATTCTGCAAAACGGCTTTTAAAATCTTTTTAACTGATCCGATCAAACGTTCCCAACTCCCACCCATGTGGGGTGCTGATGGAGGGTTGAAAAGCCATTTTAAATTAGATGTGGTGAATTTTTCCGCAATATCTTTAAGTTGGATTGACTGGAATGCTTCCTTCAATTCCTTATCAGCTCCAACAAAATTAGTCCCATTGTCTGAATAAATTTCACTTGGAGTTCCTCTTCTTGACATGAAGTTCCTAATGCATAATATGCAAGAATCTGTGGTAAGTGTGTGTGCCACTTCAATGTGAATCGCTCGAACAGTCAAACAAGTAAACAGAACTCCCCATCTTTTTACTGAGTTCCTTCCGACGCTTACTAAAATTGGGCCAAAGTAATCCACTCCAACAAATGTGAATGGACGGTGAAAGGCACCCAGTCTGGCTTTAGGCAATGGAGCCATTTCAGGACATCTCGGTGAGGCACTTCTAATTTTGCACCCAAGGCATTTTTTGCGGACAATCTTGGCCAAAGATTTCAAACCAGAAATGTAAAACCTTTTTCTGGCCTCATTAATGATGGTATCGGTACCTGAGTGCTTATACTTCCGATGATAAAAATCAAGAATAAGGAAGCTCACCCTATTTTCCCGAGGCAAAAGTATTGGGCGTCTTAAAGATTCTTCAGCAAATTCAGCATTATCAATCCGACCCTTCATTCGCAGAATTCCATCTTTATCGAAGTACGAAGAGCATTTGTAGAGCTGACTTGACTTAGAAAGCTTTTTTCCATTTCTGAGGAGAATCAAATCGTCTTCGTATTCCATATTTTGTACCATTTTAAATATGACGACTTCTGCTGATTGAAGCTCTTCTGCCGATAGTGAACCCATCATCAAAGGTAACTCTTTCTTTTTTCTTCTGCAATTTGTAACAAATCTGATTCCGAAGGCAACTGAACGATGAAGGCGTTCCCATTTTGAGAAACGATATGCGTTTATCAACGGACCTGTATCGATGTTCACGTTTTCCAAAACCATTAAATACTTGGGTCGTAATTCTTCCTTCAGCAGATCTTTTGATATAGTAGATTTTTCTTCAGGCCACTTGTCCTCAGCTTCATATAAGAAACTTGGACCTTTTAGCCATCTGCTATGCTGATCAAAACTCGGTATTTTGGTCCACTTAGTAGCTTCGTCTGCCACATTCAACTTGGTAGGCACCCACCTCCACTCCTTTCGCGTTGTATTCGCCTGGATATCTCCAACACGAAACATGACAAACTGTTTGTACTGTTTAGCATCTGAACGTAACCAATGAAGTACATTTTGAGAGTCAGTCCAGAGAACCCGTTTGTTCAACTTGAATGCAAGGGTTTTGGATAACGTCTTAGCCATTCGGGAACCTATTAGCGCTGCCTTAAGCTCCATTCTTGGGATGGACATTGGATGTAACGGAGCGACTTTGCTTTTAGCACCAACAATAGAACATTCCGTTGAAGTCCCATCACAAAATCGTAGGTATGCAACTGCTGCCATGGCTTCCTCACTAGCATCGACGAAGACATGTAATTGGATTATAACATTTTCTTTTGAGATCAATTCTGAGAAACATCTAGGAATGCGTATATCTTCTACCTTTGGAAGAAGTCTTCGCCAGGTGTGCCAATTTTGTACGATTTGTCCTTCTATTGTCTCGTCCCAACTGATTTTTGCTCGCCAGACTTCTTGCAATAGAACTTTGATTCTTATTAAATAAAATGCCAAAAAACCCAAGGGATCAAATATAGACATAAGCAATCTTAATAGCTCACGCTTAGTTGGCATTTTAACTCCAGTAAGAATATCATTCTGGGTTTTTATGAATTTTATCGAGAAGGTAAAAACATCATCATCAGGTATCCACCAAAGACCTAAGACCTTAGTTAAACTATAGTCGTTATTAAGACTGTCTAGAGTTCTTCCATTAGTAGAGAGTGGCTGGTCTAATGCTTCCAACACCTCGGGAGAATTTGATACCCAATTCCTTATGTTAAAACCAGCTTTAGAATGTACATACCGGATATCCTTTGCGAGTTGAATTGCCTCTTCGGGGGTTCCAACGCTGTCAAGAAGATCGTCTACATAATGTCGCTCCAGAATCGCCTCAACAGCTCTAGGATACTTGTCTGCATATTC
Source organism: Philhelius pedissequus (assembly GCA_910595825.1). Classification (NCBI taxonomy): domain Eukaryota; kingdom Metazoa; phylum Arthropoda; class Insecta; order Diptera; family Syrphidae; genus Philhelius; species Philhelius pedissequus. Next base: position 206,541,338 of record OU343160.1, read on the forward strand.
TTTGGCATTTGTATTTTTGACGTATTGTGCGATGCTAGGTGAGCAAGATGCGCCAAAGGTCAATACTTCCATTTCGTACACATCCGGTTTGCGACTTGTTTCACCCTGACGCCACAAAAACCTCTGTGAGCATTGATCCTCCTTTTTAACTCGAACTTGGTGAAACATCTCTTGAATATCGGCCGCAATGGCTATCTTATTAGACCGAAAACCTTGTAAGACATCTGGAAGACTTTTCAACTGGTCAGGGCCTTTGTGCAACATGCTATTCAGTGAAACTCCATTTGAAACGGCCGCTGCGTCCCATACCAATCTTTGTTTGTTCGGTTTGTTTGGATTTTTCACAACAAACGTTGGCAAGTACCAAGTCTTTGGATGAAATTCGTTCAAGTATTTCATGTCACACCGTTTGGCGTACCCTTTATCTATAAGACTTTGTATTTGATTGTTGATTGATGTTAGTGTTGTTGGATCCTTGGTGATTTTTCTTTCCAGGCAACATAAACGCTTAAAAGCCATTTGATGACTTTCTGGCAAATTGATCACATCGCTTTTCCAAAGCAAACCGCACTCGAATCTATCTCCAATTCGCTTTGTTTCAGATACCAAAACTTCCTTTGCTCTAATTTCCTCAGCTGATTCTGGCTTGTCTTTTCCAATGCCACTATCTTCCAAAGCAAAGTAATTGTTAACTATTTCATGCAGATTTTCATCACATTCACAGCTTTCATAAATGTGGTATACACCGTGATTGCCTTTATCGCAAGTATTACCTCCACTTAGACACCAACCCAACCTTGTTTGTATTGCTACAGGCTGATTCCATGCACCCTCTCGAATTTTCAATGCTAGAGATAAGCTTTCATTATTGAGTCCAATGAGTATTCCGCATTGCGCTTTTTTATACGATGGTAAAGGCAATCCTTTCAGATAAGAATACTTTTTCAACAAATTTTGAGGCTGAAGTGTCTGTGTCGGTAAATCCAAGGAATTTACTGTGCGAACATCTTGAAGAGCATACTTTTCTTTACTGTACTGACCAGAAATAAGAACTGGAACAACTCGAGATGATTCTTTTAAGCGGGTAGTGTTGGCTGTCCATTTCAAACAAAGAGGCTTTGGCTCACCTTCCAAGCTCAGAGATCTTGCTATTTTGTCCTCTAAAAGTGTCAACGAAGATCCGCTGTCTAGAAAAGCAAAAGTTTCAATTTGTTTTTCCTTTCCGAGCAAGGTCACAGGTATAATTCGAAACCAAGCTTTCTGATCATCTCGCTGGTGTGCGTTGCAAACTTTCATGTCCGTATTTTTCTGCTCCCTGAGTATATTGTGAAGTAGATTGTGATGATTAGCCTTGCACCCATCGACTGAACATCCTCTCAGTTCTCTACATTTAAACTTCTTTGGATGCTTCAGACAAACACATAATGCCTTCTCGTTCACTACCTTCCACTTCTTGTTAATGCTCATCTTTGCAAAAATATCACAGTCAACCAACTTATGATTCTGATCGCATGCATAGCATTTCCCCTGCACCAGCTCCTTAGTACTGTGACTTTCCAAATGGCGGTTCTCCTTTGTATGTGCATGTACATAACCTGGTCTCTTTTCCTGCTTTTCTCCTTCCATAGCATACCTGGTAACTTTTGTGGCCGCCTGCGCTCTTCTATGTAGCCATTCGCCAAGGTCCTTGATGTTAGGCCTATATTCGACCGAAAAGCTCATTGCCCATTCTAACTTCATAGATGATGGTAACTTGTCGACCAATTCTTTAAGCAAGGTAGGGCTGTTTAGATACTCTGCTAATTTTGACGCTTCCATTGATCTTGTCAAGTTTTTCACCACTAAAGCATATGAAATAATACTTTCCAAGCGTTCCATCCTTGGGGAGGGCTCGGCCTACGCCTTCTTTATGAGATCTTCAATTATGTACTCGGGTCTGCCGAATATAAAACTCAAGGTTTCAATAACATCTGGAACTTCCTCTGGATGTAGAAGTTGATACTTCACTGCCTCGTAAGCCTTTCCTTTCAGAGCCGTTTGTAGCCTCAGCAAATTTTCGTCATTGGTATAGTTGCACATTTTAGTACTGTTTTCATAAGTACTAATAAAAATTGGCCACTCATCAGACTTACCGGAGAATGTAGGCAAAGGTCTCTCCAAAACTTTCCTTGGCGGGGGTTGAGCTTGATGTGCAACATTCACAGCAGATGGTCTTGTATGTTGAATTTTCGCGACAGAGTGAACACTGGACGTCTGTACCCATTTTGCGGTACGATGGTATCTTGTGACACTGCTAGCTCCATCTGATTGTTCATCTTCATGTTTTTTGAGAAGTGCAAACTTTTGCTCTAGATACAACGCTTGTTTGACAGACTGTTCCTTAAGCAAAATCTTCTTCTCTTCCAGTAATTTCTCTTCCATAAGCCTTTTCTCTTCAAGCAATTGTAGCTCCAACCCAATCGCTCTGGCACGACTTCTAATGGAGTGCTCACTTCGCACACTTTTAGTGTCTTTACTGTTCAAAAGAATTTTCTGTCCGGTATTTTGCAGTTCAATTACAGATGAATCTGCATTATTTTCAGTGGAAGTTTTCTTGACGCATTTGGCACACTCCCAAGCTCTTTTCTGTACATCTGCGTCCACCTTTGCGCAGCTAAAATGCAGCCAAACGTTACACTTGTCACACTGCACCATGTCTTCCATCTCGTTAGGCTCCAAACAAATATCGCAGTCTCCTCGTATCATTTTCTTCAGGATTTTCTTCGTTAGCACAGAATTTTTTAGAATGTTGTTTCCAAATTTAAAACAAAAACAGCTTTTTAGAATTTTATAAATTTAATTTTAACTAGCAAATGTAATGAAAAGTTAGACAAAGAAATAAAAAGAAAATTAAATTTTAAAAAAGACTAAAAAATTCTGCTGCTTCTTCTGTGCTCTTTTCAATTTTTCTGATAATTTTTCATCAACAAAATAATAAAAAAACAAACTTGAAATCAATGAATTAAAGAAATTAAAATTAAAAGTACAGTAATTAAATTCAAAGTGTTTTGAAATATATATGTCATGAGCGGGTGATTTCGGCGACAACAGTAATGATAATTGCATCATTAGCTTTAGTAGCTTTTTAACCTAAAATTAGTTGTGGAAAGAAAAAAATTCGAAACATTTTTGTAATTAGCTTTTGGAAATACTAAGAGTGTGCAGTGCTAACTTTACATTGGGAATTCAGCCATTAAAAAAGCAAAATTCCAAAATGTAATGATGCAATTAATTGTAGCTTTTTAATCTAAGATTAGTTGTGGGAAGAAAAAAATTCCGAAATTTTGTTTTAATTAGCTTTAAAAAATGCCCAGGGTTTGTAGTGCTAACTTTACATTGGGAATTCAGCCATTAAGAAAGCAAAATTCCAAAATGTAATGATGCAATTAATTGTAGCATTTTAATCTAAAATTAGCTGTGGAAAGAAAAAAATTCCAAAAATTTTTTTTAATTATCTTTAAAAAATACCCAGGATGTGTAGTGCTAAGTTGACATTGTGAATTCAGCCATTAAAAAGGCAAAATTCCAAAATGTAATGATGTAATTAATTGTAGCATTTTAATCTAAAATTTGTTGTGGAAAGAAAAAAATTCCAAATTTTTTTTTAATTAGCATTTGGAAACACTATGGTTGTGTAGTGCTAACTTGGCATTGTGAATTCAGCCATTAAAAAAGGAAAATTCCAAAATGTAATGATGCAATTCATTGTAGCTTTTTAATCTATAATTATTTGTGGAAAAAAAATTCCAAAAATTTTTTTTAATTAGCATTTGGAACTACTAAGGGTGTGTAGTGCTAACTTGACTTTTTGCATTCAGCCATTAAAAAAGGAAAATTCCAAAATGTAATGATGCAATTAATTGTAACTTTTTAATCTAAAATTAGTTGTGGAAAGAAAAAAAATCCAATTTCTTTTTAATTAGCTAAAGAATACCCAGGGTGTGTAGTTCTAACTTGACATTGTGAATTCAGGTATTAAAAAAGCAAAGTTCCAAAATCTAATGATGCAATTAATTGTAGCTTTTTAATCTAAAATTAGTTGTGGAAAAAAAATCTGGACATACTAAGGGTGTGTAGTGCTAACTTGAAATTGTGAATTCAGCCATTAAAAAAGCAATATGCCAAAATGTAATGATGCAATTAATTGTAGCTTTTTACTCTAAAATTAGCTGTGGAAAGAAAAAAATTCCAAAAAAATTTTTTAATTATCTTTAAAAAATACCCAGGATCTGTAGTGCTAAGTTGACATTGTGAATTCAGCCATTAAAAAGGCAAAATTCCAAAATGTAATGATGTAATTAATTGTAGCATTTTAATCTAAAAGTAGTTGTGGAAAGAAAAAAATTGAAATTTTTTTTTTAAATTAGCATTTGGAAATACTATGGGTGTGTAGTGCTAACTTGACATTGTGAATTCAGCCATTAAAAAAGGAAAATTCCAAAATGTAATGATGCAATTAATTGTAGCTTTTTAATCTAAAATTAGTTGAGGAAAGAAAAAAATTCCAAAAAAAATTTTTTAATTAGCCTTAAAAAATACCCAGGGTGTGTAGTGCTAACTTGACATTGTGAATTCAGCCACTAAAAAAGCAAAATTCCAAAATCTAATGATGCAATTAAAAATGCAAAATTCCAAAATGTAATGATACAATTAATTGTAGCTTTTTAATCTAAAATTAGTTGTGGAAAGAAAAATTCCCAATTTTTTTTAATTACCTTTAAAAAATACCCAGGGTGTGCAGTGCTAACTTAACATTGTGAATTCAGCCATTAAAAAAGCAAAATTCCAAAATGTAATGATAATTGCGTCATTAGCTTTAGTAGCTTTTTAACCTAAAATTAGTTGTGGAAAGAAAAAAATTCGAAACATTTTTGTAATTAGCTTTTGGAAATACTAAGAGTGTGCAGTGCTAACTTTACATTGGGAATTCAGCCATTAAAAAAGCAAAATTCCAAAATGTAATGATGCAATTAATTGTAGCTTTTTAATCTAAGATTAGTTGTGGGAAGAAAAAAATTCCGAAATTTTGTTTTAATTAGCTTTAAAAAATGCCCAGGGTTTGTAGTGCTAAGTTGACATTGTGAATTCAGACATTAAAAAAGTAAAATTCCAAAATGTAATGATGCAATTAATTGTATCTTTTTAATCTGAAATTAGTTGTGGAAAGAAAAAATTCCAAAAAATATTTTTAATTAGCTTTTGGAAATACTAAGGATGTGTAGTGCTAACTTCACATTCTGAATTAAGCCATTAAAAAAGCAAAATTCCAAAATGTAATGATGCAATTAATTGTAGCTTTTTAATCTAAAATTAGTTGTGGAAAGAAAAAAATTCCAAAAAAATTTTTTAATTAGCTTTTGGAAATACTAAGGATATGTAGTGCTAACTTCACATTGTGAATTAAGCCATTAAAAAGGAAAATTCCAAAATGTAATGATGCAAGTAATTGAAGCCTTTTCATCTAAAATTAGTTGTGGAAAAAAAAAAATTCCAAATTTTTTTTTTAAGTAGCTTTAGAAAATAGCCAGGGTGTGTAGTGCTAACTTGACATTGTGAATTCAGCCATTAAAAAAGCAAAATTCTAAAATGTAATGATGCAATTAATTGTAGCTTTTTAATCTAAAATTACTTGTGAAAAAAAAATTCCATTTTTTTTAATTAGCTTTAAAAAATACCCAGGGTGTGTAGTGCTAACTTGACATTGTGAATTCAGCCATTAAAAAAAGCAAAATTCCAAAATCTAATGATGTAATTAATTGTAGCTTTTTAATCTAAAATTAGTTGCGGAAACAAAAAATTCCAAAATTTTTTTTAATTAGCTTTAAAAAATACTCAGGGTGTGTAGTGCTAAATTAACGTTGTGAATTCAGCCATTAAAAAAGCAAAATTCCAAAATGTAATGATGCAATTAATTGTATCTGTTTAATATAAAATTAGTTGTGGAAAGAAAAACATTCCCTAAAATTATTTTAATTAGCTTTTGGAAATGCTAAGGATGTGTAGTGCTAACTTCACATTGTGAATAAAGCCATTAAAAAAGCAAAATTCCAAAATGTAATGATGGAATTAATTGTAGTTTTTAATCTAAAATTAGTTGTGAAAAAAAAAAATCCAAACATTTTTTTTAATTAGCTGTAGAAAATAACCACGGTGTGTAGTGCTCACTTGACACTGTGAATTCATCCATTAAAAAAGCAAAATTCCAAAATGTAATGATGAAATTAATTGTAGCCTTTTAATCTAAAATTAGTTGTGGAAAGAAAAAAATCAAAATTTTTCTTTTAATTAACTTTTAAAAATACCCAGGGTGTGTAGTGCTAATTTAACATTGTGAAATCAGCCATTAAAAAGGCAAAATTCCAAAATGTAATGACGTAATTAATTGTAGCATTTTAATCTAAAATTAGTTGTGGAAAGAAAAAAATTTAAACATTTTTTTTAAATTAGCATTTGGAAATACTATGGGTGTGTAGTGCTAACTTGACATTGTGAATTCAGCCATTAAAAAAGGAAAATTCCAAAATGTAATGATGCAATTAATTGTAGCTTTTTAATCTAAAATTAGTTGAGGAAAGAAAAAAATTCCAAAAAATTTTTTTTAATTAGCTTTAAAAAATACCCAGGGTGTGTAGTGCTAACTTGACATTGTGAATTCAGCCACTAAAAAAGTAAAATTCCAAAATCTATGTCTTCTTATATTCCATTAAAAACCAATTCTCAAAATTGTCATAAAATAAGTTGCTGCTTTGCTCATTACATGTTGTTTAGGCATAACACTAACAACGTGTGATTGAGTAAACTAGCATACCCATTAAGTATGACATCGATATAAATAAAATAATGCGAATTATAAGGGACATACATAAATAAGACACGGTAATTCCCTCCGCATTAGTTCAGCCGCCATCCCTGGAGGTAAATCTGAGACAACAACCAGCTCTAGTCTCAGAACATCGCGTCACACATCTTTCCTATCCTTCTTTCTATTCTTCACCAGATGCCGCGCTGTGTTAAGAAAAACATATAAAGGGTATTCATAATCCCTTGAGCGCGTGCAAAGTTATAAAAAAAAAAAAAAAAAAAATGATGCAATTAAAAATGCAAAATTCCAAAATGTAATGATACAATTAATTGTAGCTTTTTAATCTAAAATTAGTTGTGGAAAGAAAAATTCCAATTTTTTTTTTAATTACCTTTAAAAAATACCCAGGGTGTGCAGAGCTAACTTAACATTGTGAATTCAGCCATTAAAAAAGCAAAATTCCAAAATGTAATGATAATTGCATCATTAGCTTTAGTAGCTTTTTAACCTAAAACTAGTTGTGGAAAGAAAAAAATTCGAAAAAATTTTGTAATTAGCTTTTGGAAATACTAAGAGTTTGCAGTGCTAATTTTACATTGGGAATTCAGCCATTAAAAAGCAAAATTCCAAAATGTAATGATGCAATTAATTGTAGCTTTTTAATCTAAAATTAGTTGTGGAAAGAAAAAAATTCCGAAATTTTTTTTTAATTAGCTTTAAAAAATGCCCAGGGTGTGTAGTACTAAGTTGACATTGTGAATTCAGCCATTAAAAAAGCAAAATTCCAAAATGTAATGATGCACTTAATTGTATCTTTTTAATGTAAAATTAGTTGTGGAAAGAAAAAAATTCCAAAAAATTTTTTTAATTAGCTTTTGGAAATACTAAGGATGTGTAGTGCTAACTTCACATTGTGAATTAATCCATTAAAAAAGCAAAATTCCAAAATGTTATGATGCAATTAATTGTAGCTTTTTAGTCTAAAATTAGTTGTGGAAAAAAAAAATTCCAAAAAAAAATTTTAATTAGCTTTTCGAGATACTAAGGATGTGTAGTGCTAACTTGACATTGTGAATTCAGCCATTAAAAAAGCAAAATTCCAAAATGTAATGATGTAATTAATTGTAGCTTTATAATCTAAAATTAGCTGTGGAAAGAAAAAAATTCCAATTTTTTTTAATTAGCTTTAAAAAATACCCAGGGTGTGTAGTGCTAAATTAACATTGTGAATTCAGCCATTAAAAAAGCAAAATTAAAAAATGTAATGATGCAACTAATTGTACCTTTTTAACCTAAAATTAGTTGTGGAAACAAAAAAATCCAATTTTTTTTTAATTAGCTTTAAAAAATACCCAGGGTGTGTAGTGCTAAATTAACATTGTGAATTCAGCCATTAAAAAAGCAAAATTCCAAAATGTAATGATGCAATTAATTGTACCTTTGTAACCTAAAATTAGATGTGGAAAGAAAAAAATTCTAAAAAAATTTTTTAATTAGCATTTGGAAATACTAAGGATGTGTAGTGCTAACTTCACATTGTGAATTGAGCCATTAAAAAATCAAAATTCCAAAATGTAATCATGCAATTAATTGTAGCTTTTTAATCTAAAATTAGTTGGGGAAAGAAAATAATTCCAAAAAAAAATTTTAATAAGCTTTTGGAAATACTAAGGATGTGAAGTGCTAACTTGACATTGTGAATAAAGCCATTAAAAAAGCAAAATTCCAAAATGTAATGATGCAATTAATTGTAGCTTTTTAATCTAAAATTAGTTGTGGAAAGAAAAATTCCAAAAATTTTTTTTAATTCGCTTTAAAAAATACCCAGGGTGTGTAGTGCTAACTTAACATTGTGAATTCAGCCATTAAAAAGGCCATATTCCAAAATGTAATGATGCAATTAATTGAAGCCTTTTAATCTAAAATTAGTTGTGGAAAGAAAAAAATTTTAATTAGCATTTGGAAATACTAAGGATGTGTAGTGCTAATTTGACATTGTGTATTCAGCCATTAAAAAGCAAAATTCCAAAATGTAATGATGCAATTAATTGTAGCTTTTTAATCTAAAATTAGTTGAGGAAAGAAAAAAATTCCAAAAAATTTTTTTTAATTAACTTTAAAAGATACCCAGGGTGTGTAGTGCAAACTTGACATTGTGCATTCAGCCACTAAAAAAGCAAAATACCAAAATATAATGATGCAATTAAAAATGCAAAATTCCAAAATGTAATGATACAATTAATTGTAGCGTTTTAATCTAAAATTAGTTGTGGAAAGAAAAAATTCAAAAATTTTTTTTTAATTAACTTTTAAAAATACCCAGGGTGTGTAGTGCTAATTTAACATTGTGAATTCAGCCATAACAAAAGCAAAATTCCAAAATCTAATGATGCAATTAATTGTAGCATTTTAATCTAAAATTAGTTGTGGAAAAAAGAAAATTCCAAAATTTTTTTTTAATTAGCATTTTGAAATACTATGGGTGTGTAGTGCTAACTTGACATTGTGAATTCAGCCATTAAAAAAGGAAAATTCCAAAATGTAATGATGCAACTAATTGTAGCTTTTTAATCTAAAATTAGTTGAGGAAAGAAAAAAATTCCAAAAATTTTTTTTTAATTAGCTTTAAAAAATACCCAGGGTGTGTAGAGCTAATTTGACATTGTGAATTCAGCCACTAAAAAGCAAAATTCCAAAATCTAATGATGCAATGAATGAATTCAGCCATTAAAAAAGCTAAATTCCAAAATGTAATGATGCAATTAATTGTAGCTTTTTAATCTAAAATTAGTTGTGGGAAGAAAAAAATTCCGAATTTTTTTTTTTAATTAGCTTTAAAAAATGCCCAGGGTTTGTAGTGCTAAGTTGACATTGTGAATTCAGACATTAAAAAAGCTGAATTCCAAAATGTAACGATGCAATTAATTGTATCTTTTTAATCTAAAATTAGTTGTGGAAAGAAAAAAATTCCAAAAATTTTTTTTAATTAGCTTTTGGAAATACTAAGGATGTGTAGTGTTAACTTCACATTCTGAATTAAGCCATTAAAAAAGCAAAATTCCAAAATGTAATGATGCAATTAATTGTAGCTTTTTAATCTAAAATTAGCTGTTGAATGAAAAAAATTCCAAAAAAAAATTTTAATTAGCTTTTGGAAATACTAAGGATATGTAGTGCTAACTTCACATTGTGAATCAAGCCATTAAAAAGGAAAATTCCAAAATGTAATGATGCAATTAATTGAAGCCCTTTCATCTAAAATTAGTTGTGGAAAGAAAAAAATTCCAAAAATTGTTTTTTAAGTAGCTTTAGAAAATACCCAGGGTATGTAGTGCTAACTTGACATTGTGAATTCAGCCATTAAAAAAGCAAAATTCTAAAATGTAATGATGCAATTAATTGTAGCTTTTTAATCTAAAATTATTTGTGGAAAAAAAATTCCAATTTTTTTTTTTAATTAGCATTTGGAACTACTAAGGGTGTGTAGTGCTAACTTGACTTTGTGCATTCAGCCATTAAAAAAGGAAAATTCCAAAATGTAATGATGCAATTAATTGTAACTTTTTAATCTATAATTAGTTGTGGAAACAAAAAAAATCCAATTTTTTTTTAATTAGCTAAAGAATACCCAGGGTGTGTAGTGCTAACTTGACATTGTGAATTCAGCCATTAAAAAAGCAAAATTCCATAATCTAATGATGCAATTAATTGTGGCTTTTTAATCTAAAATTAGTTGTGAAAAGAAAAATTCCAAATTTTTTTTAATTACCTTTAAAAAATACCCAGGGTGTGCAGTGCTAACTTAACATTGTGAATTCAGCCATTAAAAAAGCAAAATTCCAAAATGTAATGATAATTGCATCATTAGCTTTAGTAGCTTTTTAACCTAAAATTAGTTGTGGAAAGAAAAAAATTCTAAACATTTTTGTAATTAGCTTTTGGAAATACTAAGAGTGTGCAGTGCTAACTTTACATTGTGAATTCAGCCATTAAAAAAGCAAAATTCCAAAATGTAATGATGCAATTAATTGTATCTTTTTAATATAAAATTAGTTGTGGAAAGAAAAACATTCCCTAAAATTTTTTTAATTAGCTTTTGGAAATACTAAGGATGTGAAGTGCTAACTTGACATTGTGAATAAAGCCATTAAAAAAGCAAAATTCCAAAATGTAATGATGCAATTAATTGTAGCTTTTTAATCTAAAATTAGTTGTGGAAAGAAAAATTCCAAAAATTTTTTTTAATTCGCTTTAAAAAATACCCAGGGTGTGTAGTGCTAACTTAACATTGTGAATTCAGCCATTAAAAAGGCCATATTCCAAAATGTAATGATGCAATTAATTGAAGCCTTTTAATCTAAAATTAGTTGTGGAAAGAAAAAAATTTTAATTAGCATTTGGAAATACTAAGGATGTGTAGTGCTAATTTGACATTGTGTATTCAGCCATTAAAAAGCAAAATTCCAAAATGTAATGATGCAATTAATTGTAGCTTTTTAATCTAAAATTAGTTGAGGAAAGAAAAAAATTCCAAAAAATTTTTTTTAATTAACTTTAAAAGATACCCAGGGTGTGTAGTGCAAACTTGACATTGTGCATTCAGCCACTAAAAAAGCAAAATACCAAAATATAATGATGCAATTAAAAATGCAAAATTCCAAAATGTAATGATACAATTAATTGTAGCGTTTTAATCTAAAATTAGTTGTGGAAAGAAAAAATTCAAAATTTTTTTTTTAATTAACTTTTAAAAATACCCAGGGTGTGTAGTGCTAATTTAACATTGTGAATTCAGCCATAACAAAAGCAAAATTCCAAAATCTAATGATGCAATTAATTGTAGCATTTTAATCTAAAATTAGTTGTGGAAAGAAGAAAATTCCAAAATTTTTTTTTAATTAGCATTTTGAAATACTATGTGTGTGTAGTGCTAACTTGACATTGTGAATTCAGCCATTAAAAAAGGAAAATTCCAAAATGTAATGATGCAACTAATTGTAGCTTTTTAATCTAAAATTAGTTGAGGAAAGAAAAAAATTCCAAAAATTTTTTTTTAATTAGCTTTAAAAAATACCCAGGGTGTGTAGAGCTAATTTGACATTGTGAATTCAGCCACTAAAAAGCAAAATTCCAAAATCTAATGATGCAATGAATGAATTCAGCCATTAAAAAAGCTAAATTCCAAAATGTAATGATGCAATTAATTGTAGCTTTTTAATCTAAAATTAGTTGTGGGAAGAAAAAAATTCCGAATTTTTTTTTTAATTAGCTTTAAAAAATGCCCAGGGTTTGTAGTGCTAAGTTGACATTGTGAATTCAGACATTAAAAAAGCTGAATTCCAAAATGTAACGATGCAATTAATTGTATCTTTTTAATCTAAAATTAGTTGTGGAAAGAAAAAAATTCCAAAAATTTTTTTTAATTAGCTTTTGGAAATACTAAGGATGTGTAGTGTTAACTTCACATTCTGAATTAAGCCATTAAAAAAGCAAAATTCCAAAATGTAATGATGCAATTAATTGTAGCTTTTTAATCTAAAATTAGCTGTTGAATGAAAAAAATTCCAAAAAAAATTTTTAATTAGCTTTTGGAAATACTAAGGATATGTAGTGCTAACTTCACATTGTGAATCAAGCCATTAAAAAGGAAAATTCCAAAATGTAATGATGCAATTAATTGAAGCCCTTTCATCTAAAATTAGTTGTGGAAAGAAAAAAATTCCAAAAATTGTTTTTTAAGTAGCTTTAGAAAATACCCAGGGTATGTAGTGCTAACTTGACATTGTGAATTCAGCCATTAAAAAAGCAAAATTCTAAAATGTAATGATGCAATTAATTGTAGCTTTTTAATCTAAAATTATTTGTGGAAAAAAAATTCCAATTTTTTTTTTTAATTAGCATTTGGAACTACTAAGGGTGTGTAGTGCTAACTTGACTTTGTGCATTCAGCCATTAAAAAAGGAAAATTCCAAAATGTAATGATGCAATTAATTGTAACTTTTTAATCTATAATTAGTTGTGGAAACAAAAAAAATCCAATTTTTTTTAATTAGCTAAAGAATACCCAGGGTGTGTAGTGCTAACTTGACATTGTGAATTCAGCCATTAAAAAAGCAAAATTCCATAATCTAATGATGCAATTAATTGTGGCTTTTTAATATAAAATTAGTTGTGAAAAGAAAAATTCCAAATTTTTTTTAATTACCTTTAAAAAATACCCAAGGTGTGCAGTGCTAACTTAACATTGTGAATTCAGCCATTAAAAAAGCAAAATTCCAAAATGTAATGATAATTGCATCATTAGCTTTAGTAGCTTTTTAACCTAAAATTAGTTGTGGAAAGAAAAAAATTCTAAACATTTTTGTAATTAGCTTTTGGAAATACTAAGAGTGTGCAGTGCTAACTTTACATTGTGAATTCAGCCATTAAAAAAGCAAAATTCCAAAATGTAATGATGCAATTAATTGTATCTTTTTAATATAAAATTAGTTGTGGAAAGAAAAACATTCCCTAAAATTTTTTTAATTAGCTTTTGGAAATACTAAGGATGTGTAGTGCTAACTTCACATTGTGAATAAAGCCATTAAAAAAGCAAAATTCCAAAATGTAATGATGGAATTAATTGTAGCTTTTTAATCTAAAATTAGTTGTGAAAAAAAAATTCCAAACATTTTTTTTAATTAGCTGTAACCACGGTGTGTAGTGCTAACTTGACACTGTGAATTCATCCATTAAAAAAGCAAAATTCCAAAATGTAATGATGAAATTAATTGTAGCCTTTTAATCTAAAATTAGTGGTGGAAAGAAAAAAATCAAAATTTTTCTTCTAATTAACTTTTAAAAATACCCAGGGTGTGTAGTGCTAATTTAACATTGTGAATTCAGCCATTAAAAAAGCAAAATTCCAAAATGTAATGATGCAATTAATTGTAGCTTTTTAATCTAAAATTAGGTGTGGAAAGAAAAAAATTCCAAATTTTTTTTTTAACTAGCATTTGTACATACTAAGGGTGTGTAGTGCTAACTTGAAATTGTGAATTCAGCCATTAAAAAGGCAAAATTCTAAAATGTAATGACGTAATTAATTGTAGCATTTTAATCTAAAATTAGTTGTGGAAAGAAAAAAATTTAAACATTTTTTTTTAAATTAGCATTTGGAAATACTATGGGTGTGTAGTGCTGACTTGACATTGTGAATTCAGCCATTAAAAAAGGAAAATTCCAAAATGTAATGATGCAATTAATTGTAGTTTTTTAATCTAAAATTAGTTGAGGAAAGAAAAAAATTCCAAAAAAACTTTTTTAATTAGCTTTAAAAAATACCCAGGGTGTGTAGTACTAACTTGACATTGTCAATTCAGCCACTAAAAAAGTAAGATTCCAAAATCTAATGATGCAATTAAAAATGCAAAATTCCAAAATGTAATGATACAATTAATTGTAGCTTTTTAATCTAAAAGTAGTTTTGGAAAGAAAAATTCCAATTTTTTTTTAATTACCTTTAAAAAATACCCAGGGTGTGCAGAGCTAACTTAACATTGTGAATTCAGCCATTAAAAAAGCAAAATTCCAAAATGTAATGATAATTGCATCATTAGCTTTAGTAGCTTTTTAACCTAAAATTAGTTTTGGAAAGAAAAAAATTCGAAAAATTTTTGTAATTAGCTTTTGGAAATACTAAGAGTGTGCAGTGCTAATTTTACATTGGGAATTCAGCCATTAAAAAAGCAAAATTCCAAAATGTAATGATGCAATTAATTGTAGCTTTTTAATCTAAATTTAGTTGTGGAAAGAAAAAAATTCCGAAATTTTTTTTAATTAGCTTTAAAAAATGCCCAGGGTGTGTAGTGCTAAGTTGACATTGTGAATTCAGCCATTAAAAAAGCAAAATTCCAAAATGTAATGATGCAATTAATTGTATCTTTTTAATGTAAAATTAGTTGTGGAAAGAAAAAAATTCCAAAAAATTTTTTAATTAGCTTTTGGAAATACTAAGGATGTGTAGTGCTAACTTCACATTGTGAATTAATCCATTAAAAAAGCAAAATTCCAAAATGTTATGATGCAATTAATTGTAGCTTTTTAATCTAAAATTAGTTGTGGAAAAAAAATTCCAAAAAAAATTTTTAATTAGCTTTTGGAGATACTAAGTATGTGTAGTGCTAACTTGACATTGTGAATTCAGCCATTAAAAAAGCAAAATTCTAAAATATAATGATGCAATTAATTGTAGCCTTTTAATCTAAAATAATTTGTGGAAAAAAAAATTCCAAAAAATTTTTTTAATTAGCATTTGGAACTACTAAGGGTGTGTAGTGCTAACTTGACTTTGTGCATTCAGCCATTAAAAAAGGAAAATTCCAAAATGTAATGATGCATTTAATTGTAACTTTTTAACCTAAAATTAGTTGTGGAAAGAAAAAAAATCCAATTTTTTTTAATTATACTTAGTGCTTATATGTAGTGCTGACTTGACATTGTGCATTCAGCCATTAAAAAAGGAAAATTTGAAAATGTAATGATGCAATTAATTGTAACTTTTTAATCTAAAATTAGTTGTGGAAAGAAAAAAATTCCAAACATTTTTCTTAAGTATCTTTAAAAAATACCCAGGATGTGTAGTTCTAAGTTGACATTGACATTAAGAAAGCAAAATTCCAAAATGTAATGATGTAATTAATTGTAGCTTTTTAATCTAAAATTAGTTGTGGAAAGAAAAAAATTCCATTTTTTTTAATTAGCTTTAAAAATACCCAGGGTGTGTAGTGCTAACTTGACATTGTGAATTCAGCCATTAAAAAAGCAAAATTCCAAAATCTAATGATGCAATTAATTGTAGCTTTTTAATCTAAAATTAGTTGCGGAAACAAAAAATTCCAAAGTTTTTTTTAATTAGCTTTAAAAAATACTCAGGGTGTGTAGTGTTAAATTAACATTGTGAATTCAGCCATTAAAAAAGCAAAATTCCAAAATGTAATGATGCAATTAATTGTATCTTTTTAATATAAAATTAGTTGTGGAAAGAAAAACATTCCCTAAAATTTTTTTAATTAGCTTTTGGAAATACTAAGGATGTGTAGTGCTAACTTCACATTGTGAATAAAGCCATTAAAAAAGCAAAATTCCAAAATGTAATGATGGAATTAATTGTAGCTTTTTAATCTAAAATTAGTTGTGAAAAAAAAAATTCCAAACATTTTTTTTAATTAGCTGTAACCACGGTGTGTAGTGCTAACTTGACACTGTGAATTCATCCATTAAAAAAGCAAAATTCCAAAATGTAATGATGAAATTAATTGTAGCCTTTTAATCTAAAATTAGTTGTGGAAAGAAAAAAATCAAAATTTTTCTTCTAATTAACTTTTAAAAATACCCAGGGTGTGTAGTGCTAATTTAACATTGTGAATTCAGCCATTAAAAAAGCAAAATTCCAAAATGTAATGATGCAATTAATTGTAGCTTTTTAATCTAAAATTAGGTGTGGAAAGAAAAAAATTCCAATTTTTTTTTTTAACTAGCATTTGTACATACTAAGGGTGTGTAGTGCTAACTTGAAATTGTGAATTCAGCCATTAAAAAGGCAAAATTCTAAAATGTAATGACGTAATTAATTGTAGCATTTTAATCTAAAATTAGTTGTGGAAAGAAAAAAATTTAAACATTTTTTTTTAAATTAGCATTTGGAAATACTATGGGTGTGTAGTGCTGACTTGACATTGTGAATTCAGCCATTAAAAAAGGAAAATTCCAAAATGTAATGATGCAATTAATTGTAGCTTTTTAATCTAAAATTAGTTGAGGAAAGAAAAAAATTCCAAAAAAATTTTTTTAATTAGCTTTAAAAAATACCCAGGGTGTGTAGTACTAACTTGACATTGTCAATTCAGCCACTAAAAAAGTAAAATTCCAAAATCTAATGATGCAATTAAAAATGCAAAATTCCAAAATGTAATGATAATTGCATCATTAGCTTTAGTAGCTTTTTAACCTAAAATTAGTTGTGGAAAGAAAAAAATTCGAAAAATTTTTGTAATTAGCTTTTGGAAATACTAAGAGTGTGCAGTGCTAATTTTACATTGGGAATTCAGCCATTAAAAAAGCAAAATTCCAAAATGTAATGATGCAATTAATTGTAGCTTTTTAATCTAAATTTAGTTGTGGAAAGAAAAAAATTCCGAAATTTTTTTTAATTAGCTTTAAAAAATGCCCAGGGTGTGTAGTGCTAAGTTGACATTGTGAATTCAGCCATTAAAAAAGCAAAATTCCAAAATGTAATGATGCAATTAATTGTATCTTTTTAATGTAAAATTAGTTGTGGAAAGAAAAAAATTCCAAAAAATTTTTTAATTAGCTTTTGGAAATACTAAGGATGTGTAGTGCTAACTTCACATTGTGAATTAATCCATTAAAAAAGCAAAATTCCAAAATGTTATGATGCAATTAATTGTAGCTTTTTAATCTAAAATTAGTTGTGGAAAAAAAAATTCCAAAAAAAATTTTTAATTAGCTTTTGGAGATACTAAGTATGTGTAGTGCTAACTTGACATTGTGAATTCAGCCATTAAAAAAGCAAAATTCTAAAATATAATGATGCAATTAATTGTAGCCTTTTAATCTAAAATAATTTGTGGAAAAAAAAATTCCAAAAAATTTTTTTAATTAGCATTTGGAACTACTAAGGGTGTGTAGTGCTAACTTGACTTTGTGCATTCAGCCATTAAAAAAGGAAAATTCCAAAATGTAATGATGCATTTAATTGTAACTTTTTAACCTAAAATTAGTTGTGGAAAGAAAAAAAATCCAATTTTTTTTAATTATACTTAGTGCTTATATGTAGTGCTGACTTGACATTGTGCATTCAGCCATTAAAAAAGGAAAATTTGAAAATGTAATGATGCAATTAATTGTAACTTTTTAATCTAAAATTAGTTGTGGAAAGAAAAAAATTCCAAACATTTTTCTTAAGTATCTTTAAAAAATACCCAGGATGTGTAGTTCTAAGTTGACATTGTGAATTCAGCCATTAAGAAAGCAAAATTCCAAAATGTAATGATGTAATTAATTGTAGCTTTTTAATCTAAAATTAGTTGTGGAAAGAAAAAAATTCCATTTTTTTTAATTAGCTTTAAAAATACCCAGGGTGTGTAGTGCTAACTTGACATTGTGAATTCAGCCATTAAAAAAGCAAAATTCCAAAATCTAATGATGCAATTAATTGTAGCTTTTTAATCTAAAATTAGTTGCGGAAACAAAAAATTCCAAAGTTTTTTTTAATTAGCTTTAAAAAATACTCAGGGTGTGTAGTGTTAAATTAACATTGTGAATTCAGCCATTAAAAAAGCAAAATTCCAAAATGTAATGATGCAATTAATTGTATCTTTTTAATATAAAATTAGTTGTGGAAAGAAAAACATTCCCTAAAATTTTTTTAATTAGCTTTTGGAAATACTAAGGATGTGTAGTGCTAACTTCACATTGTGAATAAAGCCATTAAAAAAGCAAAATTCCAAAATGTAATGATGGAATTAATTGTAGCTTTTTAATCTAAAATTAGTTGTGAAAAAAAAAATTCCAAACATTTTTTTTAATTAGCTGTAACCACGGTGTGTAGTGCTAACTTGACACTGTGAATTCATCCATTAAAAAAGCAAAATTCCAAAATGTAATGATGAAATTAATTGTAGCCTTTTAATCTAAAATTAGTTGTGGAAAGAAAAAAATCAAAATTTTTCTTCTAATTAACTTTTAAAAATACCCAGGGTGTGTAGTGCTAATTTAACATTGTGAATTCAGCCATTAAAAAAGCAAAATTCCAAAATGTAATGATGCAATTAATTGTAGCTTTTTAATCTAAAATTAGGTGTGGAAAGAAAAAAATTCCAATTTTTTTTTTTAACTAGCATTTGTACATACTAAGGGTGTGTAGTGCTAACTTGAAATTGTGAATTCAGCCATTAAAAAGGCAAAATTCTAAAATGTAATGACGTAATTAATTGTAGCATTTTAATCTAAAATTAGTTGTGGAAAGAAAAAAATTCCAAAAATTGTTTTTTAAGTAGCTTTAGAAAATACCCAGGGTATGTAGTGCTAACTTGACATTGTGAATTCAGCCATTAAAAAAGCAAAATTCTAAAATGTAATGATGCAATTAATTGTAGCTTTTTAATCTAAAATTATTTGTGGAAAAAAAATTCCAATTTTTTTTTTAATTAGCATTTGGAACTACTAAGGGTGTGTAGTGCTAACTTGACTTTGTGCATTCAGCCATTAAAAAAGGAAAATTCCAAAATGTAATGATGCAATTAATTGTAACTTTTTAATCTATAATTAGTTGTGGAAACAAAAAAAATCCAATTTTTTTTTAATTAGCTAAAGAATACCCAGGGTGTGTAGTGCTAACTTGACATTGTGAATTCAGCCATTAAAAAAGCAAAATTCCATAATCTAATGATGCAATTAATTGTGGCTTTTTAATCTAAAATTAGTTGTGAAAAGAAAAATTCCAAATTTTTTTTAATTACCTTTAAAAAATACCCAGGGTGTGCAGTGCTAACTTAACATTGTGAATTCAGCCATTAAAAAAGCAAAATTCCAAAATGTAATGATAATTGCATCATTAGCTTTAGTAGCTTTTTAACCTAAAATTAGTTGTGGAAAGAAAAAAATTCTAAACATTTTTGTAATTAGCTTTTGGAAATACTAAGAGTGTGCAGTGCTAACTTTACATTGTGAATTCAGCCATTAAAAAAGCAAAATTCCAAAATGTAATGATGCAATTAATTGTATCTTTTTAATATAAAATTAGTTGTGGAAAGAAAAACATTCCCTAAAATTTTTTTAATTAGCTTTTGGAAATACTAAGGATGTGTAGTGCTAACTTCACATTGTGAATAAAGCCATTAAAAAAGCAAAATTCCAAAATGTAATGATGGAATTAATTGTAGCTTTTTAATCTAAAATTAGTTGTGAAAAAAAAAATTCCAAACATTTTTTTTAATTAGCTGTAACCACGGTGTGTAGTGCTAACTTGACACTGTGAATTCATCCATTAAAAAAGCAAAATTCCAAAATGTAATGATGAAATTAATTGTAGCCTTTTAATCTAAAATTAGTGGTGGAAAGAAAAAAATCAAAATTTTTCTTCTAATTAACTTTTAAAAATACCCAGGGTGTGTAGTGCTAATTTAACATTGTGAATTCAGCCATTAAAAAAGCAAAATTCCAAAATGTAATGATGCAATTAATTGTAGCTTTTTAATCTAAAATTAGGTGTGGAAAGAAAAAAATTCCAAATTTTTTTTTTAACTAGCATTTGTACATACTAAGGGTGTGTAGTGCTAACTTGAAATTGTGAATTCAGCCATTAAAAAGGCAAAATTCTAAAATGTAATGACGTAATTAATTGTAGCATTTTAATCTAAAATTAGTTGTGGAAAGAAAAAAATTTAAACATTTTTTTTTAAATTAGCATTTGGAAATACTATGGGTGTGTAGTGCTGACTTGACATTGTGAATTCAGCCATTAAAAAAGGAAAATTCCAAAATGTAATGATGCAATTAATTGTAGTTTTTTAATCTAAAATTAGTTGAGGAAAGAAAAAAATTCCAAAAAAACTTTTTTAATTAGCTTTAAAAAATACCCAGGGTGTGTAGTACTAACTTGACATTGTCAATTCAGCCACTAAAAAAGTAAGATTCCAAAATCTAATGATGCAATTAAAAATGCAAAATTCCAAAATGTAATGATACAATTAATTGTAGCTTTTTAATCTAAAAGTAGTTTTGGAAAGAAAAATTCCAATTTTTTTTTAATTACCTTTAAAAAATACCCAGGGTGTGCAGAGCTAACTTAACATTGTGAATTCAGCCATTAAAAAAGCAAAATTCCAAAATGTAATGATAATTGCATCATTAGCTTTAGTAGCTTTTTAACCTAAAATTAGTTTTGGAAAGAAAAAAATTCGAAAAATTTTTGTAATTAGCTTTTGGAAATACTAAGAGTGTGCAGTGCTAATTTTACATTGGGAATTCAGCCATTAAAAAAGCAAAATTCCAAAATGTAATGATGCAATTAATTGTAGCTTTTTAATCTAAATTTAGTTGTGGAAAGAAAAAAATTCCGAAATTTTTTTTAATTAGCTTTAAAAAATGCCCAGGGTGTGTAGTGCTAAGTTGACATTGTGAATTCAGCCATTAAAAAAGCAAAATTCCAAAATGTAATGATGCAATTAATTGTATCTTTTTAATGTAAAATTAGTTGTGGAAAGAAAAAAATTCCAAAAAATTTTTTAATTAGCTTTTGGAAATACTAAGGATGTGTAGTGCTAACTTCACATTGTGAATTAATCCATTAAAAAAGCAAAATTCCAAAATGTTATGATGCAATTAATTGTAGCTTTTTAATCTAAAATTAGTTGTGGAAAAAAAAATTCCAAAAAAAATTTTTAATTAGCTTTTGGAGATACTAAGTATGTGTAGTGCTAACTTGACATTGTGAATTCAGCCATTAAAAAAGCAAAATTCTAAAATATAATGATGCAATTAATTGTAGCCTTTTAATCTAAAATAATTTGTGGAAAAAAAAATTCCAAAAAATTTTTTTAATTAGCATTTGGAACTACTAAGGGTGTGTAGTGCTAACTTGACTTTGTGCATTCAGCCATTAAAAAAGGAAAATTCCAAAATGTAATGATGCATTTAATTGTAACTTTTTAACCTAAAATTAGTTGTGGAAAGAAAAAAAATCCAATTTTTTTTAATTATACTTAGTGCTTATATGTAGTGCTGACTTGACATTGTGCATTCAGCCATTAAAAAAGGAAAATTTGAAAATGTAATGATGCAATTAATTGTAACTTTTTAATCTAAAATTAGTTGTGGAAAGAAAAAAATTCCAAACATTTTTCTTAAGTATCTTTAAAAAATACCCAGGATGTGTAGTTCTAAGTTGACATTGTGAATTCAGCCATTAAGAAAGCAAAATTCCAAAATGTAATGATGTAATTAATTGTAGCTTTTTAATCTAAAATTAGTTGTGGAAAGAAAAAAATTCCATTTTTTTTAATTAGCTTTAAAAATACCCAGGGTGTGTAGTGCTAACTTGACATTGTGAATTCAGCCATTAAAAAAGCAAAATTCCAAACTCTAATGATGCAATTAATTGTAGCTTTTTAATCTAAAATTAGTTGCGGAAACAAAAAATTCCAAAGTTTTGTTTAATTAGCTTTAAAAAATACTCAGGGTGTGTAGTGTTAAATTAACATTGTGAATTCAGCCATTAAAAAAGCAAAATTCCAAAATGTAATGATGCAATTAATTGTATCTTTTTAATATAAAATTAGTTGTGGAAAGAAAAACATTCCCTAAAATTTTTTTAATTAGCTTTTGGAAATACTAAGGATGTGTAGTGCTAACTTCACATTGTGAATAAAGCCATTAAAAAAGCAAAATTCCAAAATGTAATGATGGAATTAATTGTAGCTTTTTAATCTAAAATTAGTTGTGAAAAAAAAAATTCCAAACATTTTTTTTAATTAGCTGTAACCACGGTGTGTAGTGCTAACTTGACACTGTGAATTCATCCATTAAAAAAGCAAAATTCCAAAATGTAATGATGAAATTAATTGTAGCCTTTTAATCTAAAATTAGTTGTGGAAAGAAAAAAATCAAAATTTTTCTTCTAATTAACTTTTAAAAATACCCAGGGTGTGTAGTGCTAATTTAACATTGTGAATTCAGCCATTAAAAAAGCAAAATTCCAAAATGTAATGATGCAATTAATTGTAGCTTTTTAATCTAAAATTAGGTATGGAAAGAAAAAAATTCCAATTTTTTTTTTTAACTAGCATTTGTACATACTAAGGGTGTGTAGTGCTAACTTGAAATTGTGAATTCAGCCATTAAAAAGGCAAAATTCTAAAATGTAATGACGTAATTAATTGTAGCATTTTAATCTAAAATTAGTTGTGGAAAGAAAAAAATTTAAACATTTTTTTTTAAATTAGCATTTGGAAATACTATGGGTGTGTAGTGCTGACTTGACATTGTGAATTCAGCCATTAAAAAAGGAAAATTCCAAAATGTAATGATGCAATTAATTGTAGCTTTTTAATCTAAAATTAGGTGTGGAAAGAAAAAAATTCCAATTTTTTTTTTTAACTAGCATTTGTACATACTAAGGGTGTGTAGTGCTAACTTGAAATTGTGAATTCAGCCATTAAAAAGGCAAAATTCTAAAATGTAATGACGTAATTAATTGTAGCATTTTAATCTAAAATTAGTTGTGGAAAGAAAAAAATTTAAACATTTTTTTTTAAATTAGCATTTGGAAATACTATGGGTGTGCAGAGCTAACTTAACATTGTGAATTCAGCCATTAAAAAAGCAAAATTCCAAAATGTAATGATAATTGCATCATTAGCTTTAGTAGCTTTTTAACCTAAAATTAGTTTTGGAAAGAAAAAAATTCGAAAAATTTTTGTAATTAGCTTTTGGAAATACTAAGAGTGTGCAGTGCTAATTTTACATTGGGAATTCAGCCATTAAAAAAGCAAAATTCCAAAATGTAATGATGCAATTAATTGTAGCTTTTTAATCTAAATTTAGTTGTGGAAAGAAAAAAATTCCGAAATTTTTTTTAATTAGCTTTAAAAAATGCCCAGGGTGTGTAGTGCTAAGTTGACATTGTGAATTCAGCCATTAAAAAAGCAAAATTCCAAAATGTAATGATGCAATTAATTGTATCTTTTTAATGTAAAATTAGTTGTGGAAAGAAAAAAATTCCAAAAAATTTTTTAATTAGCTTTTGGAAATACTAAGGATGTGTAGTGCTAACTTCACATTGTGAATTAATCCATTAAAAAAGCAAAATTCCAAAATGTTATGATGCAATTAATTGTAGCTTTTTAATCTAAAATTAGTTGTGGAAAAAAAAATTCCAAAAAAAATTTTTAATTAGCTTTTGGAGATACTAAGTATGTGTAGTGCTAACTTGACATTGTGAATTCAGCCATTAAAAAAGCAAAATTCTAAAATATAATGATGCAATTAATTGTAGCCTTTTAATCTAAAATAATTTGTGGAAAAAAAAATTCCAAAAAATTTTTTTAATTAGCATTTGGAACTACTAAGGGTGTGTAGTGCTAACTTGACTTTGTGCATTCAGCCATTAAAAAAGGAAAATTCCAAAATGTAATGATGCATTTAATTGTAACTTTTTAACCTAAAATTAGTTGTGGAAAGAAAAAAAATCCAATTTTTTTTAATTATACTTAGTGCTTATATGTAGTGCTGACTTGACATTGTGCATTCAGCCATTAAAAAAGGAAAATTTGAAAATGTAATGATGCAATTAATTGTAACTTTTTAATCTAAAATTAGTTGTGGAAAGAAAAAAATTCCAAACATTTTTCTTAAGTATCTTTAAAAAATACCCAGGATGTGTAGTTCTAAGTTGACATTGTGAATTCAGCCATTAAGAAAGCAAAATTCCAAAATGTAATGATGTAATTAATTGTAGCTTTTTAATCTAAAATTAGTTGTGGAAAGAAAAAAATTCCATTTTTTTTAATTAGCTTTAAAAATACCCAGGGTGTGTAGTGCTAACTTGACATTGTGAATTCAGCCATTAAAAAAGCAAAATTCCAAACTCTAATGATGCAATTAATTGTAGCTTTTTAATCTAAAATTAGTTGCGGAAACAAAAAATTCCAAAGTTTTGTTTAATTAGCTTTAAAAAATACTCAGGGTGTGTAGTGTTAAATTAACATTGTGAATTCAGCCATTAAAAAAGCAAAATTCCAAAATGTAATGATGCAATTAATTGTATCTTTTTAATATAAAATTAGTTGTGGAAAGAAAAACATTCCCTAAAATTTTTTTAATTAGCTTTTGGAAATACTAAGGATGTGTAGTGCTAACTTCACATTGTGAATAAAGCCATTAAAAAAGCAAAATTCCAAAATGTAATGATGGAATTAATTGTAGCTTTTTAATCTAAAATTAGTTGTGAAAAAAAAAATTCCAAACATTTTTTTTAATTAGCTGTAACCACGGTGTGTAGTGCTAACTTGACACTGTGAATTCATCCATTAAAAAAGCAAAATTCCAAAATGTAATGATGAAATTAATTGTAGCCTTTTAATCTAAAATTAGTTGTGGAAAGAAAAAAATCAAAATTTTTCTTCTAATTAACTTTTAAAAATACCCAGGGTGTGTAGTGCTAATTTAACATTGTGAATTCAGCCATTAAAAAAGCAAAATTCCAAAATGTAATGATGCAATTAATTGTAGCTTTTTAATCTAAAATTAGGTGTGGAAAGAAAAAAATTCCAATTTTTTTTTTTAACTAGCATTTGTACATACTAAGGGTGTGTAGTGCTAACTTGAAATTGTGAATTCAGCCATTAAAAAGGCAAAATTCTAAAATGTAATGACGTAATTAATTGTAGCATTTTAATCTAAAATTAGTTGTGGAAAGAAAAAAATTTAAACATTTTTTTTTAAATTAGCATTTGGAAATACTATGGGTGTGTAGTGCTGACTTGACATTGTGAATTCAGCCATTAAAAAAGGAAAATTCCCAAATGTAATGATGCAATTAATTGTAGCTTTTTAATCTAAAATTAGTTGAGGAAAGAAAAAAATTCCAAAAAAATTTTTTTAATTAGCTTTAAAAAATACCCAGGGTGTGTAGTACTAACTTGACATTGTCAATTCAGCCACTAAAAAAGTAAAATTCCAAAATCTAATGATGCAATTAAAAATGCAAAATTCCAAAATGTAATGATAATTGCATCATTAGCTTTAGTAGCTTTTTAACCTAAAATTAGTTGTGGAAAGAAAAAAATTCGAAAAATTTTTGTAATTAGCTTTTGGAAATACTAAGAGTGTGCAGTGCTAATTTTACATTGGGAATTCAGCCATTAAAAAAGCAAAATTCCAAAATGTAATGATGCAATTAATTGTAGCTTTTTAATCTAAATTTATTTGTGGAAAGAAAAAAATTCCGAAATTTTTTTTAATTAGCTTTAAAAAATGCCCAGGGTGTGTAGTGCTAAGTTGACATTGTGAATTCAGCCATTAAAAAAGCAAAATTCCAAAATGTAATGATGCAATTAATTGTATCTTTTTAATGTAAAATTAGTTGTGGAAAGAAAAAAATTCCAAAAAATTTTTTAATTAGCTTTTGGAAATACTAAGGATGTGTAGTGCTAACTTCACATTGTGAATTAATCCATTAAAAAAGCAAAATTCCAAAATGTTATGATGCAATTAATTGTAGCTTTTTAATCTAAAATTAGTTGTGGAAAAAAAAATTCCAAAAAAAATTTTTAATTAGCTTTTGGAGATACTAAGTATGTGTAGTGCTAACTTGACATTGTGAATTCAGCCATTAAAAAGGCAAAATTCTAAAATATAATGATGCAATTAATTGTAGCCTTTTAATCTAAAATAATTTGTGGAAAAAAAAATTCCAAAAAATTTTTTTAATTAGCATTTGGAACTACTAAGGGTGTGTAGTGCTAACTTGACTTTGTGCATTCAGCCATTAAAAAAGGAAAATTCCAAAATGTAATGATGCATTTAATTGTAACTTTTTAACCTAAAATTAGTTGTGGAAAGAAAAAAAATCCAATTTTTTTTAATTATACTTAGTGCTTATATGTAGTGCTGACTTGACATTGTGCATTCAGCCATTAAAAAAGGAAAATTTGAAAATGTAATGATGCAATTAATTGTAACTTTTTAATCTAAAATTAGTTGTGGAAAGAAAAAAATTCCAAACATTTTTCTTAAGTATCTTTAAAAAATACCCAGGATGTGTAGTTCTAAGTTGACATTGTGAATTCAGCCATTAAGAAAGCAAAATTCCAAAATGTAATGATGTAATTAATTGTAGCTTTTTAATCTAAAATTAGTTGTGGAAAGAAAAAAATTCCATTTTTTTTAATTAGCTTTAAAAATACCCAGGGTGTGTAGTGCTAACTTGACATTGTGAATTCAGCCATTAAAAAAGCAAAATTCCAAAATCTAATGATGCAATTAATTGTAGCTTTTTAATCTAAAATTAGTTGCGGAAACAAAAAATTCCAAAGTTTTTTTTAATTAGCTTTAAAAAATACTCAGGGTGTGTAGTGCTAAATTAACATTGTGAATTCAGCCATTAAAAAAGCAAAATTCCAAAATGTAATGATGCAATTAATTGTATCTTTTTAATATAAAATTAGTTGTGGAAAGAAAAACATTCCCTAAAATTTTTTTAATTAGCTTTTGGAAATACTAAGGATGTGTAGTGCTAACTTCACATTGTGAATAAAGCCATTAAAAAAGCAAAATTCCAAAATGTAATGATGGAATTAATTGTAGCTTTTTAATCTAAAATTAGTTGTGAAAAAAAAAATTCCAAACATTTTTTTTAATTAGCTGTAACCACGGTGTGTAGTGCTAACTTGACACTGTGAATTCATCCATTAAAAAAGCAAAATTCCAAAATGTAATGATGAAATTAATTGTAGCCTTTTAATCTAAAATTAGTTGTGGAAAGAAAAAAATCAAAATTTTTCTTCTAATTAACTTTTAAAAATACCCAGGGTGTGTAATTTTGGTGGGGCAATACCCCCATTTATTTGGCTTAATACAAGCTTCATAACTTAACCTAACTTAAAACTATGAAACTTAGGGCTATGATTGGGTTGAATTGGGCGGACGATTTAACAGGAGGATTTTAAGGCTGGGAGTGCTGAGATTGAAGTCGAAACAGTTTTCGTTCAAATCAACCCTTCGCAGCATTCGGGTAATAGGTTCATTGAAGCCATAAGAGGTACGATGAGTAGGCAGGTAGAAGAGGCGAGGGTTTCTTAGGTTACGGGGGTTAGTGTTGAAAAAGATAGAGTTGTAGAGGGTTTCAGAGTCAACGGAACCCGAGAGAAGTCGATGAATGAAGAGGATTTCTGTTATTTCTCTTCGCTCTTGCAGGGTATTGAGGTTAATTAGTTGGAGGCGATTTTGATAGGGGGGCAGAATCAAGGAATTATTCCAAGGCAGGCCACGAAGGGCGAATCTTAAAAAACGGCGTTGAATGCTCTCGATTCTAGAAATATGAATTTTTTGATATGGGGACCATAATTGACAGGCGTATTCAAGTAACGGGCGGACAAAGGTTATGTAGAGTGATCTGGTGACGTATGGGTCGGAGAATTCTTTGGACCATCGTTTCACAAAACCAAGCGTTGAATTGGCTTTAGAGATAATATTATCGATGTGTGTTATGAAATTGAGCTCTCGGTCACATAGTATGCCGAGGTCTCGAATCGATTCAACTATGGCTAAGGGTTGATTGTAAAGAAAGTAGCTCCTGGGACAAGATTTTATGCGTTTGCGTGAAAAAGTGATAGATTGACACTTAGCAATATTAAGCTCTAAGCAGTTTTTGATACACCAGACTGAGAAACTGTCGAGATCTAGTTGAATAAGGGAAGAGTCGTGTGAGGAAGAAATTGTCTTAAAAAACTTGGTATCGTCAGCGTATAATAAGATATGGGAATGTTTAATGACGAATTCAATATCGTTAATTGTAAGAATAAAAAGGAGAGGTCCTAAGTGACTTCCTTGGGGGACCCCGGAGGTAGCTAAGAATGATTTGGAGAAGGCAGATCTGAAACGAACACTGTAATACCGGTTTTCCAGATAAGAAGAAATCCATTTTAAGAAAATAGGTTCAAAGCCGAGGGTGGACAATTTGAAAAGTATAAGTCTATGTGAAATTTTGTCAAAAGCCTTACTAAAGTCAGTAGAGATAACATCTACTTCCCTTCCGCTTTCTAGAGCTGAGACTGTATACGATACAAATTCAACTAGATTAGTTGTTGTAGACCTACATTTGAGAAAGCCGTGTTGTCTAGGGGAAATTAGCGACTTACAACGGAAACTCAAAATTTCGTACAAAATACTTTCAAATATTTTAGGGATATGTGAAAGTTTGGCAATGGGACGATAGTTTTTAATATCGTTCTTAGTACCCTTTTTGTATATTGGGGTTATGAAAGAAGTTTTCCATACCTGAGGAAATTCTCCTTGAGATAATGATAGGCTGAACAATTTGGAGAGCGGAAAAGAGAGAGCTGAAGAACATTTTTTTAGGAATATTGCGGGGAGGCCATCAGGGCCAGGAAGATATTCATCATTAAGTTGATTCAACTTATTTTCGATGATATATGGGTCGACGGTAGGAGGAAGAAAAGGACCTAGTGCGAAATTTGGCAAATAATCGAAATAATCTGAATCAGGTATGAAGGAATCGTCGGTGAAAGATTGCTTGAAAAACGTGGCAAAAAAATTGGCAATATCTTGCGGATTATTCGAAGTTTCGGTATTGTAGGAAAGAGAGGAAGGGTAACCATCGGATTTTCTTTTAAAATTGACGAACTGAAAGAACGATTTAGGATCATTTTTAAGGTTGCTTTGTGTTTCTATTAAATAGCGTTGGTAAAGGGTGTTGTATAGCTCGCAAAAGTGAAGATAAGAACCAAAATAGTTAGAATAATCAGGGGGCGATCGGGTACGAAGGAAAATTGCCCACAACTTGTTTCTCTTGTTACGCAAAGAGCGAAGCTTGCGGTTATACCAAGGTGGGGAGGCAGCCGATGTCTTTTGGCGACTAAAGGGTACATGGAGAGAAATAGAATTAAATATTTCCCTGTAAAATTTTTCTGTGGCATCTTTCATGATAAGGCTATCGAAATTAAAGGAAGTTCTGTTGAGATATTCATTAATATGACGGAAATTTGCCTTATGAAAATCAAAGGAGTACTGATTTGTAGGGAGATTAGTTGGTAGTGGACAATCATGATAGAATGAGAGAATTAGGGGAGGATGATAATTGTCGATAGTAGATAAGGATAGAGGTGAGAGTGATACTGAAGAGTTAATGGGATCGGTTGTGAAAATAAGATCTAGTTGCCTGCCCATATAGTTTAGTATACCACTAACCTGACAGAGGCTAGAATCTGCTAGGCGATCTATAAAAAGGCATTCCTTTGCAGAAGTGGGATTTGAAGCAATATAATAAGATTGATCTTCAGATGAAGTCCATTTAAGATGGGGAAGGTTAAAGTCGCCGAAAAGAAGGATGTCATCGTTGGGGTCACATAAAGCAATTATGTGGTCAACCATTTCAATGGCGAGCTTATAAGATTCAATAGGCTGCGACGGCAAAATATAGCAACATATCACATAAAGCGACTTACGGGGTAGTCTTATCTTAATTGAGACATAGTCGAGATTAGGGGAAGAAGAGACTGCAATGAGGGATGAGTCTAGTGTGTTTTTAATAGCTAGTAGGACACCTCGACATGGGCATTCGTCAGAAGATCCGTTAAGTTCATCGTCGCGATAAACGTTAAAAGAAGAAGGAAACAGTTCTTGGTTGTTTATACTAGAGACCAGATTTGTTTCCGTCAGGGCGTAGATATCAAAGGATAGAGCGTAGGATTGTTGTAAAACAGTATGAGTTTTTGAACGAAGACCTCGAACGTTTTGATAGTAGAAGGTAAGAGGGAGGATTTGGCCAGCTGGGAAGGTGCAAGGCATTGTTTTGGATGGGACATTAGGAGTGACATATATGGCTGGGTTCGAGTTAGGAGCGAAAGTAGTTTTTAAAGCTTGTGCGTGTACTTTGAAGGTACGACGTACGTTTGGAGCTGATGTGAGAGGCGTAAGTTTTAAGGTCTTTATTAACTGTTGTCGGAGAAATGTTGTAGTTTTCATGAAAACGCGTGTAAATCTTTTTCAGGGCTACGGGGTCAGTCGGGAGTCCTTCTTTTTGTATTTGAACAATGACATTTGTTTTTGTTTTGCCGTCAATGCAAACCGATTCAGATTTGTCATGTAGGTAGGCAAGGTACAAACGAACATTGTCGAAAAGTTTTTGATCTCGAAGTCTGGCCATGACATAAAGCCCATCGAGTTCAGTGTTTGTGGGCGAGGGGTCAGTTAATCTATTGGTAAGTTTCACAGCAGGGGGAGTCATTGGGTCGAACATTGGGGAAGGTAACGATTTTGGAGTGACATTTGATATTCTTTGAGATGGGTCAGAATCTGAGGTGTTAGTATTTGAAGGATTTATAGTATGAGAGTGGATGAAGTTCGGGTATTTGACTATGATTGGAGTGTTTTTTGGAAAAGAGGCTTTTGCTAGAGGATGGGGTTGGGATGCGAGATTGAAAGACACACGTTTACGTTGAGAAGGATTATCAGAGGAAGTTTTAGGAAGGGTTGTGCGGCCATAGCTTAAAAACATCCGTTTCGCAGGAGGATTCAGTGAAAACTGTGGGGATTTGCGCTTCAAAGAAAGTGAATTAGTTTTAAAATTGTTAATGTTAGTGATAGTTCGAGAAAAGTTTGGAAAGATACCCGCCTTTGTAGTCCAGTTGGGATCAGAAGTATGGGATTTATTTTGTTTATTTTGCTTCTTAGGGAGATCTGGATAGGGGATTTTGGAATAATTTATGGGGTTATGATTAGTATTCCTTATTGTAGATAAACTGCTATTCCATTTAGACATCTTCATCTTATTAATTCGGAAAGATCCGTTAGGGTGATGAAACAACCAGTCATACTTAGATGGAAACTGGATTTTAAAACTTCTGAAAGACGTCCGGCAACATTCAGTTACAGCGATGGAGAAAGTGCGTGAAAGATTGAACCCAGCTTTCATCGGCAAATTTAGGTGTGTTACTCAGACAGAAGTAGCTATTATTGGCTGAATTGAGTTTCCTTAATCTATTAGTCCAGTCTGGTAAGTTCCATGTGGTTCCAAATTTTTCGATGAGTGTTGGTTCTATGATTGGAGACTCTGCATTTAAAGTAGGAGGTTGTTGACTTATAGTAGGAAGTTGTTTACTGACAGCTGGAGGCAGAGGTGTAGTATTAAAGACTGATAAAGGAGATTGGTCGACTGTTGAAGGTGAAGGTGCCAAAGAAATAACAGGTAGGGGAAAACGTTCATGTAGAGTTGTGTCCATTTCATCTAGCAAGGAAGTGTTGTACACAATGGGAGAAGGTTGAAATTGACCGGTTATCCCATCAATCTTACATGTAGCAGATTTGATGTCGTCCGCTAGTTCGCCAATGCTAATACGAGTTTCGATTAATTCACTACTCATAGCATTGATAACACTTAGGGCATCTTCAAGCATGGCAACAGGTTGACGTAAACCAGGTGTTGTTGTTCTTGAGGTAGATTGAAAATGACAATCGAGGTCACTACGCAGTGTATTTAATTTGTCTATAACTGTTTGTACTGAGTTGGCAGTTGTACAAGGACTTAGCAATGCTTTTAACTCAGTTTTAAAAACATTTAAAAGTTTTTTTCCGTTTTCTTCACTATTATTGTTTATAGTTAATTCCGTTAATGCCGCGAGTTTTTTTTCGATGGAATTAAACTTGGTAAGACACCGTTTATTAACGTTCTCAATTGTATCATTTAACTCCTCGAACGATTTTGAAAAGTCATCAATTTTGTTTAACTGGCTCATGACGCCTTTGTGAAAGTGTTTATTATTAATAAGGATGGAATTCGTTGAATCACTTTGGCATTTGATGGCAAGTAACACGTGCGAAAGGGAGATTTCTTTGCATTCATCACAGTAAAATGAGAAGTGTAGTAGATAATCTTTTAAATACGCAGTGGACCTTTTACTTAAGCCAATACATAAAGGGTGAAATGATTTACCACAAATCCCCTTACACTTCACAAGGTCATCATTTTTTTTGTCAATACAATTGGCGAAACAATTTTCCATTATTAAATTCACAACAATTGGGTCAAATAAAAAAAAAAAAAAAAAAAAAAAAAAAAAAATGTAGGTGCAAGGTAAATGGCGATAATGACGATGGTATACTTTTGGTATTCGCGACAGAAGAAGCGGAGGAAACAAAATTAATTTTAAATAGAGGGCTAAGTAAGCACTGTAGTGCTAATTTAACATTGTGAATTCAGCCATTAAAAAAGCAAAATTCCAAAATGTAATGATGCAATTAATTGTAGCTTTTTAATCTAAAATTAGGTGTGGAAAGAAAAAAATTCCAATTTTTTTTTTTAACTAGCATTTGTACATACTAAGGGTGTGTAGTGCTAACTTGAAATTGTGAATTCAGCCATTAAAAAGGCAAAATTCTAAAATGTAATGACGTAATTAATTGTAGCATTTTAATCTAAAATTAGTTGTGGAAAGAAAAAAATTTAAACATTTTTTTTTAAATTAGCATTTGGAAATACTATGGGTGTGTAGTGCTGAATTGACATTGTGAATTCAGCCATTAAAAAAGGAAAATTCCAAAATGTAATGATGCAATTAATTGTAGCTTTTTAATCTAAAATTAGTTGAGGAAAGAAAAAAATTCCAAAAAAATTTTTTTAATTAGCTTTAAAAAATACCCAGGGTGTGTAGTACTAACTTGACATTGTCAATTCAGCCACTAAAAAAGTAAAATTCCAAAATCTAATGATGCAATTAAAAATGCAAAATTCCAAAATGTAATGATACAATTAATTGTAGCTTTTTAATCTAAAAGTAGTTGTGGAAAGAAAAATTCCAATTTTTTTTAATTACCTTTAAAAAATACCCAGGGTGTGCAGAGCTAACTTAACATTGTGAATTCATTAAAAAAGCAAAATTCCAAAATGTAATGATAATTGCATCATTAGCTTTAGTAGCTTTTTAACCTAAAATTAGTTGTGGAAAGAAAAAAATTCGAAAAATTTTTGTAATTAGCTTTTGGAAATACTAAGAGTGTGCAGTGCTAATTTTACATTGGGAATTCAGCCATTAAAAAAGCAAAATTCCAAAATGTAATGATGCAATTAATTGTAGCTTTTTAATCTAAAATTAGTTGTGGAAAGAAAAAAATTCCGAATTTTTTTTTTAATTAGCTTTAAAAAATGCCCAGGGTGTGTAGTGCTAAGTTGACATTGTGAATTCAGCCATTAAAAAACAAAATTCCAAAATGTAATGATGCAATTAATTGTATCTTTTTAATGTAAAATTAGATGTGGAAAGAAAAAAATTCCAAAAAATTTTTTAATTAGCTTTTGGAAATACTAAGGATGTGTAGTGCTAACTTCACATTGTGAATTAATCCATTAAAAAAGCAAAATTCCAAAATGTTATGATGCAATTAATTGTAGCTTTTTAATCTAAAATTAGTTGTGGAAAAAAAAATTCCAAAAAAAATTTTTAATTAGCTTTTGGAGATACTAAGTATGTGTAGTGCTAACTTGACATTGTGAATTCAGCCATTAAAAAAGCAAAATTCTAAAATGTAATGATGCAATTAATTGTAGCCTTTTAATCTAAAATAATTTGTGGAAAAAAAAATTCCAAAAATTTTTTTTAATTAGCATT
This sequence comes from Philhelius pedissequus, assembly GCA_910595825.1. Lineage (NCBI taxonomy): Eukaryota > Metazoa > Arthropoda > Insecta > Diptera > Syrphidae > Philhelius > Philhelius pedissequus. Next base: position 206,575,583 of record OU343160.1, read on the forward strand.
TGGAACTACTAAGGGTGTGTAGTGCTAACTTGACTTTGTGCATTCAGCCATTCAAAAAGGAAAATTCCAAAATGTAATGATGCATTTAATTGTAACTTTTTAACCTAAAATTAGTTGTGGAAAGAAAAAAAATCCAATTTTTTTTAATTAGCTAAAGAATACCCAGGGTGTGTAGTGGTAACTTGACATTGTGAATTAAGCCATTAAAAAGGCAAAATTCCAAAATGTCATGATGCAATTAATTGTAGCTTTTTAATCTAAAATTGGTTGTGGAAAGAAAAAAATTCCAAACATTTTTCTTAATTATCTTTAAAAAATACCCAGGATGTGTAGTGCTAAGTTGACATTGTGAATTCAGCCATTAAAAAAGCAAAATTCCAAAATGTAATGATGTAATTAATTGTAGCTTTATAATCTAAAATTAGCTGTGGAAAGAAAAAAATTCCAATTTTTTTTAATTAGCTTTAAAAAATACCCAGGGTGTGTAGTGCTAAATTAACATTGTGAATTCAGCCATTAAAAAAGCAAAATTCTAAAATGTAATGATGCAATTAATTGTACCTTTTTAACCTAAAATTAGTTGTGGAAACAAAAAATTCCAATTTTTTTTTTAATTAGCTTTAAAAAATACCCAGGGTGTGTAGTGCTTAATTAACATTGTGAATTCAGCCATTAAAAAAGCAAAATTCCAAAATGTAATGATGCAATTAAATGTACCTTTGTAACCTAAAATTAGATGTGGAAAGAAAAAAATTCTAAAAAAATTTTTTAATTACCATTTGGAAATACTAAGGATGTGTAGTGCTAATTTCACATTGTGAATTGAGCCATTAAAAAATCAAAATTCCAAAATGTAATGATGCAATTAATTGTAGCTTTTTAATCTAAAATTAGTTGGGGAAAGAAAATAATTCCAAAAAAAAATTTTAATTAGCTTTTGGAAATACTAAGGATGTGAAGTGCTAACTTGACATTGTGAATAAAGCCATTAAAAAAGCAAAATTCCAAAATGTAATGATGCAATTAATTGTAGCTTTTTAATCTAAAATTAGTTGTGGAAAGAAAAAATTCCAAAAATTTGTTTTAATTAGCTTTAAAAAATACCCAGGGTGTGTAGTGCTAACTTAACATTGTGAATTCAGCCATTAAAAAGGCCATATTCCAAAATGTAATGATGCAATTAATTGAAGCCTTTTAATCTAAAATTAGTTGTGGAAAGAAAAAAATTTTAATTAGCATTTGGAAATACTAAGGATGTGTAGTGCTAATTTGACATTGTGTATTCAGCCATTAAAAAGCAAAATTCCAAAATGTAATGATGCAATTAACTATAGCTTTTTAATCTAAAATTAATTGAGGAAAGAAAAAAATTCCAAAAAATTTTTTTTAATTAACTTTAAAAAATACCCAGGGTGTGTAGTGCAAATTTGACATTGTGAATTCAGCCACTAAAAAAGCAAAATACCAAAATATAATGATGCAATTAAAAACGCAAAATTCCAAAATGTAATGATACAATTAATTGTAGCGTTTTAATCTAAAATTAGTTGTGGAAAGAAAAAATTCAAAAATTTTTTTTTAATTAACTTTTAAAAATACCCATGGTGTGTAGTGCTAATTTAACATTGTGAATTCAGCCATTACAAAAGCAAAATTCCAAAATCTAATGATGCAATTAATTGTAGCATTTTAATCTAAAATTAGTTGTGGAAAGAAAAAAATTCCGAAATTTTTTTTTAATTAGCTTTAAAAAATGCCCAGGGTGTGTAGTGCTAAGTTGACATTGTGAATTCAGCCATTAAAAAAGCAAAATTCCAAAATGTAATGATGCAATTAATTGTATCTTTTTAATGTAAAATTAGTTGTGGAAAGAAAAAAATTCCAAAAAATTTTTTAATTAGCTTTTGGAAATACTAAGGATGTGTAGTGCTAACTTCACATTGTGAATTAATCCATTAAAAAAGCAAAATTCCAAAATGTTATGATGCAATTAATTGTAGCTTTTTAATCTAAAATTAGTTGTGGAAAAAAAAATTCCAAAAAAAATTTTTAATTAGCTTTGGAGATACTAAGTATGTGTAGTGCTAACTTGACATTGTGAATTCAGCCATTAAAAAAGCAAAATTCTAAAGTGTAATGATGCAATTAATTGTAGCCTTTTAATCTAAAATAATTTGTGGAAAAAAAAATTCCAAAAATTTTTTTTAATTAGCATTTGGAACTACTAAGGGTGTGTAGTGCTAACTTGACTTTGTGCATTCAGCCATTAAAAAAGGAAAATTCCAAAATGTAATGATGCATTTAATTGTAACTTTTTAACCTAAAATTAGTTGTGGAAAGAAAAAAAATCCAATTTTTTTTAATTAGCTAAAGAATACCCAGGGTGTGTAGTGCTAACTTGACATTGTGAATTAAGCCATTAAAAAGGCAAAATTCCAAAATGTCATAATACAATTAATTGTAGCTTTTTAATCTAAAATTGGTTGTGGAAAGAAAAAAATTCCAAATATTTTTCTTAATTATCTTTAAAAAATACCCAGGATGTGTAGTGCTAAGTTGACATTGTGAATTCAGCCATTAAAAAAGCAAAATTCCAAAATGTAATGATGTAATTAATTGTAGCTTTATAATCTAAAATTAGCTGTGGAAAGAAAAAAATTCCAATTTTTTTAATTAGCTTTAAAAAATACCCAGGGTGTGTAGTGCTAAATTAACATTGTGAATTCAGCCATTAAAAAAGCAAAATTCTAAAATGTAATGATGCAATTAATTGTACCTTTTTAACCTAAAATTAGTTGTGGAAACAAAAAATTCCTATTTTTTTTTTAATTAGCTTTAAAAAATACCCAGGGTGTGTAGTGTTAAATTAACATTGTGAATTCAGCCATTAAGAAAGCAAAATTCCAAAATGTAATGATGCAATTAATTGTACCTTTGTAACCTAAAATTAGATGTGGAAAGAAAAAAATTCTAAAAAATTTTTTTAATTACCATTTGGAAATACTAAGGATGTGTAGTGCTAACTTCACATTGTGAATTGAGCCATTAAAAAATCAAAATTCCAAAATGTAATGATGCAATTAATTGTACCTTTTTAATCTAAAATTAGTTGGGGAAAGAAAATAATTCCAAAAAAATTTTTAATTAGCTTTTGGAAATACTAAGGATGTGAAGTGCTAACTTGACATTGTGAATAAAGCCATTAAAAAAGCAAAATTCCAAAATGTAATGATGCAATTAATTGTAGCTTTTTAATCTAAAATTAGTTGTGGAAAGAAAAAACTCCAAAAATTTGTTTTAATTAGCTTTAAAAAATACCCAGGGTGTGTAGTGCTAACTTAACATTGTGAATTCAGCCATTAAAAAGGCCATATTCCAAAATGTAATGATGCAATTAATTGAAGCCTTTTAATCTAAAATTAGTTGTGGAAAGAAAAAAATTTTAATTAGCATTTGGAAATACTAAGGATGTGTAGTGCTAATTTGACATTGTGAATTCAGCCATTAAAAAAGCAAAATTCCAAAATGTAATGATGTAATTAATTGTAGCTTTATAATCTAAAATTAGCTGTGGAAAGAAAAAAATTCCAATTTTTTTTTAATTAGCTTTAAAAAATGCCCAGGGTGTGTAGTGCTAAGTTGACATTGTGAATTCAGCCATTAAAAAAGCAAAATTCCAAAATGTAATGATGCAATTAATTGTAGCTTTTTAATCTAAAATTAATTGAGGAAAGAATAAAATTCCAAAAAATTTTTTTTAATTAACTTTAAAAAATACCCAGGGTGTGTAGTGCAAACTTGACATTGTGAATTCAGCCACTAAAAAAGCAAAATACCAAAATATAATGATGCAATTAAAAATGCAAAATTCCAAAATGTAATGATACAATTAATTGTAGCGTTTTAATCTAAAATTAGTTGTGGAAAGAAAAAATTCAAAAATTTTTTTTTAATTAACTTTTAAAAATACCCATGGTGTGTAGTGCTAATTTAACATTTTTTTTAATTAGCATTTGGAAATACTATGGGTGTGTAGTGCTAACTTGACATTGTGAATTCAGCCATTAAAAAAGGAAAATTCCAAAATGTAATGATGCAATTAATTGTAGCTTTTTAATCTAAAATTAGTTGAGGAAAGAAAAAAATTCCAAAAATTTTTTTTTAATTAGCTTTAAAAAATACCCAGGGTGTGTAGAGCTAATTTGACATTGTGAATTCAGCCACTAAAAAGCAAAATTCCAAAATCTAATGATGCAATGAATGAATTCAGCCATTAAAAAAGCTAAATTCCAAAATGTAATGATGCAATTAATTGTAGCTTTTTAATCTAAAATTAGTTGTGGGAAGAAAAAAATTCCGAATTTTTTTTTTAATTAGCTTTAAAAAATGCCCAGGGTTTGTAGTGCTAAGTTGACATTGTGAATTCAGACATTAAAAAAGCTAAATTCCAAAATGTAACGATGCAATTAATTGTATCTTTTTAATCTAAAATTAGTTGTGGAAAGAAAAAAATTCCAAAAATTTTTTTTAATTAGCTTTTGGAAATACTAAGGATGTGTAGTGTTAACTTCACATTCTGAATTAAGCCATTAAAAAAGCAAAATTCCAAAATGTAATGATGCAATTAATTGTAGCTTTTTAATCTAAAATTAGTTGTTGAATGAAAAAATTCCAAAAAAAATTTTTAATTAGCTTTTGGAAATACTAAGGATATGTAGTGCTAACTTCACATTGTGAATCAAGCCATTAAAAAGGAAAATTCCAAAATGTAATGATGCAATTAATTGAAGCCCTTTCATCTAAAATTAGTTGTGGAAAGAAAAAAATTCCAAAAATTGTTTTTTAAGTAGCTTTAGAAAATACCCAGGGTATGTAGTGCTAACTTGACATTGTGAATTCAGCCATTAAAAAAGCAAAATTCTAAAATGTAATGATGCAATTAATTGTAGCTTTTTAATCTAAAATTATTTGTGGAAAAAAAATTCCAAATTTTTTTTTTAATTAGCATTTGGAACTACTAAGGCTGTGTAGTGCTAATTTGACTTTGTGCATTCAGCCATTAAAAAAGGAAAATTCCAAAATGTAATGATGCAATTAATTGTAACTTTTTAATCTATAATTAGTTGTGGAGACAAAAAAAATCCAATTTTTTTTTAATTAGCTAAAGAATACCCAGGGTGTGTAGTGCTAACTTGACATTGTGAATTCAGCCATTAAAAAAGCAAAATTCCATAATCTAATGATGCAATTAATTGTGGCTTTTTAATCTAAAATTAGTTGTGGAAAGAAAAATTCCAAATTTTTTTTAATTACCTTTAAAAAATACCCAGGGTGTGCAGTGCTAACTTAACATTGTGAATTCAGCCATTAAAAAAGCAAAATTCCAAAATGTAATGATAATTGCATCATTAGCTTTAGTAGCTTTTTAACCTAAAATTAGTTGTGGAAAGAAAAAAATTCGAAACATTTTTGTAATTAGCTTTTGGAAATACTAAGAGTGTGCAGTGCTAACTTTACATTGGGAATTCAGCCATTCAAAAAGCAAAATTCCAAAATGTAATGATGCAATTAATTGTAGCTTTTAAATCTAAGATTAGTTGTGGGAAGAAAAAAATTCCGAAATTTTGTTTTAATTAGCTTTAAAAAATGCCCAGGGTTTGTAGTGCTAAGTTGACATTGTGAATTCAGACATTAAAAAAGTAAAATTCCAAAATGTAATGATGCAATTAATTGTATCTTTTTAATCTAAAATTAGTTGTGGAAAGAAAAAAATTCCAAAAAATATTTTTAATTAGCTTTTGGAAATACTAAGGATGTGTAGTGTTAACTTCACATTCTGAATTAAGCCATTAAAAAAGCAAAATTCCAAAATGTAATGATGCAATTAATTGTAGCTTTTTAATCTAAAATTAGTTGTGGAAAGAAAAAAATTCCAAAAAAAATTTTTAATTAGCTTTTGGAAATACTAAGGATATGTAGTGCTAACTTCACATTGTGAATTAAGCCATTAAAAAGGAAAATTCCAAAATCTAATGATGCAATTAATTGAAGCCTTTTCATATAAAATTAGTTGTGGAAAGAAAAAAATTCCAAATTTTTTTTTAAAGTAGCTTTAGAAAATACCCAGGGTGTGTAGTGCTATCTTGACATTGTGAATTCAGCCATTAAAAAAGCAAAATTCTAAAATGTAATGATGCAATTAATTGTAGCTTTTTAATCTAAAATTACTTGTGGAAAAAAAATTCCAAAATTTTTTTTAAATTAGCATTTGGAACTACTAAGGATGTGTAGTGCTAACTTGACTTTGTGCATTCAGCCATTAAAAAAGGAAAATTTCAAAATGTAATGATGCAATTAATTGTAACTTTTTAATCTAAAATTAGTTGTGGAAAGAAAAAAATTCCAAACATTTTTCTTAAGTATCTTTAAAAAATACCCAGGATGTGTAGTGCTAAGTTGACATTGTGAATTCAGCCATTAAAAAAGCAAAATTCCAAAATGTAATGATGTAATTAATTGTAGGTTTTTAATCTAAAATTAGTTGTGGAAAGAAAAAAATTCCATTTTTTTTAATTAGCTTTAAAAAATACCCAGGGTGTGTAGTGCTAACTTGACATTGTGAATTCAGCCATTAAAAAAGCAAAATTCCAAAATCTAATGATGCAATTAATTGTAGCTTATTAATCTAAAATTAGTTGCGGAAACAAAAAATTCCAAAATTTTTTTTAATTAGCTTTAAAAAATACTCAGGGTGTGTAGTGCTAAATTAACATTGTGAATTCAGCCATTAAAAAAGCGAAATTCCAAAATGTAATGATGCAATTAATTGTATCTTTTTAATATAAAATTAGTTGTGGAAAGAAAAACATTCCCTAAAATTTTTTTAATTAGCTTTTGGAAATACTAAGGATGTGTAGTGCTAACTTCACATTGTGAATAAAGCCATTAAAAAAGCAAAATTCCAAAATGTAATGATGGAATTAATTGTAGCTTTTTAATCTAAAATTAGTTGTGAAAAAAAAAATTCCAAACATTTTTTTTAATTAGCTGTAGAAAATAACCACGGTGTGTAGTGCTAACTTGACACTGTGAATTCATCCATTAAAAAAGCAAAATTCCAAAATGTAATGATGAAATTAATTGTAGCCTTTTAATCTAAAATTAGTTGTGGAAAGAAAAAAATCAAAATTTTTCTTTTAATTAACTTTTAAAAATACCCAGGGTGTGTAGTGCTAATTTAACATTGTGAAATGTAATGATGCAATTAATTGTATCTTTTTAATCTAAAATTAGTTGTGGAAAGAAAAAAATTCCAAAAAATATTTTTAATTAGCTTTTGGAAATACTAAGGATGTGTAGTGCTAACTTCACATTCTGAATTAAGCCATTAAAAAAGCAAAATTCCAAAATGTAATGATGCAATTAATTGTAGCTTTTTAATCTAAAATTAGTTGTGGAAAGAAAAAAATTCCAAAAAAAATTTTTAATTAGCTTTTGGAAATACTAAGGATATGTAGTGCTAACTTCACATTGTGAATTAAGCCATTAAAAAGGAAAATTCCAAAATCTAATGATGCAATTAATTGAAGCCTTTTCATATAAAATTAGTTGTGGAAAGAAAAAAATTCCAATTTTTTTTTTAAGTAGCTTTAGAAAATACCCAGGGTGTGTAGTGCTAACTTGACATTGTGAATTCAGCCATTAAAAAAGCAAAATTCTAAAATGTAATGATGCAATTAATTGTAGCTTTTTAATCTAAAATTACTTGTGGAAAAAAAATTCCAAAATTTTTTTTAAATTAGCATTTGGAACTACTAAGGATGTGTAGTGCTAACTTGACTTTGTGCATTCAGCCATTAAAAAAGGAAAATTTCAAAATGTAATGATGCAATTAATTGTAACTTTTTAATCTAAAATTAGTTGTGGAAAGAAAAAAATTCCAAACATTTTTCTTAAGTATCTTTAAAAAATACCCAGGATGTGTAGTGCTAAGTTGACATTGTGAATTCAGCCATTAAAAAAGCAAAATTCCAAAATGTAATGATGTAATTAATTGTAGCTTTTTAATCTAAAATTAGTTGTGGAAAGAAAAAAATTCCATTTTTTTTAATTAGCTTTAAAAAATACCCAGGGTGTGTAGTGCTAACTTGACATTGTGAATTCAGCCATTAAAAAAGCAAAATTCCAAAATCTAATGATGCAATTAATTGTAGCTTTTTAATCTAAAATTAGTTGCGGAAACAAAAAATTCCAAAATTTTTTTTAATTAGCTTTAAAAAATACTCAGGGTGTGTAGTGCTAAATTAACATTGTGAATTCAGCCATTAAAAAAGCGAAATTCCAAAATGTAAAGATGCAATTAATTGTATCTTTTTAATATAAAATTAGTTGTGGAAAGAAAAACATTCCCTAAAATTTTTTTAATAAGCTTTTGGAAATACTAAGGATGTGTAGTGCTAAATTCACATTGTGAATAAAGCCATTAAAAAAGCAAAATTCCAAAATGTAATGATGGAATTAATTGTAGCTTTTTAATCTAAAATTAGTTGTGAAAAAAAAATTCCAAACATTTTTTTTAATTAGCTGTAGAAAATAACCACCGTGTATAGTGCTAACTTGACACTGTGAATTCATCCATTAAAAAAGCAAAATTCCAAAATGTAATGATGAAATTAATTGTAGCCTTTTAATCTAAAATTAGTTGTGGAAAGAAAAAAATCAAAATTTTTCTTTTAATTAACTTTTAAAAATACCCAGGGTGTGTAGTGCTAATTTAACATTGTGAAATGTAATGATGCAATTAATTGTATCTTTTTAATCTAAAATTAGTTGTGGAAAGAAAAAAATTCCAAAAAATATTTTTAATTAGCTTTTGGAAATACTAAGGATGTGTAGTGCTAACATCACATTCTGAATTAAGCCATTAAAAAAGCAAAATTCTAAAATGTAATGATGCAATTAATTGTAGCTTTTTAATCTAAAATTACTTGTGGAAAAAAAATTCCAAAATTTTTTTTAAATTAGCATTTGGAACTACTAAGGATGTGTAGTGCTAACTTGACTTTGTGCATTCAGCCATTAAAAAAGGAAAATTTCAAAATGTAATGATGCAATTAATTGTAACTTTTTAATCTAAAATTAGTTGTGGAAAGAAAAAAATTCCAAATATTTTTCTTAAGTATCTTTAAAAAATACCCAGGATGTGTAGTGCTAAGTTGACATTGTGAATTCAGCCATTAAAAAAGCAAAATTCCAAAATGTAATGATGTAATTAATTGTAGCTTTTTAATCTAAAATTAGTTGTGGAAAGAAAAAAATTCCATTTTTTTAATTAGCTTTAAAAAATACCCAGGGTGTGTAGTGCTAACTTGACATTGTGAATTCAGCCATTAAAAAAGCAAAATTCCAAAATCTAATGATGCAATTAATTGTAGCTTTTTAATCTAAAATTAGTTGCGGAAACAAAAAATTCCAAATTTTTTTTTAATTAGCTTTAAAAAATACTCAGGGTGTGTAGTGCTAAATTAACATTGTGAATTCAGCCATTAAAAAAGCAAAATTCCAAAATGTAATGATGCAATTAATTGTATATTTTTAATATAAAATTAGTTGTGGAAAGAAAAACATTCCCTAAAATTTTTTTAATTAGCTTTTGGAAATACTAAGGATGTGTAGTGCTAACTTCACATTGTGAATAAAGCCATTAAAAAAGCAAAATTCCAAAATGTAATGATGGAATTAATTGTAGCTTTTTAATCTAAAATTAGTTGTGAAAAAAAAAATTCCAAACATTTTTTTTAATCAGCTGTAGAAAATAACCACGGTGTGTAGTGCTAACTTGACACTGTGAATTCATCCATTAAAAAAGCAAAATTCCAAAATGTAATGATGAAATTAATTGTAGCCTTTTAATCTAAAATTAGTTGTGGAAAAAAAAAATCAAAATTTTTCTTTTAATTAACTTTTAAAAATACTCAGGGTGTGTAGTGCTAAATTAACATTGTGAATTCAGCCATTAAAAAAGCAAAATTCCAAAATGTAATGATGCAATTAATTGTATCTTTTTAATATAAAATTAGTTGTGGAAAGAAAAACATTCCCTAAAATTTTTTTAATTAGCTTTTGGAAATACTAAGGATGTGTAGTGCTAACTTCACATTGTGAATAAAGCCATTAAAAAAGCAAAATTCCAAAATGTAATGATGGAATTAATTGTAGCTTTTTAATCTAAAATTAGTTGTAAAAAAAAAATTCCAAACATTTTTTTTAATCAGCTGTAGAAAATAACCACGGTGTGTAGTGCTAACTTGACACTGTGAATTCATCCATTAAAAAAGCAAAATTCCAAAATGTAATGATGAAATTAATTGTAGCCTTTTAATTTAAAATTAGTTGTGGAAAGAAAAAATCAAAATTTTTCTTTTAATTAACTTTTAAAAATACCCAGGGTGTGTAGTGCTAATTTAACATTGTGAAATGTAATGATGCAATTAATTGTATCTTTTTAATCTAAAATTAGTTGTGGAAAGAAAAAAATTCCAAAAAATATTTTTAATTAGCTTTTGGAAATACTAAGGATGTGTAGTGCTAACTTCACATTCTGAATTAAGCCATTAAAAAAGCAAAATTCCAAAATCTAATGATGCAATTAATTGTAGCTTTTTAATCTAAAATTAGTTGTGGAAAGAAAAAAATTCCAAAAAAAAATTTTAATTAGCTTTTGGAAATACTAAGGATATGTAGTGCTAACTTCACATTGTGAATTAAGCCATTAAAAAGGAAAATTCCAAAATCTAATGATGCAATTAATTGAAGCCTTTTCATCTAAAATTAGTTGTGGAAAGAAAAAAATTCCAATTTTTTTTTTTAAGTAGCTTTAGAAAATACCCAGGATGTGTAGTGCTATCTTGACATTGTGAATTTAGCCATTAAAAAAGCAAAATTCTAAAATGTAATGATGCAATTAATTGTAGCTTTTTAATCTAAAATTACTTGTGGAAAAAAAATTCCAAAATTTTTTTTAAATTAGCATTTGGAACTACTAAGGTTGTGTAGTGCTAACTTGACTTTGTGCATTCAGCCATTAAAAAAGGAAAATTTGAAAATGTAATGATGCAATTAATTGTAACTTTTTAATCTAAAATTAGTTGTGGAAAGAAAAAAATTCCAAACATTTTTCTTAAGTATCTTTAAAAAATACCCAGGATGTGTAGTGCTAAGTTGACATTGTGAATTCAGCCATTAAAAAAGCAAAATTCCAAAATGTAATGATGTAATTAATTGTAGCTTTTTAATCTAAAATTAGTTGTGGAAAGAAAAAAATTCCATTTTTTTTAATTAGCTTTAAAAAATACCCAGGGTGTGTAGTGCTAACTTGACATTGTGAATTCAGCCATTAAAAAAGCAAAATTCCAAAATCTAATGATGCAATTAATTGTAGCTTTTTAATCTAAAATTAGTTGCGGAAACAAAAAATTCCAAAATTTTTTTTAATTAGCTTTAAAAAATACTCAGGGTGTGTAGTGCTAAATTAACATTGTGAATTCAGCCATTAAAAAAGCGAAATTCCAAAATGTAAAGATGCAATTAATTGTATCTTTTTAATATAAAATTAGTTGTGGAAAGAAAAACATTCCCTAAAATTTTTTTAATAAGCTTTTGGAAATACTAAGGATGTGTAGTGCTAACTTCACATTGTGAATAAAGCCATTAAAAAAGCAAAATTCCAAAATGTAATGATGGAATTAATTGTAGCTTTTTAATCTAAAATTAGTTGTGAAAAAAAAAATTCCAAACATTTTTTTTAATTAGCTGTAGAAAATAACCACGGTGTATAGTGCTAACTTGACACTGTGAATTCATCCATTAAAAAAGCAAAATTCCAAAATGTAATGATGAAATTAATTGTAGCCTTTTAATCTAAAATTAGTTGTGGAAAGAAAAAAATCAAAATTTTTCTTTTAATTAACTTTTAAAAATACCCAGGGTGTGTAGTGCTAATTTAACATTGTGAAATGTAATGATGCAATTAATTGTATCTTTTTAATCTAAAATTAGTTGTGGAAAGAAAAAAATTCCAAAAAATATTTTTAATTAGCTTTTGGAAATACTAAGGATGTGTAGTGCTAACATCACATTCTGAATTAAGCCATTAAAAAAGCAAAATTCTAAAATGTAATGATGCAATTAATTGTAGCTTTTTAATCTAAAATTACTTGTGGAAAAAAAATTCCAAAATTTTTTTTAAATTAGCATTTGGAACTACTAAGGATGTGTAGTGCTAACTTGACTTTGTGCATTCAGCCATTAAAAAAGGAAAATTTCAAAATGTAATGATGCAATTAATTGTAACTTTTTAATCTAAAATTAGTTGTGGAAAGAAAAAAATTCCAAATATTTTTCTTAAGTATCTTTAAAAAATACCCAGGATGTGTAGTGCTAAGTTGACATTGTGAATTCAGCCATTAAAAAAGCAAAATTCCAAAATGTAATGATGTAATTAATTGTAGCTTTTTAATCTAAAATTAGTTGTGGAAAGAAAAAAATTCCATTTTTTTAATTAGCTTTAAAAAATACCCAGGGTGTGTAGTGCTAACTTGACATTGTGAATTCAGCCATTAAAAAAGCAAAATTCCAAAATCTAATGATGCAATTAATTGTAGCTTTTTAATCTAAAATTAGTTGCGGAAACAAAAAATTCCAAATTTTTTTTTAATTAGCTTTAAAAAATACTCAGGGTGTGTAGTGCTAAATTAACATTGTGAATTCAGCCATTAAAAAAGCAAAATTCCAAAATGTAATGATGCAATTAATTGTATATTTTTAATATAAAATTAGTTCTGGAAAGAAAAACATTCCCTAAAATTTTTTTAATTAGCTTTTGGAAATACTAAGGATGTGTAGTGCTAACTTCACATTGTGAATAAAGCCATTAAAAAAGCAAAATTCCAAAATGTAATGATGGAATTAATTGTAGCTTTTTAATCTAAAATTAGTTGTGAAAAAAAAAATTCCAAACATTTTTTTTAATCAGCTGTAGAAAATAACCACGGTGTGTAGTGCTAACTTGACACTGTGAATTCATCCATTAAAAAAGCAAAATTCCAAAATGTAATGATGAAATTAATTGTAGCCTTTTAATCTAAAATTAGTTGTGGAAAGAAAAAAATCAAAATTTTTCTTTTAATTAACTTTTAAAAATACTCAGGGTGTGTAGTGCTAAATTAACATTGTGAATTCAGCCATTAAAAAAGCAAAATTCCAAAATGTAATGATGCAATTAATTGTATCTTTTTAATATAAAATTAGTTGTGGAAAGAAAAACATTCCCTAAAATTTTTTTAATTAGCTTTTGGAAATACTAAGGATGTGTAGTGCTAACTTCACATTGTGAATAAAGCCATTAAAAAAGCAAAATTCCAAAATGTAATGATGGAATTAATTGTAGCTTTTTAATCTAAAATTAGTTGTAAAAAAAAATTCCAAACATTTTTTTTAATCAGCTGTAGAAAATAACCACGGTGTGTAGTGCTAACTTGACACTGTGAATTCATCCATTAAAAAAGCAAAATTCCAAAATGTAATGATGAAATTAATTGTAGCCTTTTAATTTAAAATTAGTTGTGGAAAGAAAAAAATCAAAATTTTTCTTTTAATTAACTTTTAAAAATACCCAGGGTGTGTAGTGCTAATTTAACATTGTGAAATGTAATGATGCAATTAATTGTATCTTTTTAATCTAAAATTAGTTGTGGAAAGAAAAAAATTCCAAAAAATATTTTTAATTAGCTTTTGGAAATACTAAGGATGTGTAGTGCTAACTTCACATTCTGAATTAAGCCATTAAAAAAGCAAAATTCTAAAATGTAATGATGCAATTAATTGTAGCTTTTTAATCTAAAATTAGTTGTGGAAAGAAAAAAATTCCAAAAAAAAATTTTAATTAGCTTTTGGAAATACTAAGGATATGTAGTGCTAACTTCACATTGTGAATTAAGCCATTAAAAAGGAAAATTCCAAAATCTAATGATGCAATTAATTGAAGCCTTTTCATCTAAAATTAGTTGTGGAAAGAAAAAAATTCCAATTTTTTTTTTTAAGTAGCTTTAGAAAATACCCAGGATGTGTAGTGCTATCTTGACATTGTGAATTCAGCCATTAAAAAAGCAAAATTCTAAAATGTAATGATGCAATTAATTGTAGCTTTTTAATCTAAAATTACTTGTGGAAAAAAAATTCCAAAATTTTTTTTAAATTAGCATTTGGAACTACTAAGGTTGTGTAGTGCTAACTTGACTTTGTGCATTCAGCCATTAAAAAAGGAAAATTTGAAAATGTAATGATGCAATTAATTGTAACTTTTTAATCTAAAATTAGTTGTGGAAAGAAAAAAATTCCAAACATTTTTCTTAAGTATCTTTAAAAAATACCCAGGATGTGTAGTTCTAAGTTGACATTGTGAATTCAGCCATTAAGAAAGCAAAATTCCAAAATGTAATGATGTAATTAATTGTAGCTTTTTAATCTAAAATTAGTTGTGGAAAGAAAAAAATTCCATTTTTTTTAATTAGCTTTAAAAAATACCCAGGGTGTGTAGTGCTAACTTGACATTGTGAATTCAGCCATTAAAAAAGCAAAATTCCAAAATCTAATGATGCAATTAATTGTAGCTTTTTAATCTAAAATTGGTTGCGGAAACAAAAAATTCCAAAGTTTTTTTCAATTAGCTTTAAAAAATACTCAGGGTGTGTAGTGCTAAATTAACATTGTGAATTCAGCCATTAAAAAAGCAAAATTCCAAAATGTAATGATGCAATTAATTGTATCTTTTTAATATAAAATTAGTTGTGGAAAGAAAAACATTCCCTAAAATTTTTTTAATTAGCTTTTGGAAATACTAAGGATGTGTAGTGCTAACTTCACATTGTGAATAAAGCCATTAAAAAAGCAAAATTCCAAAATGTAATGATGGAATTAATTGTAGCTTTTTAATCTAAAATTAGTTGTGAAAAAAAAAATTCCAAACATTTTTTTTAATTAGCTGTAGAAAATAACCACGGTGTGTAGTGCTAACTTGACACTGTGAATTCATCCATTAAAAAAGCAAAATTCCAAAATGTAATGATGAAATTAATTGTAGCCTTTTAATCTAAAATTAGTTGTGGAAAGAAAAAAATCAAAATTTTTCTTTTAATTAACTTTTAAAAATACCCAGGGTGTGTAGTGCTAATTTAACATTGTGAATTCAGCCATTAAAAAAGCAAAATTCCAAAATGTAATGATGCAATTAATTGTAGCTTTTTAATCTAAAATTAGGTGTGGAAAGAAAAAAATTCCAAATTTTTTTTTTAACTAGCATTTGTACATACTAAGGGTGTGTAGTGCTAACTTGAAATTGTGAATTCAGCCATTAAAAACGCAAAATTCTAAAATGTAATGACGTAATTAATTGTAGCATTTTAATCTAAAATTAGTTGTGGAAAGAAAAAAATCAAAATTTTTCTTTTAATTAACTTTTAAAAATACTCAGGGTGTGTAGTGCTAAATTAACATTGTGAATTCAGCCATTAAAAAAGCAAAATTCCAAAATGTAATGATGCAATTAATTGTATCTTTTTAATATAAAATTAGTTGTGGAAAGAAAAACATTCCCTAAAATTTTTTTAATTAGCTTTTGGAAATACTAAGGATGTGTAGTGCTAACTTCACATTGTGAATAAAGCCATTAAAAAAGCAAAATTCCAAAATTTAATGATGGAATTAATTGTAGCTTTTTAATCTAAAATTAGTTGTAAAAAAAAAATTCCAAACATTTTTTTTAATCAGCTGTAGAAAATAACCACGGTGTGTAGTGCTAACTTGACACTGTGAATTCATCCATTAAAAAAGCAAAATTCCAAAATGTAATGATGAAATTAATTGTAGCCTTTTAATTTAAAATTAGTTGTGGAAAGAAAAAAATCAAAATTTTTCTTTTAATTAACTTTTAAAAATACCCAGGGTGTGTAGTGCTAATTTAACATTGTGAAATGTAATGATGCAATTAATTGTATCTTTTTAATCTAAAATTAGTTGTGGAAAGAAAAAAATTCCAAAAAATATTTTTAATTAGCTTTTGGAAATACTAAGGATGTGTAGTGCTAACTTCACATTCTGAATTAAGCCATTAAAAAAGCAAAATTCTAAAATGTAATGATGCAATTAATTGTAGCTTTTTAATCTAAAATTAGTTGTGGAAAGAAAAAAATTCAAAAAAAAAATTTTAATTAGCTTTTGGAAATACTAAGGATATGTAGTGCTAACTTCACATTGTGAATTAAGCCATTAAAAAGGAAAATTCCAAAATCTAATGATGCAATTAATTGAAGCCTTTTCATCTAAAATTAGTTGTGGAAAGAAAAAAATTCCAATTTTTTTTTTTAAGTAGCTTTAGAAAATACCCAGGATGTGTAGTGCTATCTTGACATTGTGAATTCAGCCATTAAAAAAGCAAAATTCTAAAATGTAATGATGCAATTAATTGTAGCTTTTTAATCTAAAATTACTTGTGGAAAAAAAATTCCAAAATTTTTTTTAAATTAGCATTTGGAACTACTAAGGTTGTGTAGTGCTAACTTGACTTTGTGCATTCAGCCATTAAAAAAGGAAAATTTGAAAATGTAATGATGCAATTAATTGTAACTTTTTAATCTAAAATTAGTTGTGGAAAGAAAAAAATTCCAAACATTTTTCTTAAGTATCTTTAAAAAATACCCAGGATGTGTAGTTCTAAGTTGACATTGTGAATTCAGCCATTAAGAAAGCAAAATTCCAAAATGTAATGATGTAATTAATTGTAGCTTTTTAATCTAAAATTAGTTGTGGAAAGAAAAAAATTCCATTTTTTTTAATTAGCTTTAAAAAATACCCAGGGTGTGTAGTGCTAACTTGACATTGTGAATTCAGCCATTAAAAAAGCAAAATTCCAAAATCTAATGATGCAATTAATTGTAGCTTTTTAATCTAAAATTGGTTGCGGAAACAAAAAATTCCAAAGTTTTTTTCAATTAGCTTTAAAAAATACTCAGGGTGTGTAGTGCTAAATTAACATTGTGAATTCAGCCATTAAAAAAGCAAAATTCCAAAATGTAATGATGCAATTAATTGTATCTTTTTAATATAAAATTAGTTGTGGAAAGAAAAACATTCCCTAAAATTTTTTTAATTAGCTTTTGGAAATACTAAGGATGTGTAGTGCTAACTTCACATTGTGAATAAAGCCATTAAAAAAGCAAAATTCCAAAATGTAATGATGGAATTAATTGTAGCTTTTTAATCTAAAATTAGTTGTGAAAAAAAAAATTCCAAACATTTTTTTTAATTAGCTGTAGAAAATAACCACGGTGTGTAGTGCTAACTTGACACTGTGAATTCATCCATTAAAAAAGCAAAATTCCAAAATGTAATGATGAAATTAATTGTAGCCTTTTAATCTAAAATTAGTTGTGGAAAGAAAAAAATCAAAATTTTTCTTTTAATTAACTTTTAAAAATACCCAGGGTGTGTAGTGCTAATTTAACATTGTGAATTCAGCCATTAAAAAAGCAAAATTCCAAAATGTAATGATGCAATTAATTGTAGCTTTTTAATCTAAAATTAGGTGTGGAAAGAAAAAAATTCCAAATTTTTTTTTTAACTAGCATTTGTACATACTAAGGGTGTGTAGTGCTAACTTGAAATTGTGAATTCAGCCATTAAAAACGCAAAATTCTAAAATGTAATGACGTAATTAATTGTAGCATTTTAATCTAAAATTAGTTGTGGAAAGAAAAAAATTTAAACATTTTTTTTTAAATTAGCATTTGGAAATACTATGGGTGTGTAGTGCTGACTTGACATTGTGAATTCAGCCATTAAAAAAGGAAAATTCCAAAATGTAATGATGCAATTAATTGTAGCTTTTTAATCTAAAATTAGTTGAGGAAAGAAAAAAATTCCAAAAAAATTTTTTTAATTAGCTTTAAAAAATACCCAGGGTGTGTAGTACTAACTTGACATTGTCAATTCAGCCACTAAAAAAGTAAAATTCCAAAATCTAATGATGCGATTAAAAATGCAATATTCCAAAATGTAATGATACAATTAATTGTAGCTTTTTAATCTAAAAGTAGTTGTGGAAAGAAAAATTCCAATTTTTTTTAATTACCTTTAAAAAATACCCAGGGTGTGCAGAGCTAACTTAACATTGTGAATTCAGCCATTAAAAAAGCAAAATTCCAAAATGTAATGATAATTGCATCATTAGCTTTAGTAGCTTTTTAACCTAAAATTAGTTGTGGAAAGAAAAAAATTCGAAAAATTTTTGTAATTAGCTTTTGGAAATACTAAGAGTGTGCAGTGCTAATTTTACATTGGGAATTCAGCCATTAAAAAAGCAAAATTCCAAAATGTAATGATGCAATTAATTGTAGCTTTTTAATCTAAAATTAGTTGTGGAAAGAAAAAAATTCCGAAATTTTTTTTTAATTAGCTTTAAAAAATGCCCAGGGTGTGTAGTGCTAAGTTGACATTGTGAATTCAGCCATTAAAAAAGCAAAATTCCAAAATGTAATGATGCAATTAATTGTATCTTTTTAATGTAAAATTAGTTGTGGAAAGAAAAAAATTCCAAAAAATTTTTTAATTAGCTTTTGGAAATACTAAGGATGTGTAGTGCTAACTTCACATTGTGAATTAATCCATTAAAAAAGCAAAATTCCAAAATGTTATGATGCAATTAATTGTAGCTTTTTAATCTAAAATTAGTTGTGGAAAAAAAAAATTCCAAAAAAAAATTTTTAATTAGCTTTTGGAGATACTAAGTATGTGTAGTGCTAACTTGACATTGTGAATTCAGCCATTAAAAAAGCAAAATTCTAAAATGTAATGATGCAATTAATTGTAGCCTTTTAATCTAAAATAATTTGTGGAAAAAAAAATTCCAAAATTTTTTTTTAATTAGCATTTGGAACTACTAAGGGTGTGTAGTGCTAACTTGACTTTGTGCATTCAGGCATTAAAAAAGGAAAATTCCAAAATGTAATGATGCATTTAATTGTAACTTTTTAACCTAAAATTAGTTGTGGAAAGAAAAAAAATCCAATTTTTTTTAATTAGCTAAAGAATACCCAGGGTGTGTAGTGCTAACTTGACATTGTGAATTAAGCCATTAAAAAGGCAAAATTCCAAAATGTCATGATGCAATTAATTGTAGCTTTTTAATCTAAAATTGGTTGTGGAAAGAAAAAAAATTCCAAATATTTTTCTTAATTATCTTTAAAAAATACCCAGGATGTGTAGTGCTAAGTTGACATTGTGAATTCAGCCATTAAAAAAGCAAAATTCCAAAATGTAATGATGTAATTAATTGTAGCTTTATAATCTAAAATTAGCTGTGGAAAGAAAAAAATTCCAATTTTTTTTAATTAGCTTTAAAAAATACCTAGGGTGTGTAGTGCTAAATTAACATTGTGAATTCAGCCATTAAAAAAGCAAAATTCTAAAATGTAATGATGCAATTAATTGTACCTTTTTAACCTAAAATTAGTTGTGGAAACAAAAAATTCCAATTTTTTTTTAATTAGCTTTAAAAAATACCCAGGGTGTGTAGTGCTAAATTAACATTGTGAATTCAGCCATTAAAAAAGCAAAATTCCAAAATGTAATGATGCAATTAATTGTACCTTTGTAACCTAAAATTAGATGTGGAAAGAAAAAAATTCTAAAAAATTTTTTTAATTACCATTTGGAAATACTAAGGATGTGTAGTGCTAACTTCACATTGTGAATAAAGCCATTAAAAAAGCAAAATTCCAAAATGTAATGATGGAATTAATTGTAGCTTTTTAATCTAAAATTAGTTGTGAAAAAAAAAATTCCAAACATTTTTTTTAATTAGCTGTAGAAAATAACCACGGTGTGTAGTGCTAACTTGACACTGTGAATTCAGCCATTAAAAAAGGAAAATTCCAAAATGTAATGATGCAATTAATTGTAGCTTTTTAATCTAAAATTAGTTGAGGAAAGAAAAAAATTCCAAAAAATTTTTTTTAATTAGCTTTAAAAAATACCCAGGGTGTGTAGTGCTAATTTAACATTGTGAATTCAGCCATTAAAAAAGCAAAATTCCAAAATGTAATGATGAAATTAATTGCAGCCTTTTAATCTAAAATTAGTTGTGGAAAGAAAAAAATCAAAATTTTTCTTTTAATTAACTTTTAAAAATACCCAGGGTGTGTAGTGCTAATTGAACATTGTGAATTCAGCCATTAAAAAAGCAAAATTCCAAAATGTAATGATGCAATTAATTGTAGCTTTTTAATCTAAAATTAGGTGTGGAAAGAAAAAAATTCCAAATTTTTTTTTTAACTAGCATTTGTACATACTAAGGGTGTGTAGTGCTAACTTGAAATTGTGAATTCAGCCATTAAAAAGGCAAAATTCTAAAATGTAATGACGTAATTAATTGTAGCATTTTAATCTAAAATTAGTTGTGGAAAGAAAAAAATTTAAACATTTTTTTTTAAATTAGCATTTGGAAATACTATGGGTGTGTAGTGCTGACTTGACATTGTGAATTCAGCCATTAAAAAAGGAAAATTCCAAAATGTAATGATGCAATTAATTGTAGCTTTTTAATCTAAAATTAGTTGAGGAAAGAAAAAAATTCCAAAAAATTTTTTTTAATTAGCTTTAAAAAATACCCAGGGTGTGTAGTACTAACTTGACATTGTCAATTCAGCCACTAAAAAAGTAAAATTCCAAAATGTAATGATAATTGCATCATTAGCTTTAGTAGCTTTTTAACCTAAAATTAGTTGTGGAAAGAAAAAAATTCGAAAAATTTTTGTAATTAGCTTTTGGAAATACTAAGAGTGTGCAGTGCTAATTTTACATTGGGAATTCAGCCATTAAAAAAGCAAAATTCCAAAATGTAATGATGCAATTAATTGTAGCTTTTTAATCTAAAATTAGTTGTGGAAAGAAAAAAATTCCGAAATATTTTTTTAATTAGCTTTAAAAAATGCCCAGGGTGTGTAGTGCTAAGTTGACATTGTGAATTCAGCCATTAAAAAAGCAAAATTCCACAATGTAATGATGCAATTAATTTTATCTTTTTAATGTAAAATTAGTTGTGGAAAGAAAAAAATTCCAAAAAATTTTTTAATTAGCTTTTGGAAATACTAAGGATGTGTAGTGCTAACTTCACATTGTGAATTAATCCATTAAAAAAGCAAAATTCCAAAATGTTATGATGCAATTAATTGTAGCTTTTTAATCTAAAATTAGTTGTGGAAAAAAAAAATTCCAAAAAAAATTTTTAATTAGCTTTTGGAGATACTAAGTATGTGTAGTGCTAACTTGACATTGTGAATTCAGCCATTAAAAAAGCAAAATTCTAAAATGTAATGATGCAATTAATTGTAGCCTTTTAATCTAAAATAATTTGTGGAAAAAAAAATTCCAAAAATTTTTTTTAATTAGCATTTGGAACTACTAAGGGTGTGTAGTGCTAACTTGACTTTGTGCATTCAGCCATTAAAAAAGGAAAATTCCAAAATGTAATGATGCATTTAATTGTAACTTTTTAACCTAAAATTAGTTGTGGAAACAAAAAATTCCAATTTTTTTTTTAATTAGCTTTAAAAAATACCCAGGGTGTGTAGTGCTAAAATTAAAATTAACATTGTGAATTCAGCCATTAAAAAAACAAAATTCCAAAATGTAATGATGCAATTAATTGTACCTTTGTAACCTAAAATTGGTTGTGGAAAGAAAAAAAATTCCAAACATTTTTCTTAATTATCTTTAAAAAATACCCAGGATGTGTAGTGCTAAGTTGACATTGTGAATTCAGCCATTAAAAAAGCAAAATTCCAAAATGTAATGATGTAATTAATTGTAGCTTTATAATCTAAAATTAGCTGTGGAAAGAAAAAAATTCCAATTTTTTTTAATTAGCTTTAAAAAATACCCAGGGTGTGTAGTGCTAAATTAACATTGTGAATTCAGCCATTAAAAAAGCAAAATTCTAAAATGTAATGATGCAATTAATTGTACCTTTTTAACCTAAAATTAGTTGTGGAAACAAAAAATTCCAATTTTTTTTTTAATTAGCTTTAAAAAATACCCAGGGTGTGTAGTGCTAAAATTAAAATTAACATTGTGAATTCAGCCATTAAAAAAACAAAATTCCAAAATGTAATGATGCTATTAATTGTACCTTTGTAACCTAAAATTAGATGTGGAAAGAAAAAAATTCTAAAAAATTTTTTTAATTACCATTTGAAAATACTAAGGATGTGTAGTGCTAACTTCACATTGTGAATTGAGCCATTAAAAAATCAAAATTCCAAAATGTAATGATGCAATTAATTGTAGCTTTTTAATCTAAAATTAGTTGGGGAAAGAAAATAATTCCAAAAAAAAATTTTAATTAGCTTTTGGAAATACTAAGGATGTGAAGTGCTAACTTGACATTGTGAATTCAGCCATTAAAAAGGCCATATTCCAAAATGTAATGATGCAATTAATGGAAGCCTTTTAATCTAAAATTAGTTGTGGAAAGAAAAAAATTTTAATTAGCATTTGGAAATACTAAGGATGTGTAGTGCTAATTTGAAATTGTGTATTCAGCCATTAAAAAGCAAAATTCCAAAATGTAATGATGCAATTAATTGTAGCTTTTTAATCTAAAATTAACTGAGGAAAGAAAAAAATTCCAAAAAATTTTTTTTAATTAACTTTAAAAAATACCCAGGGTGTGTAGTGCAAACTTGACATTGTGAATTCAGCCACTAAAAAAGCAAAATACCAAAATATAATGATGCAATTAAAAATGCAAAATTCCAAAATGTAATGATACAATTAATTGTAGCGTTTTAATCTAAAATTAGTTGTGGAAAGAAAAAATTCAAAAATTTTTTTTTAATTAACTTTTAAAAATACCCATGGTGTGTAGTGCTAATTTAACATTGTGAATTCAGCCATTACAAAAGCAAAATTCCAAAATCTAATGATGCAATTAATTGTAGCATTTTAATCTAAAATTAGTTGTGGAAAGAAAAAAATTCCAAAATTTTTTTTTAATTAGCATTTGGAAATACTATGGGTGTGTAGTGCTAACTTGACATTGTGAATTCAGCCATTAAAAAAGGAAAATTCCAAAATGTAATGATGCAATTAATTGTAGCTTTTTAATCTAAAATTAGTTGAGGAAAGAAAAAAATTCCAAAAATTTTTTTTTAATTAGCTTTAAAAAATACCCAGGGTGTGTAGAGCTAATTTGACATTGTGAATTCAGCCACTAAAAAGCAAAATTCCAAAATCTAATGATGCAATGAATGAATTCAGCCATTAAAAAAGCTAAATTCCAAAATGTAATGATGCAATTAATTGTAGCTTTTTAATCTAAAATTAGTTGTGGGAAGAAAAAAATTCCGAATTTTTTTTTTAATTAGCTTTAAAAAATGCCCAGGGTTTGTAGTGCTAAGTTGACATTGTGAATTCAGACATTAAAAAAGCTAAATTCCAAAATGTAACGATGCAATTAATTGTATCTTTTTAATCTAAAATTAGTTGTGGAAAGAAAAAAATTCCAAAAATTTTTTTTTAATTAGCTTTTGGAAATACTAAGGATGTGTAGTGTTAACTTCACATTCTGAATTAAGCCATTAAAAAAGCAAAATTCCAAAATGTAATGATGCAATTAATTGTAGCGTTTTAATCTAAAATTAGTTGTTGAATGAAAAAAATTCCAAAAAAAATTTTTAATTAGCTTTTGGAAATACTAAGGATATGTAGTGCTAACTTCACATTGTGAATCAAGCCATTAAAAAGGAAAATTCCAAAATGTAATGATGCAATTAATTGAAGCCCTTTCATCTAAAATTAGTTGTGGAAAGAAAAAAATTCCAAAAATTGTTTTTTAAGTAGCTTTAGAAAATACCCAGGGTATGTAGTGCTAACTTGACATTGTGAATTCAGCCATTAAAAAAGCAAAATTCTAAAATGTAATGATGCAATTAATTGTAGCTTTTTAATCTAAAATAATTTGTGGAAAAAAATTCCAATTTTTTTTTTTAATTAGCATTTGGAACTACTAAGGGTGTGTAGTGCTAACTTGACTTTGTGCATTCAGCCATTAAAAAAGGAAAATTCCAAAATGTAATGATGCAATTAATTGTAACTTTTTAATCTATAATTAGTTGTGGAAACAAAAAAAATCCAATTTTTTTTTAATTAGCTAAAGAATACCCAGGGTGTGTATTGCTAACTTGACATTGTGAATTCAGCCATTAAAAAAGCAAAATTCCATAATCTAATGATGCAATTAATTGTGGCTTTTTAATCTAAAATTAGTTGTGGAAAGAAAAATTCCAAAATTTTTTTTAATTACCTTTAAAAAATACCCAGGGTGTGCAGTGCTAACTTAACATTGTGAATTCAGCCATTAAAAAAGCAAAATTCCAAAATGTAATGATAATTGCATCATTAGCTTTAGTAGCTTTTTAACCTAAAATTAGTTGTGGAAAGAAAAAAATTCGAAACATTTTTGTAATTAGCTTTTGGAAATACTAAGAGTGTGCAGTGCTAACTTTACATTGGGAATTCAGCCATTCAAAAAGCAAAATTCCAAAATGTAATGATGCAATTAATTGTAGCTTTTAAATCTAAGATTAGTTGTGGGAAGAAAAAAATTCCGAAATTTTGTTTTAATTAGCTTTAAAAAATGCCCAGGGTTTGTAGTGCTAAGTTGACATTGTGAATTCAGACATTAAAAAAGTAAAATTCCAAAATGTAATGATGCAATTAATTGTATCTTTTTAATCTAAAATTAGTTGTGGAAAGAAAAAAATTCCAAAAAATATTTTTAATTAGCTTTTGGAAATACTAAGGATGTGTAGTGCTAACTTCACATTCTGAATTAAGCCATTAAAAAAGCAAAATTCCAAAATGTAATGATGCAATTAATTGTAGCTTTTTAATCTAAAATTAGTTGTGGAAAGAAAAAAATTCCAAAAAAAAATTTTAATTAGCTTTTGGAAATACTAAGGATATGTAGTGCTAACTTCACATTGTGAATTAAGCCATTAAAAAGGAAAATTCCAAAATCTAATGATGCAATTAATTGAAGCCTTTTCATATAAAATTAGTTGTGGAAAGAAAAAAATTCCAAATTTTTTTTTTAAGTAGCTTTAGAAAATACCCAGGGTGTGTAGTGTTAACTTGACATTGTGAATTCAGCCATTAAAAAAGCAAAATTCTAAAATCTAATGATGCAATTAATTGTAGCTTTTTAATCTAAAATTACTTGTGGAAAAAAAATTCCAAAATTTTAAATTAGCATTTGGAACTACTAAGGATGTGTAGTGCTAACTTGACTTTGTGCATTCAGCCATTAAAAAAGGAAAATTTCAAAATGTAATGATGCAATTAATTGTAACTTTTTAATCTAAAATTAGTTGTGGAAAGAAAAAAATTCCAAACATTTTTCTTAAGTATCTTCAAAAAATGCCCAGGATGTGTAGTGCTAAGTTGACATTGTGAATTCAGCCATTAAAAAAGCAAAATTCCAAAATGTAATGATGTAATTAATTGTAGCTTTTTAATCTAAAATTAGTTGTGGAAAGAAAAAAATTCCATTTTTTTTAATTAGCTTTAAAAAATACCCAGGGTGTGTAGTGCTAACTTGACATTGTGAATTCAGCCATTAAAAAAGCAAAATTCCAAAATCTAATGATGCAATTAATTGTAGCTTTTTAATCTAAAATTAGTTGCGGAAACAAAAAATTCCAAAATTTTTTTTAATTAGCTTTAAAAAATACTCAGGGTGTGTAGTGCTAAATTAACATTGTGAATTCAGCCATTAAAAAAGCGAAATTCCAAAATGTAATGATGCAATTAATTGTATCTTTTTAATATAAAATTAGTTGTGGAAAGAAAAACATTCCCTAAAATTTTTTTAATTAGCTTTTGGAAATACTAAGGATGTGTAGTGCTAACTTCACATTGTGAATAAAGCCATTAAAAAAGCAAAATTCCAAAATGTAATGATGGAATTAATTGTAGCTTTTTAATCTAAAATAAGTTGTGAAAAAAAAAATTCCAAACATTTTTTTTAATTAGCTGTAGAAAATAACCACGGTGTGTAGTGCTACCTTGACACTGTGAATTCATCCATTAAAAAAGCAAAATTCCAAAATGTAATGATGAAATTAATTGTAGCCTTTTAATCTAAAATTAGTTGTGGAAAGAAAAAAATCAAAATTTTTCTTTTAATTAACTTTTAAAAATACCCAGGGTGTGTAGTGCTAATTTAACATTGTGAAATGTAATGATGCAATTAATTGTATCTTTTTAATCTAAAATTAGTTGTGGAAAGAAAAAAATTCCAAAAAATATTTTTAATTAGCTTTTGGAAATACTAAGGATGTGTAGTGCTAACTTCACATTCTGAATTAAGCCATTAAAAAAGCAAAATTCTAAAATGTAATGATGCAATTAATTGTAACTTTTTAATCTAAAATTAGTTGTGGAAAGAAAAAAATTCCAAACATTTTTCTTAAGTATCTTTAAAAAATACCCAGGATGTGTAGTGCTAAGTTGACATTGTGAATTCAGCCATTAAAAAAGCAAAATTCCAAAATGAAATGATGTAATTAATTGTAGCTTTTTAATCTAAAATTAGTTGTGGAAAGAAAAAAATTCTATTTTTTTAATTAGCTTTAAAAAATACCCAGGGTGTGTAGTGCTAACTTGACATTGTGAATTCAGCCATTAAAAAAGCAAAATTCCAAAATCTAATGATGCAATTAATTGTAGCTTTTTAATCTAAAATTAGTTGCGGAAACAAAAAATTCCAAAATTTTTTTTAATTAGCTTTAAAAAATACTCAGGGTGTGTGGTCCAAAATCACATTGTGAATTCAGCCATTAAAAAAGCAAAATTCCAAAATGTAATGATGCAATTAATTGTATCTTTTTAATATAAAATTAGTTGTGGAAAGAAAAACATTCCCTAAAATTTTTTTAATTAGCTTTTGGAAATACTAAGGATGTGTAGTGCTAACTTCACATTGTGAATAAAGCCATTAAAAAAGCAAAATTCCAAAATGTAATGATGGAATTAATTGTAGCTTTTTAATCTAAAATTAGTTTTGAAAAAAAAAATTCCAAACATTTTTTTTAATTAGCTGTAGAAAATAACCACGGTGTGTAGTGCTAACTTGACACTGTGAATTCATCCATTAAAAAAGCAAAATTCCAAAATGTAATGATGAAATTAATTGTAGCCTTTTAATCTTAAATTAGTTGTGGAAAGAAAAAAATCAAAATTTTTCTTTTAATTAACTTTTAAAAATACCCAGGGTGTTTAGTGCTAATTTAACATTGTGAAATGTAATGATGCAATTAGTTGTATCTTTTTAATCTAAAATTAGTTGTGGAAAGAAAAAAATTCCAAAAAATATTTTTAATTAGCTTTTGGAAATACTAAGGATGTGTAGTGCTAACTTCACATTCTGAATTAAGCCATTAAAAAAGCAAAATTCCAAAATGTAATGATGCAATTAATTGTAGCTTTTTAATCTAAAATTAGTTGTGGAAAGAAAAAAATTCCTAAAAAATTTTTTAATTAGCTTTTGGAAATACTAAGGATATGTAGTGCTAACTTCACATTGTGAATTAAGCCATTAAAAAGGAAAATTCCAAAATCTAATGATGCAATTAATTGAAGCCTTTTCATCTAAAATTAGTTGTGGAAAGAAAAAAATTCCAAATTTTTTTTTTAAGTAGCTTTAGAAAATACCCAGGATGTGTAGTGCTATCTTGACATTGTGAATTCAGCCATTAAAAAAGCAAAATTCTAAAATGTAATGATGCAATTAATTGTAGCTTTTTAATCTAAAATTACTTGTGGAAAAAAAATTCCAAAATTTTTTTTAAATTAGCATTTGGAACTACTAAGGATGTGTAGTGCTAACTTGACTTTGTGCATTCAGCCATTAAAAAAGGAAAATTTCAAAATGTAATGATGCAATTAATTGTAACTTTTTAATCTAAAATTAGTTGTGGAAAGAAAAAAATTCCAAACATTTTTCTTAAGTATCTTTAAAAAATACCCAGGATGTGTAGTTCTAAGTTGACATTGTGAATTCAGCCATTAAGAAAGCAAAATTCCAAAATGTAATGATGTAATTAATTGTAGCTTTTTAATCTAAAATTAGTTGTGGAAAGAAAAAAATTCCATTTTTTTTAATTAGCTTTAAAAAATACCCAGGGTGAGTAGTGCTAACTTGACATTGTGAATTCAGCCATTAAAAAAGCAAAATTCCAAAATCTAATGATGCAATTAATTGTAGCTTTTTAATCTAAAATTAGTTGCGGAAACAAAAAATTCCAAAGTTTTTTTTAATTAGCTTTAAAAAATACTCAGGGTGTGTAGTGCTAAATTAACATTGTGAATTCAGCCATTAAAAAGCAAAATTCCAAAATGTAATGATGCAATTAATTGTATCTTTTTAATATAAAATTAGTTGTGGAAAGAAAAACATTCCCTAAAATTTTTTTAATTAGCTTTTGGAAATACTAAGGATGTGTAGTGCTAACTTCACATTGTGAATAAAGCCATTAAAAAAGCAAAATTCCAAAATGTAATGATGGAATTAATTGTAGCTTTTTAATCTAAAATTAGTTGTGAAAAAAAAAATTCCAAACATTTTTTTTAATTAGCTGTAGAAAATAACCACGGTGTGTAGTGTTAACTTGACACTGTGAATTCATCCATTAAAAAAGCAAAATTCCAAAATGTAATGATGAAATTAATTGTAGCCTTTTAATCTAAAATTAGTTGTGGAAAGAAAAAAATCAAAATTTTTCTTTTAATTAACTTTTAAAAATACCCAGGGTGTGTAGTGCTAATTTAACATTGTGAAATGTAATGATGCAATTAATTGTATCTTTTTAATCTAAAATTAGTTGTGGAAAGAAAAAAATTCCAAAAAATATTTTTAATTAGCTTTTGGAAATACTAAGGATGTGTAGTGCTAACTTCACATTCTGAATTAAGCCATTAAAAAAGCAAAATTCTAAAATGTAATGATGCAATTAATTGTAGCTTTTTAATCTAAAATTACTTGTGGAAAAAAAATTCCAAAATTTTTTTTAAATTAGCATTTGGAACTACTAAGGATGTGTAGTGCTAACTTGACTTTGTGCATTCAGCCATTAAAAAAGGAAAATTTCAAAATGTAATGATGCAATTAATTGTAACTTTTTAATCTAAAATTAGTTGTGGAAAGAAAAAAATTCCAAACATTTTTCTTAAGTATCTTTAAAAAATACCCAGGATGTGTAGTACTAAGTTGACATTGTGAATTCAGCCATTAAAAAAGCAAAATTCCAAAATGTAATGATGTAATTAATTGTAGCTTTTTAATCTAAAATTAGTTGTGGAAAGAAAAAAATTCTATTTTTTTAATTAGCTTTAAAAAATACCCAGGGTGTGTAGTGCTAACTTGACATTGTGAATTCAGCCATTAAAAAAGCAAAATTCCAAAATCTAATGATGCAATTAATTGTAGCTTTTTAATCTAAAATTAGTTGCGGAAACAAAAAATTCCAAAATTTTTTTTAATTAGCTTTAAAAAATACTCAGGGTGTGTGGTCCAAAATCACATTGTGAATTCAGCCATTAAAAAAGCAAAATTCCAAAATGTAATGATGCAATTAATTGTATCTTTTTAATATAAAATTAGTTGTGGAAAGAAAAACATTCCCTAAAATTTTTTTAATTAGCTTTTGGAAATACTAAGGATGTGTAGTGCTCACTTCACATTGTGAATAAAGCCATTAAAAAAGCAAAATTCCAAAATGTAATGATGGAATTAATTGTAGCTTTTTAATCTAAAATTAGTTGTGAAAAAAAAAATTCCAAACATTTTTTTTAATTAGCTGTAGAAAATAACCACGGTGTGTAGTGCTAACTTGACACTGTGAATTCATCCATTAAAAAAGCAAAATTCCAAAATGTAATGATGAAATTAATTGTAGCCTTTTAATCTAAAATTAGTTGTGGAAAGAAAAAAATCAAAATTTTTCTTTTAATTAACTTTTAAAAATACTCAGGGTGTGTAGTGCTAATTTAACATTGTGAAATGTAATGATGCAATTAGTTGTATCTTTTTAATCTAAAATTAGTTGTGGAAAGAAAAAAATTCCAAAAAATATTTTTAATTAGCTTTTGGAAATACTAAGGATGTGTAGTGCTAACTTCACATTCTGAATTAAGCCATTAAAAAAGCAAAATTCCAAAATGTAATGATGCAATTAATTGTAGCTTTTTAATCTAAAATTAGTTGTGGAAAGAAAAAAATTCCAAAAAAAATTTTTAATTAGCTTTTGGAAATACTAAGGATATGTAGTGCTAACTTCACATTGTGAATTAAGCCATTAAAAAGGAAAATTCCAAAATCTAATGATGCAATTAATTGAAGCCTTTTCATCTAAAATTAGTTGTGGAAAGAAAAAAATTCCAAATTTTTTTTTTAAGTAGCTTTAGAAAATACCCAGGATGTGTAGTGCTATCTTGACATTGTGAATTCAGCCATTAAAAAAGCAAAATTCTAAAATGTAATGATGCAATTAATTGTAGCTTTTTAATCTAAAATTACTTGTGGAAAAAAAATTCCAAAATTTTTTTTAAATTAGCATTTGGAACTACTAAGGATGTGTAGTGCTAACTTGACTTTGTGCATTCAGCCATTAAAAAAGGAAAATTTCAAAATGTAATGATGCAATTAATTGTAACTTTTTAATCTAAAATTAGTTGTGGAAAGAAAAAAATTCCAAACATTTTTCTTAAGTATCTTTAAAAAATACCCAGGATGTGTAGTTCTAAGTTGACATTGTGAATTCAGCCATTAAGAAACAAAATTCCAAAATGTAATGATGTAATTAATTGTAGCTTTTTAATCTAAAATTAGTTGTGGAAAGAAAAAAATTCCATTTTTTTTAATTAGCTTTAAAAAATACCCAGGGTGTGTAGTGCTAACTTGACATTGTGAATTCAGCCATTAAAAAAGCAAAATTCCAAAATCTAATGATGCAATTAATTGTAGCTTTTTAATCTAAAATTAGTTGCGGAAACAAAAAATTCCAAAGTTTTTTTTAATTAGCTTTAAAAAATACTCAGGGTGTGTAGTGCTAAATTAACATTGTGAATTCAGCCATTAAAAAAGCAAAATTCCAAAATGTAATGATGCAATTAATTGTATCTTTTTAATATAAAATTAGTTGTGGAAAGAAAAACATTCCCTAAAATTTTTTTAATTAGCTTTTGGAAATACTAAGGATGTGTAGTGCTAACTTCACATTGTGAATAAAGCCATTAAAAAAGCAAAATTCCAAAATGTAATGATGGAATTAATTGTAGCTTTTTAATCTAAAATTAGTTGTGAAAAAAAAAATTCCAAACATTTTTTTTAATTAGCTGTAGAAAATAACCACGGTGTGTAGTGTTAACTTGACACTGTGAATTCATCCATTAAAAAAGCAAAATTCCAAAATGTAATGATGAAATTAATTGTAGCCTTTTAATCTAAAATTAGTTGTGGAAAGAAAAAAATCAAAATTTTTCTTTTAATTAACTTTTAAAAATACCCAGGGTGTGTAGTGCTAATTTAACATTGTGAATTCAGCCATTAAAAAAGCAAAATTCCAAAATGTAATGATGCAATTAATTGTAGCTTTTTAATCTAAAATTAGGTGTGGAAAGAAAAAAATTCCAAATTTTTTTTTTTAACTAGCATTTGTACATACTAAGGGTGTGTAGTGCTAACTTGAAATTGTGAATTCAGCCATTAAAACGGCAAAATTCCAAAATGTAATGACGTAATTAATTGTAGCATTTTAATCTAAAATTAGTTGTGGAAAGAAAAAAATTTAAAATTTTTTTTTAAAATTAGCATTTGGAAATACTATGGGTGTGTAGTGCTGACTTGACATTGTCAATTCAGCCACTAAAAAAGTAAAATTCCAAAATCTAATGATGCAATTAAAAATGCAAAATTCCAAAATGTAATGATACAATTAATTGTAGCTTTTTAATCTAAAAGTAGTTGTGGAAAGAAAAATTCCAATTTTTTTTAATTACCTTTAAAAAATACCCAGGGTGTGCAGAGCTAACTTAACATTGTGAATTCAGCCATTAAAAAAGCAAAATTCCAAAATGTAATGATAATTGCATCATTAGATTTAGTAGCTTTTTAACCTAAAATTAGTTGTGGAAAGAAAAAAATTCGAAAAATTTTTGTAATTAGCTTTTGGAAATACTAAGAGTGTGCAGGGCTAATTTTACATTGGGAATTCAGCCATTAAAAAAGCAAAATTCCAAAATGTAATGATGCAATTAATTGTAGCTTTTTAATCTAAAATTAGTTGTGGAAAGAAAAAAATTCCGAAATTTTTTTTTAATTAGCTTTAAAAAATGCCCAGGGTGTGTAGTGCTAAGTTGACATTGTGAATTCAGCCATTAAAAAAGCAAAATTCCAAAATGTAATGATGCAATTAATTGTATCTTTTTAATGTAAAATTAGTTGTGGAAAGAAAAAAATTCCAAAAAATTTTTTAATTAGCTTTTGGAAATACTAAGGATGTGTAGTGCTAACTTCACATTGTGAATTAATCCATTAAAAAAGCAAAATTCCAAAATGTTATGATGCAATTAATTGTAGCTTTTTAATCTAAAATTAGTTGTGGAAAAAAAAAATTCCAAAAAAAATTTTTAATTAGCTTTTGGAGATACTAAGTATGTGTAGTGCTAACTTGACATTGTGAATTCAGCCATTAAAAAAGCAAAATTCTAAAATGTAATGATGCAATTAATTGTAGCCTTTTAATCTAAAATAATTTGTGGAAAGAAAAAAAATCCAATTTTTTTTAATTAGCTAAAGAATACCCAGGGTGTGTAGTGCTAACTTGACATTGTGAATTAAGCCATTAAAAAAGCAAAATTCCAAAATGTCATGATGCAATTAATTGTAGCTTTTTAATCTAAAATTGGTTGTGGAAAGAAAAAAATTCCAAACATTTTTCTTAATTATCTTTAAAAAATACCCAGGATGTGTTGTGCTAAGTTGACATTGTGAATTCAGCCATTAAAAAAGCAAAATTCCAAAATGTAATGATGTAATTAATTGTAGCTTTATAATCTAAAATTAGCTGTGGAAAGAAAAAAATTCCAATTTTTTTTAATTAGCTTTAAAAAATACCCAGGGTGTGTAGTGCTAAATTAACATTGTGAATTCAGCCATTAAAAAAGCAAAATTCTAAAATGTAATGATGCAATTAATTGTACCTTTTTAACCTAAAATTAGTTGTGGAAACAAAAAATTCCAATTTTTTTTTAATTAGCTTTAAAAAATACCCAGGGTGTGTAGTGCTAAATTAACATTGTGAATTCAGCCATTAAAAAAGCAAAATTCCAAAATGTAATGATGCAATTAATTGTACCTTTGTAACCTAAAATTAGATGTGGAAAGAAAAAAATTCTAAAAAATTTTTTTAATTACCATTTGGAAATACTAAGGATGTGTAGTGCTAACTTCACATTGTGAATTGAGCCATTAAAAAATCAAAATTCCAAAATGTAATGATGCAATTAATTGTAGCTTTTTAATCTAAAATTAGTTGGGGAAAGAAAATAATTCCAAAAAAAAATTTTAATTAGCTTTTGGAAATACTAAGGATGTGAAGTGCTAACTTGACATTGTGAATAAGGCCATTAAAAAAGCAAAATTCCAAAATGTAATGATGCAATTAATTGTAGCTTTTTAATCTAAAATTAGTTGTGGAAAGAAAAAATTCCAAAAATTTTTTTTAATTAGCCTTAAAAAACACCCAGGGTGTGTAGTGCTAACTTAACATTGTGAATTCAGCCATTAAAAAGGCCATATTCCAAAATGTAATGATGCAATTAATTGAAGCCTTTTAATCTAAAATTAGTTGTGGAAAGAAAAAATTTTTAATTAGCATTTGGAAATACTAAGGATGTGTAGTGCTAATTTGACATTGTGTATTCAGCCATTAAAAAGCAAAATTCCAAAATGTAATGATGCAATTAATTGTAGCTTTTTAATCTAAAATTAATTGAGGAAAGAAAAAAATTCCAAAAAATTTTTTTTAATTAACTTTAAAAAATACCCAGGGTGTGTAGTGCAAACTTGACATTGTGAATTCAGCCACTAAAAAAGCAAAATACCAAAATATAATGATGCAATTAAAAATGCAAAATTCCAAAATCTAATGATGCAATTAATTGTAGCATTTTAATCTAAAATTAGTTGTGGAAAGAAAAAAATTCCAAAATTTTTTTTTAATTAGCATTTGGAAATACTATGGGTGTGTAGTGCTAACTTGACATTGTGAATTCAGCCATTAAAAAAGGAAAATTCTAAAATGTAATGATGCAATTAATTGTAGCTTTTTAATCTAAAATTAGATGAGGAAAGAAAAAAATTCCAAAAATTTTTTTTTAATTAGCTTTAAAAAATACCCAGGGTGTGTAGAGCTAATTTGACATTGTGAATTCAGCCACTAAAAAAGCAAAATTCCAAAATCTAATGATGCAATTAAAAATGCAAAATTCTAAAATGTAATGATACAATTATTTGTAGCTTTTTAATCAAAAAATAAGTTGTGGAAAGAAAAAATTCCAAATTTTTTTTTAATTATCTTTAAAAAATACCCATGGTGTGCAGTGCTAACTTAACATTGTGAATTCAGCCATTAAAAAAGCAAAATTCCAAAATGTAATGATAATTGCATCATTAGCTTTAGTAGCTTTTTAACCTAAAATTAGTTGTGGAAAGAAAAAAATTCCAAACATTTTTGTAATTAGCTTTTGGAAATACTAAGAGTGTGCAGTGCTAACTTTACATTGGGAATTCAGCCATTAAAAAAGCTAAATTCCAAAATGTAATGATGCAATTAATTGTAGCTTTTTAATCTAAAATTAGTTGTGGGAAGAAAAAAATTCCGATTTTTTTTTTTAATTAGCTTTAAAAAATGCCCAGGGTTTGTAGTGCTAAGTTGACATTGTGAATTCAGACATTAAAAAAGCTAAATTCCAAAATGTAATGATGCAATTAATTGTATCTTTTTAATCTAAAATTAGTTGTGGAAAGAAAAAAATTCCAAAAATTTTTTTTAATTAGCTTTTGGAAATACTAAGGATGTGTAGTGTTAATTTCACATTCTGAATTAAGCCATTAAAAAAGCAAAATTCCAAAATGTAATGCTGCAATTAATTGTAGCTTTTTAATCTAAAATTAGTTGTTGAATGAAAAAAATTCCAAAAAAAATTTTTAATTAGGAAATACTAAGGATATGTAGTGCTAACTTCACATTGTGAATTAAGCCATTAAAAAGGAAAATTCCAAAATCTAATGATGCAATTAATTGAAGCATTTTCATCTAAAATTAGTTGTGGAAAGAAAAAAATTCCAAATTTTTTTTTTAAGTAGCTTTAGAAAATACCCAGGATGTGTAGTGCTATCTTGACATTGTGAATTCAGCCATTAAAAAAGCAAAATTCTAAAATGTAATGATGCAATTAATTGTAACTTTTTAATCTAAAATTAGATGTGGAAAGAAAAAAATTCCAAACATTTTTCTTAAGTATCTTTAAAAAATACCCAGGATGTGTAGTTCTAAGTTGACATTGTGAATTCAGCCATTAAGAAAGCAAAATTCCAAAATGTAATGATGTAATTAATTGTAGCTTTTTAATCTAAAATTAGTTGTGGAAAGAAAAAAATTCCATTTTTTTTAATTAGCTTTAAAAAATACCCAGGGTGTGTAGTGCTAACTTGACATTGTGAATTCAGCCATTAAAAAAGCAAAATTGCAAAATCTAATGATGCAATTAATTGTAGCTTTTTAATCTAAAATTAGTTGCGGAAACAAAAAATTCCAAAGTTTTTTTTAATTAGCTTTAAAAAATACTCAGGGTGTGTAGTGCTAAATTAACATTGTGAATTCAGCCATTAAAAAAGCAAAATTCCAAAATGTAATGATGCAATTAATTGTATCTTTTTAATATAAAATTAGTTGTGGAAAGAAAAACATTCCCTAAAATTTTTTTAATTAGCTTTTGGAAATACTAAGGATGTGTAGTGCTAACTTCACATTGTGAATAAAGCCATTAAAAAAGCAAAATTCCAAAATGTAATGATGGAATTAATTGTAGCTTTTTAATCTAAAATTAGTTGTGAAAAAAAAAATTCCAAACATTTTTTTTAATTAGCTGTAGAAAATAACCACGGTGTGTAGTGTTAACTTGACACTGTGAATTCATCCATTAAAAAAGCAAAATTCCAAAATTTAATGATGAAATTAATTGTAGCCTTTTAATCTAAAATTAGTTGTGGAAAGAAAAAAATCAAAATTTTTCTTTTAATTAACTTTTAAAAATACCCAGGGTGTGTAGTGCTAATTTAACATTGTGAATTCAGCCATTAAAAAAGCAAAATTCCAAAATGTAATGATGCAATTAATTGTAGTTTTTTAATCTAAAATTAGGTGTGGAAAGAAAAAAATTCCAAATTTTTTTTTTTAACTAGCATTTGTACATACTAAGGGTGTGTAGTGCTAACTTGAAATTGTGAATTCAGCCATTAAAAAGGCAAAATTCCAAAATGTAATGACGTAATTAATTGTAGCATTTTAATCTAAAATTAGTTGTGGAAAGAAAAAAATTTAAACATTTTTTTTAAAATTAGCATTTGGAAATACTATGGGTGTGTAGTGCTGACTTGACATTGTCAATTCAGCCACTAAAAAAGTAAAATTCCAAAATCTAATGATGCAATTAAAAATGCAAAATTCCAAAATGTAATGATACAATTAATTGTAGCTTTTTAATCTAAAAGTAGTTGTTGAAAAAAAAATTTCCAATTTTTTTTAATTACCTTTAAAAAATACCCAGGGTGTGCAGAGCTAACTTAACATTGTGAATTCAGCCATTAAAAAAGCAAAATTCCAAAATGTAATGATAATTGCATCATTAGATTTAGTAGCTTTTTAACCTAAAATTAGTTGTGGAAAGAAAAAAATTCGAAAAATTTTTGTAATTAGCTTTTGGAAATACTAAGAGTGTGCAGTGCTAATTTTACATTGGGAATTCAGCCATTAAAAAAGCAAAATTCCAAAATGTAATGATGCAATTAATTGTAGCTTTTTAATCTAAAATTAGTTGTGGAAAGAAAAAAATTCCGAAATTTTTTTTTAATTAGCTTTAAAAAATGCCCAGGGTGTGTAGTGCTAAGTTGACATTGTGAATTCAGCCATTAAAAAAGCAAAATTCCAAAATGTAATGATGCAATTAATTGTATCTTTTTAATGTAAAATTAGTTGTGGAAAGAAAAAAATTCCAAAAAATTTTTTAATTAGCTTTTGGAAATACTAAGGATGTGTAGTGCTAACTTCACATTGTGAATTAATCCATTAAAAAAGCAAAATTCCAAAATGTTATGATGCAATTAATTGTAGCTTTTTAATCTAAAATTAGTTGTGGAAAAAAAAAATTCCAAAAAAAATTTTTAATTAGCTTTTGGAGATACTAAGTATGTGTAGTGCTAACTTGACATTGTGAATTCAGCCATTAAAAAAGCAAAATTCCAAAATGTTATGATGCAATTAATTGTAGCCTTTTAATCTAAAATAATTTGTGGAAAGAAAAAAAATCCAATTTTTTTTAATTAGCTAAAGAATACCCAGGGTGTGTAGTGCTAACTTGACATTGTGAATTAGGCCATTAAAAAAGCAAAATTCCAAAATGTCATGATGCAATTAATTGTAGCTTTTTAATCTAAAATTGGTTGTGGAAAGAAAAAAATTCCAAACATTTTTCTTAATTATCTTTAAAAAATACCCAGGATGTGTAGTGCTAAGTTGACATTGTGAATTCAGCCATTAAAAAAGCAAAATTCCAAAATGTAATGATATAATTAATTGTAGCTTTATAATCTAAAATTAGCTGTGGAAAGAAAAAAATTCCAATTTTTTTTAATTAGCTTTAAAAAATACCCAGGGTGTGTAGTGCTAAATTAACATTGTGAATTCAGCCATTAAAAAAGCAAAATTCTAAAATGTAATGATGCAATTAATTGTACCTTTTTAACCTAAAATTAGTTGTGGAAACAAAAAATTCCAATTTTTTTTTTAATTAGCTTTAAAAAATACCCAGGGTGTGTAGTGCTAAATTAACATTGTGAATTCAGCCATTAAAAAAGCAAAATTCCAAAATGTAATGATGCAATTAATTGTACCTTTGTAACCTAAAATTAGATGTGGAAAGAAAAAAATTCTAAAAATTTTTTTTAATTACCATTTGGAAATACTAAGGATGTGTAGTGCTAACTTCACATTGTGAATTGAGCCATTAAAAAATCAAAATTCCAAAATGTAATGATGCAATTAATTGTAGCTTTTTAATCTAAAATTAGTTGGGGAAAGAAAATAATTCCAAAAAAAAAATTTTAATTAGCTTTTGGAAATACTAAGGATGTGAAGTGCTAATTTGACATTGTGAATAAGGCCATTAAAAAAGCAAAATTCCAAAATGTAATGATGCAATTAATTGTAGCTTTTTAATCTAAAATTAGTTGTGGAAAGAAAAAATTCCAAAAATTTGTTTTAATTAGCCTTAAAAAATACCCAGGGTGTGTAGTGCTAACTTAACATTGTGAATTCAGCCATTAAAAAGGCCATATTCCAAAATGTAATGATGCAATTAATTGAAGCCTTTTAATCTAAAATTAGTTGTGGAAAGAAAAAATTTTTAATTAGCATTTGGAAATACTAAGGATGTGTAGTGCTAATTTGACATTGTGTATTCAGCCATTAAAAAGCAAAATTCCAAAATGTAATGATGCAATTAATTGTAGCTTTTTAATCTAAAATTAATTGAGGAAAGAATAAAATTCCAAAAAATTTTTTTTAATTAACTTTAAAAAATACCCAGGGTGTGTAGTGCAAACTTGACATTGTGAATTCAGCCACTAAAAAAGCAAAATACCAAAATATAATGATGCAATTAAAAATGCAAAATTCCAAAATCTAATGATGCAATTAATTGTAGCATTTTAATCTAAAATTAGTTGTGGAAAGAAAAAAATTCCAAAATTTTTTTTTAATTAGCATTTGGAAATACTATGGGTGTGTAGTGCTAACTTGACATTGTGAATTCAGCCATTAAAAAAGGAAAATTCCAAAATGTAATGATGCAATTAATTGTAGCTTTTTAATCTAAAATTAGATGAGGAAAGAAAAAAATTCCAAAAAATTTTTTTTAATTAGCTTTAAAAAATACCCAGGGTGTGTAGAGCTAATTTGACATTGTGAATTCAGCCACTAAAAAAGCAAAATTCCAAAATCTAATGATGCAATTAAAAATGCAAAATTCTAAAATGTAATGATACAATTATTTGTAGCTTTTTAATCAAAAAATAAGTTGTGGAAAGAAAAAATTCCAAATTTTTTTTTAATTATCTTTAAAAAATACCCATGGTGTGCAGTGCTAACTTAACATTGTGAATTCAGCCATTAAAAAAGCAAAATTCCAAAATGTAATGATAATTGCATCATTAGCTTTAGTAGCTTTTTAACCTAAAATTAGTTGTGGAAAGAAAAAAATTCCAAACATTTTTGTAATTAGCTTTTGGAAATACTAAGAGTGTGCAGTGCTAACTTTACATTGGGAATTCAGCCATTAAAAAAGCTAAATTCCAAAATGTAATGATGCAATTAATTGTAGCTTTTTAATCTAAAATTAGTTGTGGGAAGAAAAAAATTCCGAATTTTTTTTTTTAATTAGCTTTAAAAAATGCCCAGGGTTTGTAGTGCTAAGTTGACATTGTGAATTCAGACATTAAAAAAGCTAAATTGCAAAATGTAATGATGCAATTAATTGTATCTTTTTAATCTAAAATTAGTTGTGGAAAGAAAAAAATTCCAAAAATTTTTTTTAATTAGCTTTTGGAAATACTAAGGATGTGTAGTGTTAATTTCACATTCTGAATTAAGCCATTAAAAAAGCAAAATTCCAAAATGTAATGATGCAATTAATTGTAGCTTTTTAATCTAAAATTAGTTGTTGAATGAAAAAAATTCCAAAAAAAATTTTTAATTAGCTTTTGGAAATACTAAGGATATGTAGTGCTAACTTCACATTGTGAATCAAGCCATTAAAAAGGAAAATTCCAAAATGTAATGATGCAATTAATTGAAGCCCTTTCATCTAAAATTAGTTGTGGAAAGAAAAAAATTCCAAAAATTGTTTTTTAAGTAGCTTTAGAAAATGCCCAGGGTATGTAGTGCTAACTTGACATTGTGAATTCAGCCATTAAAAAAGCAAAATTCTAAAATGTAATGATGCAATTAATTGTAGCTTTTTAATCTAAAATTATTTCTGGAAAAAAAATTCCAAAATTTTTTTTTTAATTAGCATTTGGAACTACTAAGGGTGTGTAGTGCTAACTTGACTTTGTGCATTCAGCCATTAAAAAAGGAAAATTCCAAAATGTAATGATGCAATTAATTGTAACTTTTTAATCTATAATTAGTTGTGGAAACAAAAAAAATCCAATTTTTTTTTTAATTAGCTAAAGAATACCCAGGGTGTGTAGTGCTAACTTAACATTGTGAATTCAGCCATTAAAAAAGCAAAATTCCATAATCTAATGATGCAATTAATTGTAGCTTTTTAATCTAAAATTAGTTGTGGAAAGAAAAAAATTCAAAAAAAAAATGTTTAATTAGCTTATGGGAATTCTAAGGATGTGTAGTGCTAACTTGACATTGTGAATTAAGCCATTAAAAAAGCAAAATTCCAAAATGTCATGATGCAATTAATTGTAGCTTTTTAATCTAAAATTAGTTGTGGAAAGAAAAAAACTCCAAACATTTTTTTTAAGTATCTTTAAAAAATACCCAGGATGTGTAGTGCTAAGTTGACATTGCGAATTCAGCCATTAAAAAAGCAAAATTCCAAAATGTAATGATGTAATTAATTGTAGCTTTTTAATCTAAAATTAGTTGTGGAAATAAAAAAATTCCATTTTTTTTAATTAGCTTTAAAAAATACCCAGGGTGTGTAGTGCTAACTTGACATTGTGAATTCAGCCATTAAGAAAGCAAAATTCCAAATTCTAATGATGCAATTAATTGTAGCTTTTTAATCTGAAATTAGTTGCGGAAACAAAAAATTCCAAAAATTTTTTTAATTAGCTTTAAAAAATACTCAGGGTGTGTAGTGCTAACTTGACATTTTGAATTCAGCCATTAGAAAAGCAAAATTCCAAAATGTAATGATGCAATTAATTGTATCTTTTTAATCTAAAATTAGTTGTGGAAAGAAAAAAATTCCAAAAATTTTTTTTAATTAGCTTTTGGAAATACTAAGGATGTGTATTGCTGACTTCACATTGTGAATTAAGCCATTCAAAAAGCAAAATTCCAAAATGTAATGATGCAATTAATTGTAGTTTTTTAATCTAAAATTAGTTGTGAAAAAAAAAATTCCAAACATTTTTTTTAATTAGCTTTAGAAAATAACCACGGTGTGTAGTGCTAACTTGACACTGTGAATTCAGCCATTAAAAAAAGCAAAATTCCAAAATGTAATGATGCAATTAATTGTAGCCTTTTAATCTAAAATTAGTTGTGGAAAGAAAAAATTCAAAATTTTATTTTTAATTAACTTTTAAAAATACCCAGGGTGTGTAGTGCTAATTTAACATTGTGAATTCAGCCATTAAAAAGGCAAAATACCAAAATGTAATGATGCAATTAATTGTAGCTTTTTAATCTAAAATTAGGTGTGGCAAGAAAAAAATTCCAATTTTTTTTTTTAATTAGCATTTGGACATACTAGGGGTGTGTAGTGCTAAGTTGACATTGTGAATTCAGCCATTAAAAAGGCAAAATTCCAAAATGTAATGATGTAATTAATTGTAGCATTTTAATCTAAAATTAGTTGTGGAAAGAAAACAATTCCAAAAAAATTTTTTTAATTAGCTTTAAAAAATACCCAGGGTGTGTAGTGCTAACTTGACATTGTGAATTCAGCCACCAAAAAAGCAAAATTCCAAAATCTAATGATGCAATTAAAAATGCAAAATTCCAAAATGTAATGATACAATTAATTGTAGCTTTTTAATCTAAAATTAGTTGTGGAAAGAAAAATTCCAAATTTTTTTTAATTACCTTTAAAAAATACCCAGGGTGTGCAGTGCTAACTTAACATTGTGAATTCAGCCATTAAAAAAGCAAAATTCCAAAATGTAATGATAATTGCATCATTAGATTTAGTAGCTTTTTAACCTAAAATTAGTTGTGGAAAGAAAAAAAA
Organism: Philhelius pedissequus; assembly: GCA_910595825.1. NCBI lineage: Eukaryota > Metazoa > Arthropoda > Insecta > Diptera > Syrphidae > Philhelius > Philhelius pedissequus. The sequence goes on from OU343160.1 coordinate 206,618,009, forward strand.
TTGAAACATTTTTGTAATTAGCTTTTGGAAATACTAAGAGTGTGCAGTGCTAACTTTACATTGGGAATTCAGCCATTTTTTTAATTAGCTAAAGAATACCCAGGGTGTGTAGTGCTAACTTGACATTGTGAATTCAGCCATTAAAAAAGCAAAATTCCATAATCTAATGATGCAATTAATTGTAGCTTTTTAATCTAAAATTAGTTGTGGAAAGAAAAAAATTCCATTTTTTTTTAATTAGCTTTAAAAAATACCCAGGGTGTGTAGTGCTAACTTGACATTGTGAATTAAGCCATTAAAAAAGCAAAATTCCAAAATGTCTTGATGCAATTAATTGTAGCTTTTTAATCTAAAATTGGTTGTGGAAAGAAAAAAATTCCAAACATTTTTCTTAAGTATCTTTAAAAAATACCCAGGGTGTGTAGTGCTAATTTAACATTGTGAATTCAGCCATTAAAAAAGCAAAATTCCAAAATGTAATGATGCAATTAATTGTAGCTTTTTAATCTAAAATTAGGTGTGGAAAGAAAAAAATTCCAATTTTTTTTTTTTAATTAGCATTTGGAAATACTAAGGATGTGTAGTGCTAATTTGACATTGTGTATTCAGCCATTAAAAAGCAAAATTCCAAAATGTAATGATGCAATTAATTGTAGCTTTTTAATCTAAAATTAGTTGAGGAAAGAAAAAAATTCCAACAAATTTTTTTTAATTAACTTTAAAAAATACCCAGGGTGTGTAGTGCTAACTTGACATTGTGAATTCAGCCACTAAAAAAGCAAAATTCCAAAATATAATGATGCAATTAAAAATGCAAAATTCCAAAATGTAATGATGCAATTAATTGTAGCTTTTTAATCTAAAATTATTTGTGGAAAAAAAATTTTTTTAATTAGCATTTGGAACTACTAAGGGTGTGTAGTGCTAACTTGACTTTGTGCATTCAGCCATTAAAAAAGGAAAATTTCAATTTTTTTTTAATTAGCATTTGGAAATACTAAGGATGTGTAGTGCTAATTTGACATTGTGTATTCAGCCATTAAAAAGCAAAATTCCAAAATGTAATGATGCAATTAATTGTAGCTTTTTAATCTAAAATTAGGTGTGGAAAGAAAAAAATTCCAATTTTTTTTTTTAATTAGCATTTGGAAATACTAAGGATGTGTAGTGCTAATTTGACATTGTGTATTCAGCCATTAAAAAGAAAAATTCCAAAATCTAATGATGCAATTAATTGTAGCATTTTAATCTAAGATTAGTTGTGGAAAGAAAAATTTTTTTTTTTAATTAGCATTTGGAAATACTATGGGTGTGTAGTGCTAACTTGACATTGTGAATTCAGCCATTAAAAAAGGAAAATTCCAAAATGTAATGATGCAATTAATTGTAGCTTTTTAATCTAAAATTAGTTGAGGAAAAAAAAAATCCAAAAAATTTTTTTTAATTAGCTTTAAAAAATACCCATGGTGTGCAGTGCTAACTTAACATTGTGAATTCAGCCGTTAAAAAAGCAAAATTCCAAAATGTAATGATAATTGCATCATTAGCTTTAGTAGCTTTTTAACCTAAAATTAGTTGTGGAAAGAAAAAAATTCCAAACATTTTTGTAATTAGCTTTTGGAAATACTAAGAGTGTGCAGTGCTAACTTTACATTGGGAATTCAGCCATTAAAAAAGCTAAATTCCAAAATGTAATGATGCAATTAATTGTAGCTTTTTAATCTAAAATTAGTTGTGGGAAGAAAAAAATTCCGAATTTTTTTTTTAATTAGCTTTAAAAAATGCCCAGGGTTTGTAGTGCTAAGTTGACATTGTGAATTCAGACATTAAAAAAGCTAAATTGCAAAATGTAATGATGCAATTAATTGTATCTTTTTAATCTAAAATTAGTTGTGGAAAGAAAAAAATTCCAAAAATTTTTTTTAATTAGCTTTTGGAAATACTAAGGATGTGTAGTGTTAATTTCACATTCTGAATTAAGCCATTAAAAAAGCAAAATTCCAAAATGTAATGATGCAATTAATTGTAGCTTTTTAATCTAAAATTAGTTGTTGAATGAAAAAAATTCCAAAAAAAATTTTTAATTAGCTTTTGGAAATACTAAGGATATGTAGTGCTAACTTCACATTGTGAATCAAGCCATTAAAAAGGAAAATTCCAAAATGTAATGATGCAATTAATTGAAGCCCTTTCATCTAAAATTAGTTGTGGAAAGAAAAAAATTCCAAAAATTGTTTTTTAAGTAGCTTTAGAAAATGCCCAGGGTATGTAGTGCTAACTTGACATTGTGAATTCAGCCATTAAAAAAGCAAAATTCTAAAATGTAATGATGCAATTAATTGTAGCTTTTTAATCTAAAATTATTTCTGGAAAAAAAATTCCAAAATTTTTTTTTTAATTAGCATTTGGAACTACTAAGGGTGTGTAGTGCTAACTTGACTTTGTGCATTCAGCCATTAAAAAAGGAAAATTCCAAAATGTAATGATGCAATTAATTGTAACTTTTTAATCTATAATTAGTTGTGGAAACAAAAAAAATCCAATTTTTTTTTTAATTAGCTAAAGAATACCCAGGGTGTGTAGTGCTAACTTAACATTGTGAATTCAGCCATTAAAAAAGCAAAATTCCATAATCTAATGATGCAATTAATTGTAGCTTTTTAATCTAAAATTAGTTGTGGAAAGAAAAAAATTCAAAAAAAAAATGTTTAATTAGCTTATGGGAATTCTAAGGATGTGTAGTGCTAACTTGACATTGTGAATTAAGCCATTAAAAAAGCAAAATTCCAAAATGTCATGATGCAATTAATTGTAGCTTTTTAATCTAAAATTAGTTGTGGAAAGAAAAAAACTCCAAACATTTTTTTTAAGTATCTTTAAAAAATACCCAGGATGTGTAGTGCTAAGTTGACATTGCGAATTCAGCCATTAAAAAAGCAAAATTCCAAAATGTAATGATGTAATTAATTGTAGCTTTTTAATCTAAAATTAGTTGTGGAAATAAAAAAATTCCATTTTTTTTAATTAGCTTTAAAAAATACCCAGGGTGTGTAGTGCTAACTTGACATTGTGAATTCAGCCATTAAGAAAGCAAAATTCCAAATTCTAATGATGCAATTAATTGTAGCTTTTTAATCTGAAATTAGTTGCGGAAACAAAAAATTCCAAAAATTTTTTTAATTAGCTTTAAAAAATACTCAGGGTGTGTAGTGCTAACTTGACATTTTGAATTCAGCCATTAGAAAAGCAAAATTCCAAAATGTAATGATGCAATTAATTGTATCTTTTTAATCTAAAATTAGTTGTGGAAAGAAAAAAATTCCAAAAAATTTTTTTAATTAGCTTTTGGAAATACTAAGGATGTGTATTGCTGACTTCACATTGTGAATTAAGCCATTCAAAAAGCAAAATTCCAAAATGTAATGATGCAATTAATTGTAGTTTTTTAATCTAAAATTAGTTGTGAAAAAAAAAATTCCAAACATTTTTTTTAATTAGCTTTAGAAAATAACCACGGTGTGTAGTGCTAACTTGACACTGTGAATTCAGCCATTAAAAAAAGCAAAATTCCAAAATGTAATGATGCAATTAATTGTAGCCTTTTAATCTAAAATTAGTTGTGGAAAGAAAAAATTCAAAATTTTATTTTTAATTAACTTTTAAAAATACCCAGGGTGTGTAGTGCTAATTTAACATTGTGAATTCAGCCATTAAAAAAGCAAAATTCCAAAATGTAATGATGCAATTAATTGTAGCTTTTTAATCTAAAATTAGGTGTGGCAAGAAAAAAATTCCAATTTTTTTTTTTAATTAGCATTTGGACATACTAGGGGTGTGTAGTGCTAAGTTGACATTGTGAATTCAGCCATTAAAAAGGCAAAATTCCAAAATGTAATGATGTAATTAATTGTAGCATTTTAATCTAAAATTAGTTGTGGAAAGAAAACAATTCCAAAAAAATTTTTTTAATTAGCTTTAAAAAATACCCAGGGTGTGTAGTGCTAACTTGACATTGTGAATTCAGCCACCAAAAAAGCAAAATTCCAAAATCTAATGATGCAATTAAAAATGCAAAATTCCAAAATGTAATGATACAATTAATTGTAGCTTTTTAATCTAAAATTAGTTGTGGAAAGAAAAATTCCAAATTTTTTTTAATTACCTTTAAAAAATACCCAGGGTGTGCAGTGCTAACTTAACATTGTGAATTCAGCCATTAAAAAAGCAAAATTCCAAAATGTAATGATAATTGCATCATTAGATTTAGTAGCTTTTTAACCTAAAATTAGTTGTGGAAAGAAAAAAAATTGAAACATTTTTGTAATTAGCTTTTGGAAATACTAAGAGTGTGCAGTGCTAACTTTACATTGGGAATTCAGCCATTTTTTTAATTAGCTAAAGAATACCCAGGGTGTGTAGTGCTAACTTGACATTGTGAATTCAGCCATTAAAAAAGCAAAATTCCATAATCTAATGATGCAATTAATTGTAGCTTTTTAATCTAAAATTAGTTGTGGAAAGAAAAAAATTCCATTTTTTTTTAATTAGCTTTAAAAAATACCCAGGGTGTGTAGTGCTAACTTGACATTGTGAATTAAGCCATTAAAAAAGCAAAATTCCAAAATGTCTTGATGCAATTAATTGTAGCTTTTTAATCTAAAATTGGTTGTGGAAAGAAAAAAATTCCAAACATTTTTCTTAAGTATCTTTAAAAAATACCCAGGGTGTGTAGTGCTAATTTAACATTGTGAATTCAGCCATTAAAAAAGCAAAATTCCAAAATGTAATGATGCAATTAATTGTAGCTTTTTAATCTAAAATTAGGTGTGGAAAGAAAAAAATTCCAATTTTTTTTTTTTAATTAGCATTTGGAAATACTAAGGATGTGTAGTGCTAATTTGACATTGTGTATTCAGCCATTAAAAAGCAAAATTCCAAAATGTAATGATGCAATTAATTGTAGCTTTTTAATCTAAAATTAGTTGAGGAAAGAAAAAAATTCCAACAAATTTTTTTTAATTAACTTTAAAAAATACCCAGGGTGTGTAGTGCTAACTTGACATTGTGAATTCAGCCACTAAAAAAGCAAAATTCCAAAATATAATGATGCAATTAAAAATGCAAAATTCCAAAATGTAATGATGCAATTAATTGTAGCTTTTTAATCTAAAATTATTTGTGGAAAAAAAATTTTTTTAATTAGCATTTGGAACTACTAAGGGTGTGTAGTGCTAACTTGACTTTGTGCATTCAGCCATTAAAAAAGGAAAATTTCAATTTTTTTTTAATTAGCATTTGGAAATACTAAGGATGTGTAGTGCTAATTTGACATTGTGTATTCAGCCATTAAAAAGCAAAATTCCAAAATGTAATGATGCAATTAATTGTAGCTTTTTAATCTAAAATTAGGTGTGGAAAGAAAAAAATTCCAATTTTTTTTTTTAATTAGCATTTGGAAATACTAAGGATGTGTAGTGCTAATTTGACATTGTGTATTCAGCCATTAAAAAGAAAAATTCCAAAATCTAATGATGCAATTAATTGTAGCATTTTAATCTAAGATTAGTTGTGGAAAGAAAAATTTTTTTTTTTAATTAGCATTTGGAAATACTATGGGTGTGTAGTGCTAACTTGACATTGTGAATTCAGCCATTAAAAAAGGAAAATTCCAAAATGTAATGATGCAATTAATTGTAGCTTTTTAATCTAAAATTAGTTGAGGAAAAAAAAAATCCAAAAAATTTTTTTTAATTAGCTTTAAAAAATACCCATGGTGTGCAGTGCTAACTTAACATTGTGAATTCAGCCGTTAAAAAAGCAAAATTCCAAAATGTAATGATAATTGCATCATTAGCTTTAGTAGCTTTTTAACCTAAGATTAGTTGTGGAAAGAAAAAAATTCCAAACATTTTTGTAATTAGCTTTTGGAAATACTAAGAGTGTGCAGTGCTAACTTTACATTGGGAATTCAGCCATTAAAAAAGCTAAATTCCAAAATGTAATGATGCAATTAATTGTAGCTTTTAAATCTAAAATTAGTTGTGGGAAGAAAAAAATTCCGAATTTTTTTTTTTAATTAGCTTTAAAAAATGCCCAGGGTTTGTAGTGCTAAGTTGACATTGTGAATTCAGACATTAAAAAGCTAAATTCCAAAATGTAATGATGCAATTAATTGTATCTTTTTAATCTAAAATTAGTTGTGGAAAGAAAAAAATTCCAAAAATTTTTTTTAATTAGCTTTTGGAAATACTAAGGATGTGTAGTGTTAACTTCACATTCTGAATTAAGCCATTAAAAAAGCAAAATTCCAAAATGTAATGACGCAATTAATTGTAGCTTTTTAATCTAAAATTAGTTGTTGAATGAAAAAAAAATCCAAAAAAAAATTTTAATTAGCTTTTGGAAATACTAAGGATATGTAGTGCTAACTTCACATTGTGAATCAAGCCATTAAAAAGGAAAATTCCAAAATGTAATGATGCAATTAATTGAAGCCCTTTCATCTAAAATTAGTTGTGGAAAGAAAAAAATTCCAAAAATTGTTTTTTAAGTAGCTTTAGAAAATACCCAGGGTATGTAGTGCTAACTTGACATTGTGAATTCAGCCATTAAAAAAGCAAAATTCTAAAATGTAATGATGCAATTAATTGTAGCTTTTTAATCTAAAATTATTTGTGGAAAAAAAATTCCAATTTTTTTTTTTAATTAGCATTTGGAACTACTAAGGGTGTGTAGTGCTAACTTGACTTTGTGCATTCAGCCATTAAAAAAGGAAAATTCCAAAATGTAATGATGCAATTAATTGTAACTTTTTAATCTATAATTAGTTGTGGAAACAAAAAAAATCCAATTTTTTTTTAATTAGCTAAAGAATACCCAGGGTGTGTAGTGCTAACTTAACATTGTGAATTCAGCCATTAAAAAAGCAAAATTCCATAATCTAATGATGCAATTAATTGTAGCTTTTTAATCTAAAATTAGTTGTGGAAAGAAAAAAATTCAAAAAAAAAAATGTTTAATTAGCTTATGGGAATTCTAAGGATGTGTAGTGCTAACTTGACATTGTGAATTAAGCCATTAAAAAAGCAAAATTCCAAAATGTCATGATGCAATTAATTGTAGCTTTTTAATCTAAAATTAGTTGTGGAAAGAAAAAAACTCCAAACATTTTTTTTAAGTATCTTTAAAAAATACCCAGGATGTGTAGTGCTAAGTTGACATTGCGAATTCAGCCATTAAAAAAGCAAAATTCCAAAATGTAATGATGTAATTAATTGTAGCTTTTTAATCTAAAATTAGTTGTGGAAAGAAAAAAAATCCATTTTTTTTAATTAGCTTTAAAAAATACCCAGGGTGTGTAGTGCTAACTTGACATTGTGAATTCAGCCATTAAGAAAGCAAAATTCCAAATTCTAATGATGCAATTAATTGTAGCTTTTCAATCTGAAATTAGTTGCGGAAACAAAAAATTCCAAAAATTTTTTTAATTAGCTTTAAAAAATACTCAGGGTGTGTAGTGCTAACTTGACATTGTGAATTCAGCCATTAAAAAAGCAAAATTCCAAAATGTAATGATGCAATTAATTGTATCTTTTTAATCTAAAATTAGTTGTGGAAAGAAAAAAATTCCAAAAAATTTTTTTAATTAGCTTTTGGAAATACTAAGGATGTGTATTGCTGACTTCACATTGTGAATTAAGCCATTCAAAAAGCAAAATTCCAAAATGTAATGATGCAATTAATTGTAGCTTTTTAATCTAAAATTAGTTGTGAAAAAAAAATTCCATACATTTTTTTTAATTAGCTTTAGAAAATAACCACGGTGTGTAGTGCTAACTTGACACTGTGAATTCAGCCATTAAAAAAAGCAAAATTCCAAAATGTAATGATGCAATTAATTGTAGCCTTTTAATCTAAAATTAGTTGTGGAAAGAAAAAATTCAAAATTTTATTTTTAATTAACTTTTAAAAATACCCAGGGTGTGTAGTGCTAATTTAACATTGTGAATTCAGCCATTAAAAAAGCAAAATTCCAAAATGTAATGATGCAATTAATTGTAGCTTTTTAATCTAAAATTAGGTGTGGAAAGAAAAAAATTCCAATTTTTTTTTTAATTAGCATTTGGACATACTAAGGGTGTGTAGTGCTAAGTTGACATTGTGAATTCAGCCATTAAAAAGGCAAAATTCCAAAATGTAATGATGTAATTAATTGTAGCATTTTAATCTAAAATTAGTTGTGGAAAGAAAACAATTCCAAAAAAATTTTTTTAATTAGCTTTAAAAAATACCCAGGGTGTGTAGTGCTAACTTGACATTGTGAATTCAGCCACTAAAAAAGCAAAATTCCAAAATCTAATGATGCAATTAAAAATGCAAAATTCCAAAATGTAATGATACAATTAATTGTAGCTTTTTAATCTAAAATTAGTTGTGGAAAGAAAAATTCCAAATTTTTTTTAATTACCTTTAAAAAATACCCAGGGTGTGCAGTGCTAACTTAACATTGTGAATTCAGCCATTAAAAAAGCAAAATTCCAAAATGTAATGATAATTGCATCATTAGATTTAGTAGCTTTTTAACCTAAAATTAGTTGTGGAAAGAAAAAAAATTGAAACATTTTTGTAATTAGCTTTTGGAAATACTAAGAGTGTGCAGTGCTAACTTTACATTGGGAATTCAGCCATTTTTTTAATTAGCTAAAGAATACCCAGGGTGTGTAGTGCTAACTTGACATTGTGAATTCAGCCATTAAAAAAGCAAAATTCCATAATCTAATGATGCAATTAATTGTAGCTTTTTAATCTAAAATTAGTTGTGGAAAGAAAAAAATTCAAAAAAAAAATGTTTAATTAGCTTTTGGGAATTCTAAGGATGTGTAGTGCTAACTTGACATTGTGAATTAAGCCATTAAAAAAGCAAAATTCCAAAATGTCATGATGCAATTAATTGTAGCTTTTTAATCTAAAATTGGTTGTGGAAAAAAAAAATTCCAAACATTTTTCTTAAGTATCTTTAAAAAATACCCAGGATGTGTAGTGCTAAGTTGACATTGTGAATTCAGCCATTAAGAAAGCAAAATTCCAAAATGTTATGATGTAATTAATTGTAGCTTTTTAATCTAAAATTAGTTGTGGAAAGAAAAAAATTCCATTTTTTTTAATTAGCTTTAAAAAATACCCAGGGTGTGTAGTGCTAAATTGACATTGTGAATTCAGCCATTAAAAAAGCAAAATTCCAAATTCTAATGATGCAATTAATTGTAGCTTTTTAATCTAAACTTAGTTGCGGAAACAATAAATTCCAAACATTTTTTTAATTAGCTTTAAAAAATACCCAGGGTGTGTAGTGCTAATTTAACATTGTGAATTCAGCCATTAAAAAAGCAAAATTCCAAAATGTAATGATGCAATTAATTGTAGCTTTTTAATCTAAAATTAGGTGTGGAAAGAAAAAAATTCCAATTTTTTTTTTTAATTAGCATTTGGAAATACTAAGGATGTGTAGTGCTAATTTGACATTGTGTATTCAGCCATTAAAAAGCAAAATTCCAAAATGTAATGATGCAATTAATTGTAGCTTTTTAATCTAAAATTAGTTGAGGAAAGAAAAAAATTCCAACAAATTTTTTTTAATTAACTTTAAAAAATACCCAGGGTGTGTAGTGCTAACTTGACATTGTGAATTCAGCCACTAAAAAAGCAAAATTCCAAAATATAATGATGAATTAAAAATGCAAAATTCCAAAATGTAATGATGCAATTAATTGTAGCTTTTTAATCTAAAATTATTTGTGGAAAAAAAAATTCCAAAAATTTTTTTTAATTAGCATTTGGAACTACTAAGGGTGTGTAGTGCTAACTTGACTTTGTGCATTCAGCCATTAAAAAAGGAAAATTTCAATTTTTTTTTTAATTAGCATTTGGAAATACTAAGGATGTGTAGTGCTAATTTGACATTGTGTATTCAGCCATTAAAAAGCAAAATTCCAAAATGTAATGATGCAATTAATTGTAGCTTTTTAATCTAAAATTAGGTGTGGAAAGAAAAAAATTCCAATTTTTTTTTTTAATTAGCATTTGGAAATACTAAGGATGTGTAGTGCTAATTTGACATTGTGTTTTCAGCCATTAAAAAGAAAAATTCCAAAATCTAATGATGCAATTAATTGTAGCATTTTAATCTAAGATTAGTTGTGGAAAGAAAAAATTTTTTTTTTAATTAGCATTTGGAAATACTATGGGTGTGTAGTGCTAACTTGACATTGTGAATTCAGCCATTAAAAAAGGAAAATTCCAAAATGTAATGATGCAATTAATTGTAGCTTTTTAATCTATAATTAGTTGAGGAAAAAAAAAATCCAAAAAATTTTTTTTAATTAGCTTTAAAAAATACCCATGGTGTGCAGTGCTAACTTAACATTGTGAATTCAGCCATTAAAAAAGCAAAATTCCAAAATGTAATGATAATTGCATCATTAGCTTTAGTAGCTTTTTAACCTAAAATTAGTTGTGGAAAGAAAAAAATTCCAAACATTTTTGTAATTAGCTTTTGGAAATACTAAGAGTGTGCAGTGCTAACTTTACATTGGGAATTCAGCCATTAAAAAAGCTAAATTCCAAAATGTAATGATGCAATTAATTGTAGCTTTTTAATCTAAAATTAGTTGTGGGAAGAAAAAAATTCCGAATTTTTTTTTAATTAGCTTTAAAAAATGCCCAGGGTTTGTAGTGCTAAGTTGACATTGTGAATTCAGACATTAAAAAAGCTAAATTCCAAAATATAATGATGCAATTAATTGTATCTTTTTAATCTAAAATTAGTTGTGGAAAGAAAAAAATTCCAAAAATTTTTTTTAATTAGCTTTTGGAAATACTAAGGATGTGTAGTGCTAACTTCACATTCTGAATTAAGCCATTAAAAAAGCAAAATTCCAAAATGTAATGATGCAATTAATTGTAGCTTTTTAATCTAAAATTAGTTGTGGAAAGAAAAAAATTCCAAAAAAAAATTTTAATTAGCTTTTGGAAATACTAAGGATATGTAGTGCTAACTTCACATTGTGAATTAAGCTATTAAAAAGGAAAATTCCAAAATGTAATGATGCAAGTTATTGAAGCCTTTTCATCTAAAATTAGTTGTGGAAAGAAAAAAAATTCCAAACATTTTTTTTTAAGTAGCTTTAGCAAATACCCAGGGTGTGTAGTGCTAACTTGACATTGTGAATTCAGCCATTAAAAAAGCGAAATTCTAAAATGTAATGATGCAATTAATTGTAGCTTTTTAATCTAAAATTAGTTGTGAAAAAAAAAATTCCAAACATTTTTTTTAATTAGCTTTAGAAAATAACCACGGTGTGTAGTGCTAACTTGACACTGTGAATTCAGCCATTAAAAAAAGCAAAATTCCAAAATGTAATGATGCAATTAATTGTAGCCTTTTAATCTAAAATTAGTTGTGGAAAGAAAAAATTCAAAATTTTATTTTTAATTAACTTTTAAAAATACCCAGGGTGTGTAGTGCTAATTTAACATTGTGAATTCAGCCATTAAAAAAGCAAAATTCCAAAATGTAATGATGCAATTAATTGTAGCTTTTTAATCTAAAATTAGGTGTGGAAAGAAAAAAATTCCAATTTTTTTTTTTAATTAGCATTTGGACATACTAAGGGTGTGTAGTGCTAAGTTGACATTGTGAATTCAGCCATTAAAAAGGCAAAATTCCAAAATGTAATGATGTAATTAATTGTAGCATTTTAATCTAAAATTAGTTGTGGAAAGAAAACAATTCCAAAAAATTTTTTTTAATTAGCTTTAAAAAATACCCAGGGTGTGTAGTGCTAACTTGACATTGTGAATTCAGCCACTAAAAAAGCAAAATTCCAAAATCTAATGATGCAATTAAAAATGCAAAATTCCAAAATGTAATGATACAATTAATTGTAGCTTTTTAATCTAAAATTAGTTGTGGAAAGAAAAATTCCAAATTTTTTTTAATTACCTTTAAAAAATACCCAGGGTGTGCAGTGCTAACTTAACATTGTGAATTCAGCCATTAAAAAAGCAAAATTCCAAAATGTAATGATAATTGCATCATTAGATTTAGTAGCTTTTTAACCTAAAATTAGTTGTGGAAAGAAAAAAAATTGAAACATTTTTGTAATTAGCTTTTGGAAATACTAAGAGTGTGCAGTGCTAACTTTACATTGGGAATTCAGCCATTATTTTAATTAGCTAAAGAATACCCAGGGTGTGTAGTGCTAACTTGACATTGTGAATTCAGCCATTAAAAAAGCAAAATTCCATAATCTAATGATGCAATTAATTGTAGCTTTTTAATCTAAAATTAGTTGAGGAAAAAAAAAATCCAAAAATTTTTTTTAATTAGCTTTAAAAAATACCCATGGTGTGCAGTGCTAACTTAACATTGTGAATTCAGCCATTAAAAAAGCAAAATTCCAAAATGTAATGATAATTGCATCATTAGCTTTAGTAGCTTTTTAACCTAAAATTAGTTGTGGAAAGAAAATAATTCCAAACATTTTTGTAATTAGCTTTTGGAAATACTAAGAGTGTGCAGTGCTAACTTTACATTGGGAATTCAGCCATTAAAAAAGCTAAATTCCAAAATGTAATGATGCAATTAATTGTAGCTTTTTAATCTAAAATTAGTTGTGGGAAGAAAAAAATTCCGATTTTTTTTTTAATTAGCTTTAAAAAATGCCCAGGGTTTGTAGTGCTAAGTTGACATTGTGAATTCAGACATTAAAAAAGCTAAATTCCAAAATATAATGATGCAATTAATTGTATCTTTTTAATCTAAAATTAGTTGTGGAAAGAAAAAAATTCCAAAATTTTTTTTTAGTTAGCTTTTGGAAATACTAAGGATGTGTAGTGCTAACTTCACATTCTGAATTAAGCCATTAAAAAAGCAAAATTCCAAAATGTAATGATGCAATTAATTGTAGCTTTTTAATCTAAAATTAGTTGTGGAAAGAAAAAAATTCCAAAAAAAAAATTTAATTAGCTCTTGGAAATACTAAGGATATGTAGTGCTAACTTCACATTGTGAATTAAGCTATTAAAAAGGAAAATTCCAAAATGTAATGATGCAAATTATTGAAGCCTTTTCATCTAAAATTAGTTTTGGAAAGAAAAAAAATTCCAAAAATTTTTTTTTAAGTAGCTTTAGCAAATACCCAGGGTGTGTAGTGCTAACTTGACATTGTGAATTCAGCCATTAAAAAAGCGAAATTCTAAAATGTAATGATGCAATTAATTGTAGCTTTTTAATCTAAAATTATTTGTGGAAAAAAAAATTCCAAAATTTTTTTTTAATTAGCATTTGGAACTACTAAGGGTGTGTAGTGCGAACTTGACTTTGTGCATTCAGCCATTAAAAAAGGAAAATTTCAAAATGTAATGATGCAATTAATTGTAACTTTTTAATCTATAATTAGTTGTGGAAAGAAAAAAAATCCAATTTTTTTTAATTAGCTAAAGAATACCCAGGGTGTGTAGTGCAAACTTGACATTGTGAATTCAGCCATTAAAAAACAAAATTCCAAAATCTAATGATGCAATTAATTGTAGCTTTTTAATCTAAAATTAGTTGTGGAAGGAAAAAAATTAAAAAAAAAAAAAATGTTTAATTAGCTTTTGGGAATACTAAGGATGTGTAGTGCTAACTTGACATTGTGAATTAAGCCATTAAAAAAGCAAAATTCCAAAATGTCATGATGCAATTAATTGTAGCTTTTTAATCTAAAATTGGTTGTGGAAAGAAAAAAATTCCATTTTTTTAATTAGCTTTAAAAAATACCCAGGGTGTGTAGTGCTAACTTGACATTGTGAATTCAGCCATTAAAAAAGCAAAATTCCAAATTCTAATGATGCAATTAATTGTAGGTTTTTAATCTAAAATTAGTTGCGGAAACAAAAAATTCCAAAATTTTTTTTAATTAGCTTTAAAAAATACTCAGGGTGTGTAGTGCTAAATTGACATTGTGAATTCAGCCATTAAAAAAGCAAAATTCCAAAATGTAATGATGCAATTAATTGTATCTTTTTAATCTAAAATTAGTTGTGGAAAGAAAAAAATTCCAATTTTTTTTTTAATTAGCATTTGGACATACTAAGGGTGTATAGTGATAAGTTGACATTGTGAATTCAGCCATTAAAAAGGCAAAATTTCAAAATGTAATGATGTAATTAATTGTAGCATTTTAATCTAAAATTAGTTGTGGAAAGAAAACAATTCCAAAAAAAATTTTTTAATTAGCTTTAAAAAATACCCAGGGTGTGTAGTGCTAACTTGACATTGTGAATTCAGCCACTAAAAAAGCAAAATTCCAAAATCTAATGATGCAATTAAAAATGCAAAATTCCAAAATGTAATGATACAATTAATTGTAGCTTTTTAATCTAAAATTAGTTGTGGAAAGAAAAATTCCAATTTTTTTTTAATTACCTTTAAAACATACCCAGGGTGTGCAGTGCTAACTTAACATTGTGAATTCAGCCATTAAAAAAGGAAAATTCCAAAATGTAATGATAATTGCATCATTAGATTTAGTAGCTTTTTAACCTAAAATTAGTTGTGGAAAGAAAAAAAATTTGAAACATTTTTGTAATTAGCCTTTGGAAATACTAAGAGTGTGCAGTGCTAACTTTACATTGGGAATTCAGACATTTTTTTAATTAGCTAAAGAATACCCAGGGTGTGTAGTGCTAACTTGACATTGTGAATTCAGCCATTAAAAAAGCAAAATTCCATAATCTAATGATGCAATTAATTGTAGCTTTTTAATCTAAAATTAGTTGTGGAAAGAAAAAAATTCAAAAAAAAAATGTTTAATTAGCTTTTGGGAATTCTAAGGATGTGTAGTGCTAACTTGACATTGTGAATTAAGCCATTAAAAAAGCAAAATTCCAAAATGTAATGATGTAATTAATTGTAGCTTTTTAATCTAAAATTAGTTGTGGAAAGAAAAAAATTCCATTTTTTTTAATTAGCTTTAAAAAATACCCAGGGTGTGTAGTGATAACTTGACATTGTAAATTCAGCCATTAAAAAAGCAAAATTCCAAATTCTAATGATGCAATTAATTGTAGCTATTTAATCTAAAATTAGTTGCGGAAACAAAAAATTCCAAAAATTTTTTTAATTAGCTTTAAAAAATACTCAGGGTGTGTAGTGCTAATTGACATTGTGAATTCAGCCATTAAAAAAGCAAAATTCCAAAATGTAATGATGCAATTAATTGTAGCTTTTTAATCTTAAATTTGTTGTGCAAAGAAAAAAATTTCCAAAATTTTTTGTAATTACCTTTTGGAAATACTAAGTGTGTGTATTACTAACTGGAAATTGTGAATTCAGCTATTAAAAATGCAAAATTACAAAATGTAATGATGTAATTAATTGTAGCTTTTTAATCTAAAATTTGTTGTGCAAAGAAAAAAATTCCAAAATTTTTTTTTATTTACCTTTTGGAAATACTAAGTGTGTGTAGTGCTAATTTGACATTGTGAATTCAGCTATTAAAAATGCAAAATTTCAAAATGTAATGATGCAATTAATTGTAGCTTTTTAATCTTAAATTAGATGTGGAAAGAAAAAAATTCCAATTTTTTGTTTTAATTAGCAATTGGAAATACTAAGTGTGTGTAGTGCTAACTTGAAATTGTGAATTCAGCTATGAAAAATGCAAAATTCCAAAATGTAATGATGCAATTATTTGTAGCCTTTTAATCTAAAATTAGTTGTGGAAAGAAAAAAATTCCATAATTTTTTTTAAATTAGATTTCAAAAATATCCAGGGTGTGTAGTGCTAATTTGACATTGTGAATTCAGCCATTAAAAAAGCTAAATTCCAAAATATAATGATGCAATTAATTGTAGACTTTTTATTTTAAATTAGTTGTGGAAAGAAAAAAATTCCAAAATTTTTTTTAATTACCTTTTGGAAATACTGAGTGTGTGTAGTGCTAATTTGACATTGAGAATTCAGCCATTAAAAAAGCTAAATTCCAAAATATAATAATGCAATTAATTGTAGCCTTTAATTTAATTTAATTTAATTACCTTTTGGAAATACTAAGTGTGTTTAGTGCTAATTTGACATTCTGAATTCAGCTATTAAAAATGCAAAATTTTAAAATGTAATGATGCAATTAATTGTAGCTTTTTAATCCTAAATTAGTTGAGGAAAGAAAAAAGTTCCAAAATTTTTTTTTAATTAGCTTTAAAAAATACCCATGGTGTGTAGTGCTAATTTGACGTTGTGAATTCAGCCATTAAAAAAGTAAAATTCCAAAATATAATGATGCAATTAATTGTAGCTTTTTAATCTAAAGTTAGTTGTGGAAAGAAAAAAATTCCAATTTTTTGTTTTAATTAGCATTTGGAAATAATAAGGACGTGTAGTGCTAACTTGACATTGTGAATTCAGCCATTAAAACAGCAAAATTCCAAAATCTAATGATGCAATTAATTGTAGCATTTTAATCTAAGATTAGTTGTGGAAAGAAAAAAATTCCAAAATTTTTTTTTAATTAGCATTTGGAAATACTATGGGTGTGTAGTGCTAACTTGACATTGTGAATTCAGCCATTAAAAAAGGAAAATTCCAAAATGTAATGATGCAATTAATTGTAGCTTTTTAATCTATAATTAGTTGAGGAAAAAAAAAATCCAAAAAATTTTTTTTAATTAGCTTTAAAAAATACCCATGGTGTGCAGTGCTAACTTAACATTGTGAATTCAGCCATTAAAAAAGCAAAATTCCAAAATGTAATGATAATTGCATCATTAGCTTTAGTAGCTTTTTAACCTAAAATTAGTTGTGGAAAGAAAAAAATTCCAAACATTTTTGTAATTAGCTTTTGGAAATACTAAGAGTGTGCAGTGCTAACTTTACATTGGGAATTCAGCCATTAAAAAAGCTAAATTCCAAAATGTAATGATGCAATTAATTGTAGCTTTTTAATCTAAAATTAGTTGTGGGAAGAAAAAAATTCCGAATTTTTTTTTAATTAGCTTTAAAAAATGCCCAGGGTTTGTAGTGCTAAGTTGACATTGTGAATTCAGACATTAAAAAAGCTAAATTCCAAAATATAATGATGCAATTAATTGTATCTTTTTAATCTAAAATTAGTTGTGGAAAGAAAAAAATTCCAAAAATTTTTTTTAATTAGCTTTTGGAAATACTAAGGATGTGTAGTGCTAACTTCACATTCTGAATTAAGCCATTAAAAAAGCAAAATTCCAAAATGTAATGATGCAATTAATTGTAGCTTTTTAATCTAAAATTAGTTGTGGAAAGAAAAAAATTCCAAAAAAAAATTTTAATTAGCTTTTGGAAATACTAAGGATATGTAGTGCTAACTTCACATTGTGAATTAAGCTATTAAAAAGGAAAATTCCAAAATGTAATGATGCAAGTTATTGAAGCCTTTTCATCTAAAATTAGTTGTGGAAAGAAAAAAAATTCCAAAAATTTTTTTTTAAGTAGCTTTAGCAAATACCCAGGGTGTGTAGTGCTAACTTGACATTGTGAATTCAGCCATTAAAAAAGCGAAATTCTAAAATGTAATGATGCAATTAATTGTAGCTTTTTAATCTAAAATTAGTTGTGAAAAAAAAAATTCCAAACATTTTTTTTAATTAGCTTTAGAAAATAACCACGGTGTGTAGTGCTAACTTGACACTGTGAATTCAGCCATTAAAAAAAGCAAAATTCCAAAATGTAATGATGCAATTAATTGTAGCCTTTTAATCTAAAATTAGTTGTGGAAAGAAAAAATTCAAAATTTTATTTTTAATTAACTTTTAAAAATACCCAGGGTGTGTAGTGCTAATTTAACATTGTGAATTCAGCCATTAAAAAAGCAAAATTCCAAAATGTAATGATGCAATTAATTGTAGCTTTTTAATCTAAAATTAGGTGTGGAAAGAAAAAAATTCCAATTTTTTTTTTTAATTAGCATTTGGACATACTAAGGGTGTGTAGTGCTAAGTTGACATTGTGAATTCAGCCATTAAAAAGGCAAAATTCCAAAATGTAATGATGTAATTAATTGTAGCATTTTAATCTAAAATTAGTTGTGGAAAGAAAACAATTCCAAAAAATTTTTTTTAATTAGCTTTAAAAAATACCCAGGGTGTGTAGTGCTAACTTGACATTGTGAATTCAGCCACTAAAAAAGCAAAATTCCAAAATCTAATGATGCAATTAAAAATGCAAAATTCCAAAATGTAATGATACAATTAATTGTAGCTTTTTAATCTAAAATTAGTTGTGGAAAGAAAAATTCCAAATTTTTTTTAATTACCTTTAAAAAATACCCAGGGTGTGCAGTGCTAACTTAACATTGTGAATTCAGCCATTAAAAAAGCAAAATTCCAAAATGTAATGATAATTGCATCATTAGATTTAGTAGCTTTTTAACCTAAAATTAGTTGTGGAAAGAAAAAAAATTGAAACATTTTTGTAATTAGCTTTTGGAAATACTAAGAGTGTGCAGTGCTAACTTTACATTGGGAATTCAGCCATTATTTTAATTAGCTAAAGAATACCCAGGGTGTGTAGTGCTAACTTGATATTGTGAATTCAGCCATTAAAAAAGCAAAATTCCATAATCTAATGATGCAATTAATTGTAGCTTTTTAATCTAAAATTAGTTGAGGAAAAAAAAAATCCAAAAAATTTTTTTTAATTAGCTTTAAAAAATACCCATGGTGTGCAGTGCTAACTTAACATTGTGAATTCAGCCATTAAAAAAGCAAAATTCCAAAATGTAATGATAATTGCATCATTAGCTTTAGTAGCTTTTTAACCTAAAATTAGTTGTGGAAAGAAAAAAATTCCAAACATTTTTGTAATTAGCTTTTGGAAATACTAAGAGTGTGCAGTGCTAACTTTACATTGGGAATTCAGCCATTAAAAAAGCTAAATTCCAAAATGTAATGATGCAATTAATTGTAGCTTTTTAATCTAAAATTAGTTGTGGGAAGAAAAAAATTCCGATTTTTTTTTTAATTAGCTTTAAAAAATGCCCAGGGTTTGTAGTGCTAAGTTGACATTGTGAATTCAGACATTAAAAAAGCTAAATTCCAAAATATAATGATGCAATTAATTGTATCTTTTTAATCTAAAATTAGTTGTGGAAAGAAAAAAATTCCAAAATTTTTTTTTAGTTAGCTTTTGGAAATACTAAGGATGTGTAGTGCTAACTTCACATTCTGAATTAAGCCATTAAAAAAGCAAAATTCCAAAATGTAATGATGCAATTAATTGTAGCTTTTTAATCTAAAATTAGTTGTGGAAAGAAAAAAATTCCAAAAAAAAATTTTAATTAGCTCTTGGAAATACTAAGGATATGTAGTGCTAACTTCACATTGTGAATTAAGCTATTAAAAAGGAAAATTCCAAAATGTAATGATGCAAATTATTGAAGCCTTTTCATCTAAAATTAGTTTTGGAAAGAAAAAAAATTCCAAAAATTTTTTTTTAAGTAGCTTTAGCAAATACCCAGGGTGTGTAGTGCTAACTTGACATTGTGAATTCAGCCATTAAAAAAGCGAAATTCTAAAATGTAATGATGCAATTAATTGTAGCTTTTTAATCTAAAATTATTTGTGGAAAAAAAAATTCCAAAATTTTTTTTTAATTAGCATTTGGAACTACTAAGGGTGTGTAGTGCGAACTTGACTTTGTGCATTCAGCCATTAAAAAAGGAAAATTTCAAAATGTAATGATGCAATTAATTGTAACTTTTTAATCTATAATTAGTTGTGGAAAGAAAAAAAATCCAATTTTTTTTAATTAGCTAAAGAATACCCAGGGTGTGTAGTGCAAACTTGACATTGTGAATTCAGCCATTAAAAAACAAAATTCCAAAATCTAATGATGCAATTAATTGTAGCTTTTTAATCTAAAATTAGTTGTGGAAGGAAAAAAATTCAAAAAAAAAAAAATGTTTAATTAGCTTTTGGGAATACTAAGGATGTGTAGTGCTAACTTGACATTGTGAATTAAGCCATTAAAAAAGCAAAATTCCAAAATGTCATGATGCAATTAATTGTAGCTTTTTAATCTAAAATTGGTTGTGGAAAGAAAAAAATTCCATTTTTTTAATTAGCTTTAAAAAATACCCAGGGTGTGTAGTGCTAACTTGACATTGTGAATTCAGCCATTAAAAAAGCAAAATTCCAAATTCTAATGATGCAATTAATTGTAGGTTTTTAATCTAAAATTAGTTGCGGAAACAAAAAATTCCAAAATTTTTTTTAATTAGCTTTAAAAAATACTCAGGGTGTGTAGTGCTAAATTGACATTGTGAATTCAGCCATTAAAAAAGCAAAATTCCAAAATGTAATGATGCAATTAATTGTATCTTTTTAATCTAAAATTAGTTGTGGAAAGAAAAAAATTCCAATTTTTTTTTTAATTAGCATTTGGACATACTAAGGGTGTATAGTGATAAGTTGACATTGTGAATTCAGCCATTAAAAAGGCAAAATTTCAAAATGTAATGATGTAATTAATTGTAGCATTTTAATCTAAAATTAGTTGTGGAAAGAAAACAATTCCAAAAAAAATTTTTTAATTAGCTTTAAAAAATACCCAGGGTGTGTAGTGCTAACTTGACATTGTGAATTCAGCCACTAAAAAAGCAAAATTCCAAAATCTAATGATGCAATTAAAAATGCAAAATTCCAAAATGTAATGATACAATTAATTGTAGCTTTTTAATCTAAAATTAGTTGTGGAAAGAAAAATTCCAATTTTTTTTTAATTACCTTTAAAACATACCCAGGGTGTGCAGTGCTAACTTAACATTGTGAATTCAGCCATTAAAAAAGGAAAATTCCAAAATGTAATGATAATTGCATCATTAGATTTAGTAGCTTTTTAACCTAAAATTAGTTGTGGAAAGAAAAAAAATTTGAAACATTTTTGTAATTAGCTTTTGGAAATACTAAGAGTGTGCAGTGCTAACTTTACATTGGGAATTCAGACATTTTTTTAATTAGCTAAAGAATACCCAGGGTGTGTAGTGCTAACTTGACATTGTGAATTCAGCCATTAAAAAAGCAAAATTCCATAATCTAATGATACAATTAATTGTAGCTTTTTAATCTAAAATTAGTTGTGGAAAGAAAAAAATTCAAAAAAAAAAATGTTTAATTAGCTTTTGGGAATTCTAAGGATGTGTAGTGCTAACTTGACATTGTGAATTAAGCCATTAAAAAAGCAAAATTCCAAAATGTAATGATGTAATTAATTGTAGCTTTTTAATCTAAAATTAGTTGTGGAAAGAAAAAAATTCCATTTTTTTTAATTAGCTTTAAAAAATACCCAGGGTGTGTAGTGATAACTTGACATTGTAAATTCAGCCATTAAAAAAGCAAAATTCCAAATTCTAATGATGCAATTAATTGTAGCTTTTTAATCTAAAATTAGTTGCGGAAACAAAAAATTCCAAAAATTTTTTTAATTAGCTTTAAAAAATACTCAGGGTGTGTAGTGCTAATTGACATTGTGAATTCAGCCATTAAAAAAGCAAAATTCCAAAATGTAATGATGCAATTAATTGTAGCTTTTTAATCTTAAATTTGTTGTGCAAAGAAAAAAATTTCCAAAATTTTTTGTAATTACCTTTTGGAAATACTAAGTGTGTGTATTACTAACTGGAAATTGTGAATTCAGCTATTAAAAATGCAAAATTACAAAATGTAATGATGTAATTAATTGTAGCTTTTTAATCTAAAATTTGTTGTGCAAAGAAAAAAATTCCAAAATTTTTTTTTATTTACCTTTTGGAAATACTAAGTGTGTGTAGTGCTAATTTGACATTGTGAATTCAGCTATTAAAAATGCAAAATTTCAAAATGTAATGATGCAATTAATTGTAGCTTTTTAATCTTAAATTAGATGTGGAAAGAAAAAAATTCCAATTTTTTGTTTTAATTAGCAATTGGAAATACTAAGTGTGTGTAGTGCTAACTTGAAATTGTGAATTCAGCTATGAAAAATGCAAAATTCCAAAATGTAATGATGCAATTAATTGTAGCTTTTTAATCTAAAATTTGTTGTGCAAAGAAAGAAATTCCAAAATTTTTTTAATTACCTTTTGGAAATACTAACTGTGTGTAGTGCTAACTTGACATTGTGAATTCAGCCATTAAAAAAGCTAAATTCCAAAATATAATGATGCAATTATTTGTAGCCTTTTAATCTAAAATTAGTTGTGGAAAGAAAAAAATTCCATAATTTTTTTTAAATTAGATTTCAAAAATATCCAGGGTGTGTAGTGCTAATTTGACATTGTGAATTCAGCCATTAAAAAAGCTAAATTCCAAAATATAATGATGCAATTAATTGTAGACTTTTTATTTTAAATTAGTTGTGGAAAGAAAAAAATTCCAAAATTTTTTTTAATTACCTTTTGGAAATACTGAGTGTGTGTAGTGCTAATTTGACATTGAGAATTCAGCCATTAAAAAAGCTAAATTCCAAAATATAATAATGCAATTAATTGTAGCCTTTAATTTAATTTAATTACCTTTTGGAAATACTAAGTGTGTTTAGTGCTAATTTGACATTCTGAATTCAGCTATTAAAAATGCAAAATTTTAAAATGTAATGATGCAATTAATTGTAGCTTTTTAATCCTAAATTAGTTGAGGAAAGAAAAAAGTTCCAAAATTTTTTTTTAATTAGCTTTAAAAAATACCCATGGTGTGTAGTGCTAATTTGACGTTGTGAATTCAGCCATTAAAAAAGTAAAATTCCAAAATATAATGATGCAATTAATTGTAGCTTTTTAATCTAAAGTTAGTTGTGGAAAGAAAAAAATTCCAATTTTTTGTTTTAATTAGCATTTGGAAATAATAAGGACGTGTAGTGCTAACTTGACATTGTGAATTCAGCCATTAAAACAGCAAAATTCCAAAATCTAATGATGCAATTAATTGTAGCATTTTAATCTAAGATTAGTTGTGGAAAGAAAAAAATTCCAAAATTTTTTTTTAATTAGCATTTGGAAATACTATGGGTGTGTAGTGCTAACTTGACATTGTGAATTCAGCCATTAAAAAAGGAAAATTCCAAAATGTAATGATGCAATTAATTGTAGCTTTTTAATCTTAAATTAGTTGAGGAAAAAAAAAATCCAAAAAATTTTTTTTAATTAGCCTTAAAAAATACCCATGGTGTGCAGTGCTAACTTAACATTGTGAATTCAGCCATTAAAAAAGCAAAATTCCAAAATGTAATGATAATTGAATCATTAGCTTTAGTAGCTTTTTAACCTAAAATTAGTTGTGGAAAGAAAAAAATTCCAAACATTTTTGTAATTAGCTTTTGGAAATACTAAGAGTGTGCAGTGCTAACTTTACATTGGGAATTCAGCCATTAAAAAAGCTAAATTCCAAAATGTAATGATGCAATTAATTGTAGCTTTTTAATCTAAAATTAGTTGTGGGAAGAAAAAAATTCCGAATTTTTTTTTAATTAGCTTTAAAAAATGCCCAGGGTTTGTAGTGCTAAGTTGACATTGTGAATTCAGACATTAAAAAAGCTAAATTCCAAAATATAATGATGCAATTAATTGTATCTTTTTAATCTAAAATTAGTTGTGGAAAGAAAAAAATTCCAAAAATTTTTTTTTAATTAGCTTTTGGAAATACTAAGGATGTGTAGTGCTAACTTCACATTCTGAATTAAGCCATTAAAAAAGCAAAATTCCAAAATGCAATGATGCAATTAATTGTAGCTTTTTAATCTAAAATTAGTTGTGGAAAGAAAAAAATTCCAAAAAAAATTTTAATTAGCTTTTGGAAATACTAAGGATATGTAGTGCTAACTTCACATTGTGAATTAAGCTATTAAAAAGGAAAATTCCAAAATGTAATAATGCAAATTATTGAAGCCTTTTCATCTAAAATTAGTTGTGGAAACAAAAAAAATTCCAAAATTTTTTTTTTAAGTAGCTTTAGAAAATACCCAGGGTGTGTAGTGCTAACTTGACATTGTGAATTCAGCCATTAAAAAAGCGAAATTCTAAAATGTAATGATGCAATTAATTGTAGCTTTTTAATCTAAAATTATTTGTGGAAAAAAAAATTCCAATAATTTTTTTAATTAGCATTTGGAACTACTAAGGGTGTGTAGTGCTAACTTGACTTTGTGCATTCAGCCATTAAAAAAGGAAAATTTCAAAATGTAATGATGCAATTAATTGTAACTTTTTAATCTATAATTAGTTGTGGAAAGAAAAAAAATCCAATTTTTTTTAATTAGCAAAAGAATACCCAGGGTGTGTAGTGCAAACTTGACATTGTGAATTCAGCCATTAAAAAAGCAAAATTCCAAAATCTAATGATGCAATTAATTGTAGATTCTTAATCTAAAATTAGTTGTGGAAGGAAAAAAATTCAAAAAAAAAAATGTTTAATTAGCTTTTGGGAATACTAAGGATGTGTAGTGCTAACTTGACATTGTGAATTAAGACATTAAAAAAGCAAAATTCCAAAATGTCATGATGCAATTAATTGTAGCTTTTTAATCTAAAATTGGTTGTGGAAAGAAAAAAATTCCAAACATTTTTCTTAAGTATCTTTAAAAAATACCCAGGATGTGTAGTGCTAAGTTGACATTGTGAATTCAGCCATTAAAAAAGCAAAATTCCAAAATGTAATGATGCAATTAATTGTATCTTTTTAATCTAAAATTAGTTGTGGAAAGAAAAAAATTCCAATTTTTTTTTTAATTAGCATTTGGACATACTAAGGGTGTATAGTGACAAGTTGACATTGTGAATTCAGCCATTAAAAAGGCAAAATTCCAAAATGTAATGATGTAATTAATTGTAGCATTTTAATCTAAAATTAGTTGTGGAAAGAAAACAATTTGTTGTGCAAAGAAAGAAATTCCAAAATTTTTTTTAATTACCTTTTGGAAATACTAACTGTGTGTAGTGCTAACTTGACATTGTGAATTCAGCCATTAAAAAAGCTAAATTCCAAAATATAATGATGCAATTATTTGTAGCCTTTTAATCTAAAATTAGTTGTGGAAAGAAAAAAATTCCATAATTTTTTTTAAATTAGATTTCGAAAATATCCAGGGTGTGTAGTGCTAATTTGACATTGTGAATTCAGCCATTAAAAAAGCTAAATTCCAAAATATAATGATGCAATTAATTGTAGACTTTTTATTTTAAATTAGTTGTGGAAAGAAAAAAATTCCAAAATTTTTTTTAATTACCTTTGGAAATACTGAGTGTGTGTAGTGCTAATTTGACATTGTGAATTCAGCCATTAAAAAAGCTAAATTCCAAAATATAATAATGCAATTAATTGTAGCCTTTTAATCTAAAAATAGTTGTGGAAAGAAAAAAATTCCAAATTTTTTTTTTTAATTACCTTTTGGAAATACTAAGTGTGTGTAGTGCTAATTTGACATTGTGAATTCAGCTATTAAAAATGCAAAATTTTAAAATGTAATGATGCAATTAATTGTAGCTTTTTAATCCTAAATTAGTTGAGGAAAGAAAAAAATTCCAAAATTTTTTTTTAATTAGCTTTAAAAAATACCCATGGTGTGTAGTGCTAATTTGACGTAGTGAATTCAGCCATTAAAAAAGTAAAATTCCAAAATATAATGATGCAATTAATTGTAGCTTTTTAATCTAAAGTTAGTTGTGGAAAGAAAAAAAATTCCAATTTTTTGTTTTAATTAGCATTTGGAAATAATAAGGACGTGTAGTGCTAAATTGACATTGTGAATTCAGCCATTAAAACAGCAAAATTCCAAAATATAATGATGCAATTAATTGTAGCTGTTTAATCTAAAATTAGTTGTGGAAAGAAAAAAATTCCAAAATTTTTTTTAATTACATTTTGGAAATACTAAGTGTGTGTAGTGCTAACTTGACATTGTGAATTCAGTCATTAAAAAAGCTAAATTCCAAAATATAATGATGCAATTAATTGTAGGCTTTTAATCTAAAATTAGTTGTGGAAAGAAAAAAATTCCAAAATGTAATGATGCAATTAAATATAGCTTTTTAATCTAAAATTAGTTGTGGAAAGAAAAAAATTCCAACATTTTTTTTTTAATTACCTTTTGGAAATACTAAGTGTGTGTAGTGCTAATTTGACATTGTGAATTCAGCTATTAAAAATGAAAAATTTCAAAATGTAATGATGCAATTAATTGTAGCTTTTTAATCTTAAATTAGTTGTGAACAGAAAAAAATTCAAATTTTTTGTTTTAATTAGCATTTGGAAATACTAAGGATGTGTAGTGCTAACTTGACATTGTGAATTCAGCCATTAAAACAGCAAAATTCCAAAATGTAATGATGCAATTAATTGTAGCTTTTTAATCTTAAATTTGTTGTGCAAAGAAAAAAATTCCAAAATTGTTTTGGAAATACTAAGTGTGTGTAGTGCTAACTTGAAATTGTGAATTCAGCTATTAAAAATGCAAAATTCCAAAATGTAATGATGCAGTTAATTGTAGCCTTTTAATCTAAAATTAGTTGTGGAAAGAAAAAAATTCCAATTTTTTTTCTAAATTAGCTTTAGAAAATACGCAGGGTGTGTAGTGCTAACTTGACATTGTGAATTCAGCCATTAAAAAAGCAAAATTCCAAAATGTAATGATGCCAATAACTGTAGATATTTAATCTAAAATTAGATGTGGAAAGAAAAAAATTCCAAAATTTTGTTTTAATTGGCTTTGGAAAATTCCCAGGGTGTGTAGTGCTAACTTGACATAGTGAATTCAGCCATTAAAAAAGCAAAATTCCAAAATGTAATGATGCAAATAATTGTAGATATTTAATCTAAAATTAGTTGTGGAAAGAAAAATTTTTTTTTTAAATTACGTTTTGGAAATACTAAGTGTGTGTAGTGCTAATTTGACATTGTGAATTCAGCTATTAAAAATGCAAAATTTCAAAATGTAATGATGCAATTAATTGTAGCCTTTTAATCTTAAATTAGTTGTGGAAAGAAAAAAATTCCAATTTTTTGTTTTAATTACCTTTTGGAAATACTAAGTGTGTGTAGTGCTAATTTGACATTCTGAATTCAGCTATTAAAAATGCAAAATTTTAAAATGTAATGATGCAATTAATTGTAGCTTTTTAATCCTAAATTAGTTGAGGAAAGAAAAAAATTCCAAACATTTTTTTTAATTAGCTTTAAAAAATACCCATGGTGTGTAGTGCTAACTTGACATTGTGAATTCAGTCATTAAAAAGCTAAATTCCAAAATACAATGATGCAATTAATTGTAGCCTTTTAATCTAAAATTAGTTGTGGAAAGAAAAAAATTCCAAAATGTAATGATGCAATTAAATATAGCTTTTTAATCTAAAATTAGTTGTGGAAAGAAAAAAATTCCAACATTTTTTTTTAATTACCTTTTGGAAATACTAAGTGTGTGTAGTGCTAATTTGACATTGTGAATTCAGCTATTAAAAATGCAAAATTTCAAAATGTAATGATGCAATTAATTGTAGCTTTTTAATCTTAAATTAGTTGTGAACAGAAAAAAATTCAAATTTTTTGTTTTAATTAGCATTTGGAAATACTAAGGATGTGTAGTGCTAACTTGACATTCTGAATTCAGCCATTAAAACAGCAAAATTCCAAAATGTAATGATGCAATTAATTGTAGCTTTTTAATCTTAAATTTGTTGTGCAAAGAAAAAAATTCCAAAATTGTTTTGGAAATACTAAGTGTGTGTAGTGCTAACTTGAAATTGTGAATTCAGCTATTAAAAATGCAAAATTCCAAAATGTAATGATGCAGTTAATTGTAGCCTTTTAATCTAAAATTAGTTGTGGAAAGAAAAAAATTCCAATTTTTTTTCTAAATTAGCTTTATAAAATACGCTGGGTGTGTAGTGCTAACTTGACATTGTGAATTCAGCCATAAAAAAAGCAAAATTCCAAAATGTAATGATGCAATTAACTGTAGATATTTAATCTAAAATTAGATGTGGAAAGAAAAAAATTCCAAAATTTTGTTTTAATTGGCTTTGGAAAATTCCCAGGGTGTGTAGTGCTAACTTGACATTGTGAATTCAGCCATTAAAAAAGCAAAATTCCAAAATGTAATGATGCAAATAATTGTAGATATTTAATCTAAAATTAGTTGTGGAAAGAAAATTTTTTTTTTTAAATTACGTTTTGGAAATACTAAGTGTGTGTAGTGTTAATTTGACATTGTGAATTCAGCTATTAAAAATGCAAAATTTCAAAATGTAATGATGCAATTATTTGTAGCTTTTTAATCTTAAATTAGTTGTGGAAAGAAAGAAATTCCAATTTTTTGTTTTAATTAGCATTTGGAAATACTAAGGGTGTGTAGTGCTAACTTGACATTGTGAATTCAGCTATTAAAAAAGCAAAATTCCAAAATGCAATGATGCAATTAATTGTAGCTTTTTAATCTTAAATTAGTTGTGGACAGAAAAAAATTAAAAACATTTTTTTAATTAGCTTTAAAAAATATCCAAGGTGTGTAGTGCTAAATTGACATTGTGAATTCAGCCATTAAAAAAGCAAAGTTCCAAAATGTAATGATGCAGTTAATTGTAGCTTTTTAATCTAAAATTAGTTGTGGAAAGAAAAAAATTCAAAAATTTTGTTTTAATTAGCTTTGGAAAGTTCCCAGGGTGTGTAGTGCTAATTTGACATTGTGAATTCAGCCATTAAAAAAGCTAAATTCCAAAATATAATGATGCAATTAATTGTAGCCTTTTAATTTTAAATTAGTTGTGGAAAGAAAAAAATTCCAAAAATTTTCTTTTAATTAGCTTTAGAAAATACCAAGGGTGTGTAGTGCTAACTTGACATTGTGAATTCAGCCATTAAAAAGCTAAATTCCAAAATATAATGATGCAATTAATTGTAGCCTCTTAATCTAAAATTAGTTGTGGAAAGAAAAAAATTCCAATTTTTTTTTAAATTAGCTTTAGAAAATACCCAGTGTGTGTAGTGCTAACTTGACATTGTGAATTCAGCCATTAAAAAAGAAAAATTCCAAAATGTAATGATGCAAATAATTGTAGGTATTTAATCTAAAATTAGTTATAGAACGAAAAAAATTCCAAAATTTTGTTGTAATTAGCTTTGGAAAATTCCCAGGGTGTGCAGTGCTAACTTGACATTGTGAATTCAGCCATTAAAAAAGCAAAATTCCAAAATGTAATGATGCAAATAATTGTAGATATTTAATCTAAAATTAGTTGTGGAAAGAAATTTTTTTTTTTTTAAATTACGTTTTGGAAATACTAAGTGTGTGTAGTGCTAATTTGACATTGTGAATTCAGCTATTAAAAATGCAAAATTTCAAAATGTAATGATGCAATTAATTGTAGCTTTTTAATCTTAAATTAGTTGTGGAAAGAAAAAAATTCCAATTTTTTGTTTTAATTAGCATTTGGAAATACTAAGGATGTGTAGTGCTAACTTGGCATTGTGAATTCAGCCATGAAAACAGCAAAATTCCAAAATGTAATGATGCAATTAATTGTAGCTTTTTAATATTAAATTTTTGGTGCAAAGAAAAAAATTCCAGAATTGTTTGTAATTACTTTTTGGAAATACTAAGTGTGTGTAGTACTAACTTGAAATTGTGAATTCAGCTATTAAAAATGCAAAATTACAAAATGTAATGATGCAATTAATTGTAGCTTTTTAATCTAAAATTAGTTGTGGAAAGAAAAAAATTCCAAAATTTTTTTTTAATTACCTTTTGGAAATACTAAGTGTGTGTAGTGCTAATTTGACATTGTGAATTCAGCTATTAAAAATGCAAAATTTCAAAATGTAATGATGCAATTAATTGTAGCTTTTTAATCTTAAATTAGTTGTGGACAGAATAAAATTCCAATTTTTTGTTTTAATTAGCATTGGAAATACTAAGGACGTGTAGTGCTAACTTGACATTGTGAATTCAGCCATGAAAACATCAAAATTCCAAAATGTTATGATGTAATTAATTGTAGCTTTTTAATCTTAAATTTGTGGTGCAAAGAAAAAAATTCCAAAATTTTTTGTAATTATCTTTTGGAAATACTAAGTGTGCGTAGTGCTAACTTGAAATTGTGAATTCAGCTATTAAAAATGCAAAATTACAAAATGTAATGATGCAATAATTGTAGCTTTTTAATCTAAAATTAGCAGTGGAAAGAAAAAATATCCAACATTTTTTTTTTAATTAGCTTTAAATAATACCCAGGTTGTGTAGTGCTAATTTGACATTGTGAATTCAGGCAATAAAAAAGCAAAATTCCAAAATCTAATGATGCAATAATTGTAGCTTTTCAATCTGAAATTAGATGTGGGAAGAAAAAAATTCCAAAATTTTGTTTTAATTAGCTTTGCAAAATTCCCAGGGTGTGTAGTGCTAACTTGACATTGTGAATTCAGCCATTAAAAAAGCAAAATTCCAAAATGCAATGATGCAATTAATTGTAGCTTATTAATCTTAAATTAGTTGTGGAAAGAAAAAAATTAAAAACATTTTTTTAATTAGCTTTAAAAAATATCCAGGGTGTGTAGTGCTAAATTGACATTGTGAATTCAGCCATTAAAAAAGCAAAGTTCCAAAATGTAATGATGCAGTTAATTGTAGCTTTTTAATCTAAAATTAGTTGTGGAAAGAAAAAAATTCAAAAATTTTGTTTTAATTAGCTTTGGAAAATTCCCAGGGTGTGTAGTGCTAATTTGACATTGTGAATTCAGCCATTTAAAAAGCTAAATTCCAAAATATAATGATGCAATTAATTGTAGCCTTTTAATTTTAAATTAGTTGTGGAAAGAAAAAAATTCCAAAAATTTTCTTTTAATAAGCTTTAGAAAATACCCAGGGTGTGTAGTGCTAACTTGACATTGTGAATTCAGCCATTAAAAAGCTACATTCCAAAATATAATGATGCAATTAATTGTAGCCTCTTAATCTAAAATTAGTTGTGGAAAGAAAAATTTTTTTTTTAAATTACGTTTTGGAAATACTAAGTGTGTGTAGTGCTAATTTGACATTGTGAATTCAGCTATTAAAAATGCAAAATTTCAAAATGTAATGATGCAATTAATTGTAGCTTTTTAATCTTAAATTAGTTGTGGAAAGAAAAAAATTCCAATTTTTTGTTTTAATTAGCATTTGGAAATACTAAGGATGTGTAGTGCTAACTTGACATTGTGAATTCAGCCATGAAAACAGCAAAATTCCAAAATGTAATGATGCAATTAATTGTAGCTTTTTAATATTAAATTTTTGGTGCAAAGAAGAAAATTCCAAAATTTTTTGTAATTACTTTTTGGAAATACTAAGTGTGTGTAGTACTAACTTGAAATTGTGAATTCAGCTATTAAAAATGCAAAATTACAAAATGTAATGATGCAATTAATTGTAGCTTTTTAATGTAAAATTTGTTGTGGACAGAATAAAATTCCAATTTTTTGTTTTAATTAGCATTGGAAATACTAAGGACGTGTAGTGCTAGCTTGACATTGTGAATTCAGCCATGAAAACATCAAAATTCCAAAATGTTATGATGTAATTAATTGTAGCTTTTTAATCTTAAATTTGTGGTGCAAAGAAAAAAATTCCAAAATTTTTTGTAATTATCTTTTGGAAATACTAAGTGTGCGTAGTGCTAACTTGAAATTGTGAATTCAGCTATTAAAAATGCAAAATTACAAAATGTAATGATGCAATAATTGTAGCTTTTTAATCTAAAATTAGCAGTGGAAAGAAAAAATATCCAACATTTTTTTTTTAATTAGCTTTAAATAATACCCAGGTTGTGTAGTGCTAATTTGACATTGTGAATTCAGGCAATAAAAAAGCAAAATTCCAAAATCTAATGATGCAATAATTGTAGCTTTTCAATCTGAAATTAGATGTGGGAAGAAAAAAATTCCAAAATTTTGTTTTAATTAGCTTTGCAAAATTCCCAGGGTGTGTAGTGCTAACTTGACATTGTGAATTCAGCCATTAAAAAAGCAAAATTCCAAAATGCAATGATGCAATTAATTGTAGCTTATTAATCTTAAATTAGTTGTGGAAAGAAAAAAATTAAAAACATTTTTTTAATTAGCTTTAAAAAATATCCAGGGTGTGTAGTGCTAAATTGACATTGTGAATTCAGCCATTAAAAAAGCAAAGTTCCAAAATGTAATGATGCAGTTAATTGTAGCTTTTTAATCTAAAATTAGTTGTGGAAAGAAAAAAATTCAAAAATTTTGTTTTAATTAGCTTTGGAAAATTCCCAGTGTGTGTAGTGCTAATTTGACATTGTGAATTCAGCCATTAAAAAAGCTAAATTCCAAAATATAATGATGCAATTAATTGTAGCCTTTTAATTTTAAATTAGTTGTGGAAAGAAAAAAATTCCAAAAATTTTCTTTTAATAAGCTTTAGAAAATACCCAGGGTGTGTAGTGCTAACTTGACATTGTGAATTCAGCCATTAAAAAGCTACATTCC
Organism: Philhelius pedissequus; assembly: GCA_910595825.1. Classification (NCBI taxonomy): domain Eukaryota; kingdom Metazoa; phylum Arthropoda; class Insecta; order Diptera; family Syrphidae; genus Philhelius; species Philhelius pedissequus. Next base: position 206,650,530 of record OU343160.1, read on the forward strand.
AAAATATAATGATGCAATTAATTGTAGCCTCTTAATCTAAAATTAGTTGTGGAAAGAAAAATTTTTTTTTTAAATTACGTTTTGGAAATACTAAGTGTGTGTAGTGCTAATTTGACATTGTGAATTCAGCTATTAAAAATGCAAAATTTCAAAATGTAATGATGCAATTAATTGTAGCTTTTTAATCTTAAATTAGTTGTGGAAAGAAAAAAATTCCAATTTTTTGTTTTAATTAGCATTTGGAAATACTAAGGATGTGTAGTGCTAACTTGACATTGTGAATTCAGCCATGAAAACAGCAAAATTCCAAAATGTAATGATGCAATTAATTGTAGCTTTTTAATATTAAATTTTTGGTGCAAAGAAGAAAATTCCAAAATTTTTTGTAATTACTTTTTGGAAATACTAAGTGTGTGTAGTACTAACTTGAAATTGTGAATTCAGCTATTAAAAATGCAAAATTACAAAATGTAATGATGCAATTAATTGTAGCTTTTTAATCTAAAATTTGTTGTGGAAAGAAAAAAAATTCCAATTTTTTGTTTTAATTAGCATTTGGAAATACTAAGGATGTGTAGTGCTAACTTGACATTGTGAATTCAGCCATGAAAACAGCAAAATTCCAAAATGTAATGATGCAATTAATTGAAGATTTTTAATATTAAATTTTTGGTGCAAAGAAAAAAATTCCAAAATTTTTTGTAATTACTTTTTGGAAATACTAAGTGTGTGTAGTGCTAACTTGACATTGTGAATTCAGCCATTAAAAAAGCTAAACTCCAAAATATAATGATGCAATTAATTGTAGCCTTTTAATCTAAAATTAGTTGTGGAAGGAAAAAAATTCCAAAATGTAATGATGCAATTAAATATAGCTTTTTAATCTAAAATTAGTTGTGGAAAGAAAAAAATTCCAAAATTTTTTTTTAATTACCTTTTGGAAATACTAAGTGTGTGTAGTGCTAATTTGACATTGTGAATTCAGCTATTAAAAATGCAAAATTTCAAAATGTAATGATGCAATTAATTGTAGCTTTTTAATCTTAAATTAGTTGTGGACAGAATAAAATTCCAATTTTTTGTTTTAATTAGCATTGGAAATACTAAGGACGTGTAGTGCTAGCTTGACATTGTGAATTCAGCCATGAAAACATCAAAATTCCAAAATGTTATGATGTAATTAATTGTAGCTTTTTAATCTTAAATTTGTGGTGGAAAGAAAAAAATTCCAAAATTTTTTGTAATTACCTTTTGGAAATACTAAGTGTGTGTAGTGCTAACTTGAAATTGTGAATTCAGCTATTAAAAATGCAAAATTACAAAATGTAATGATGCAATTAATTGTAGCTTTTTAATCTAAAATTAGCAGTGGAAAGAAAAAATATCCAACTTTTTTTTTTAATTAGCTTTAAATAATACCCAGGTTGTGTAAAGCTAATTTGACATTGTGAATTCAGCCAATAAAAAAGCAAAATTTCAAAATCTAATGATGCAATAATTGTAGCTTTTTAATCTGAAATTAGATGTGGAAAGAAAAAAATTCCAAAATTTTGTTTTAATTAGCTTTGCAAAATTCCCAGGGTGTGTAGTGCTAACTTGACATTGTGAATTCAGCCATTAAAAAAGCAAAATTCCAAAATGCAATGATGCAATTAATTGTAGCTTTTTAATCTAAAGTTAGTTGTGGAAATAAAAAATATCCAACATTTTTTTTTTAATTAGCTTTAAATAATACCCAGGTTGTGTAGTGCTAATTTGACATTGTGAATTCAGCCAATAAAAAAGCAAAATTCCAAAATCTAATGATGCAATAATTGTAGCTTTTTAATCAAAATTAGATGTGGAAAGAAAAAAATTCAATTTTTTTTAAATTGGCATTTGGAAATACTAAGTATGTGTGGTGCTAACTTGACATTGTGGATTCAGCCATTAAAAAAGCAATATTCCAAAATGCAATGATGCAATTAATTGTAGCTTTTTAATCTTAAATTAGTTGTGGAAAGAAAAAAATTAAAAACATTTTTTTAATTAGCTTTAAAAAATATCCAGGGTGTGTAGTGCTAAATTGACATTGTGAATTCAGCCATTAAAAAAGAAAAGTTCCAAAATGTAATGATACAGTTAATTGTAGCTTTTTAATCTAAAATTAGTTGTGGAAAGAAAAAAAATTCAAAAATTTTGTTTTTATTAGCTTTGGAAAATTCCCAGGGTGTGTAGTGCTAATTTGACATTGTGAATTCAGCCATTAAAAAAGCTAAATTCCAAAATATAATGATGCAATTAATTGTAGCCTTTTAATTTTAAATTAGTTGTGGAAAGAAAAAAATTCCAAAAATTTTCTTTTAATTAGCTTTAGAAAATACCCAGGGTGTGTAGTGCTAACTTGACATTGTGAATTCAGCCATTAAAAAAGCTAAATTCCAAAATATAATGATGCAATTAATTGTAGCCTCTTAATCTAAAATTAGTTGTGGAAAGAAAAAAATTCCAATTTTTTTTTAAATTAGCTTTAGAAAATACCCAGGGTGTGTAGTGCTAACTTGACATTGTGAATTCAGCCATTAAAAAAGAAAAATTCCAAAATGTAATGATGCAAATAATTGTAGGTATTTAATCTAAAATTAGTTATGGAACGAAAAAAATTCCAAAATTTTGTTTTAATTAGCTTTGGAAAATTCCCAGGGTGTGCAGTGCTAACTTGACATTGTGAATTCAGCCATTAAAAAAGCAAAATTTCAAAATGTAATGATGCAAATAATTGTAGATATTTAATCTAAAATTAGTTGTGGAAAGAAAATTTTTTTTTTTTAATTACCTTTTGGAAATACTAAGTGTGTGTAGTGCTAATTTTACATTGTGAATTCAGCTATTAAAAATGCAAAATTTCAAAATGTAATGATGCAAATAATTGTAGCTTTTTAATCTAAAATTTGTTGTGCAAAGAAAGAAATTCCAAATTTTTTTTTAATTACCTTTTGGAAATACTAAGTGTGTGTGGTGCTAACTTGACATTGTGGTTTCAGCCATTAAAAAAGCAATATTCCAAAATGCAATGATGCAATTAATTGTAGCTTTTTAATCTTAAATTAGTTGTGGAAAGTAAAAAAATACAAACATTTTTTTAATTAGCTTTAAAAAATATCCATGGTGTGTGGTGCTAAATTGACATTGTAAATTCAGCCATTAAAAAAGCAAAGTTCCAAAATGTAATGATACAGTTAATTGTAGCGTTTTAATCTAAAATTAGTTAAGGAAAGAAAAAAATTCAAAAATTTTTTTTAAATTAGCTTTAGAAAATACCCAGGGTGTGTAGTGCTAATTTGACATTGTGAATTCAGCCATTAAAAAAGCTAAATTCCAAAATATAATGATGCAATTAATTGTAGCCTTTTAATTTTAAATTAGTTGTGGAAAGAAAATAATTCCAAAAATTTTCTTTTAATTAGCTTTAGAAAATACCCAGGGTGTGTAGTGCTAACTTGACATTGTGAATTCAGCCATTAAAAAAGCTAAATTCCAAAATATAATGATGCAATTAATTGTAGCCTCTTAATCTAAAATTAGTTGTGGAAAGAAAAAAAATTTTTTTTTAATTACCTTTTGGAAATACTAAGTGTGTGTAGTGCTAACTTGACATTGTGAATTCAGCCATTAAAAAAGCTAAATTCCAAAATATAATGATGCAATTAATTGTAGCCTTTTAATCTAAAATTAGTTGTGGAAATAAAAAAAGTTCCATAATTTTTTTTTAAATTAGCTTTCGAAAATATCCAGGGTGTGTAGTGCTAATTTGACATTGTGAATTCAGCCATTGAAAAAGCTAAATTCCAAAATATAATGATGCACTTAATTGTAGACTTTTAATTTTAAATTAGTTGTGGAAAGAAAAAAATTCCAAAATTTTTTTTAATTATCTTTTGGAAATACTAAGTGTGTGTAGTGCTAATATGACATTGTGAATTCAGCCATTAAAAAAGCTAAATTCCAAAATATAATAATGCAATTAATTTTAGCCTTTTAATCTAAAAATAGTTGTGGAAAGAAAAAAATTCCAAATTTTTTTTTTTAATTACCTTTTGGAAATACTAAGTGTGTGTAGTGCTAATTTGACATTCTGAATTCAGCTATTAAAAATGCAAAATTTTAAAATGTAATGATGCAATTAATTGTAGCTTTTTAATCCTAAATTAGTTGAGGAAAGAAAACAATTCCAAAAATTTTTTTTAATTAGCTTTAAAAAATACCCATGGTGTGTAGTGCTAATTTGACATTGTGAATTCAGCCATTAAAAAAGTAAAATTCCAAAATATAATGATGCAATTAATTGTAGCTTTTTAATCTAAAGTTAGTTGTGGAAAGAAAAAAAATCCAATTTTTTGTTTTAATTAGCATTTGGAAATAATAAGGACGTGTAGTGCTAACTTGACATTGTGAATTCAGGCATTAAAACAGCAAAATTCCAAAATATAATGATGCAATTAATTGTAGCTTTTTAATCTAAAATTAGTTGTGGAAAGAAAAAAATTCAAATTTTTTTTTTAATTACCTTTTGGAAATACTAAGTGTGTGTAGTGCTAACTTGACATTGTGAATTCAGTCATTAAAAAAGCTAAATTCCAAAATATAATGATGCAATTAATTGTAGCCTTTTAATCTAAAATTAGTCGTGGAAAGAAAAAAATTCCAAAATGTAATGATGCAATTAAATATAGCTTTTTAATCTAAAATTAGTTGTGGAAAGAAAAAAATTCCAACATTTTTTTTAAATTACCTTTTGGAAGTACTAAGTGTGTGTAGTGCTAATTTGACATTATGAATTCAGCTATTAAAAATGCAAAATTTCAAAATGTAATGATGCAATTAATTGTAGCCTTTTAATCTTAAATTAGTTGTGAACAGAAAAAAATTCCAATTTTTTGTTTTAATTAGCATTTGGAAATACTAAGGATGTGTAGTGCTAACTTGACATTGTGAATTCAGCCATTAAAACAGCAAAATTCCAAAATGTAATGATGCAATTAATTGTAGCTTTTTAATATTAAATTTGTGGTGCAAAGAAAAAAATTCCAAAATTTTTTGTAATTACCTTTTGGAAATACTAAGTGTGTGTAGTACTAACTTGAAATTGTGAATTCGGCTATTAAAAATGCAAAATTACAAAATGTAATGATGCAATTAATTGTAGCTTTTTAATCTAAAATTTGTTGTGCAAAGAAAAAAATTCCAAAATTTTTTTTAATTACCTTTTGCAAATACTAAGTGTGTGTAGTGCTAACTTGACATTGTGAATTCAGCCATTAAAAAAGCTAAACTCCAAAATACAGTGATGCAATTAATTGTAGCCTTTTAATCTAAAATTAGTTGTGGAAGGAAAAAAATTCCAAAATGTAATGATGCAATTAAATATAGCTTTTTAATCTAAAATTAGTTGTGGAAAGAAAAAAATTCCAAAATTTTTTAATTACCTTTTGGAAATACTAAGTGTGTGTAGTGCTAATTTGACATTGTGAATTCAGCTATTAAAAATGCAAAATTTCAAAATGTAATGATGCAATTAATTGTAGCTTTTTAATCTTAAATTAGTTGTGGACAGAAAAAAATTCCAATTTTTTGTTTTAATTAGCATTTGGAAATACTAAGGACGTGTAGTGCTAACTTGACATTGTGAATTCAGTAATGAAAATATCAAAATTCCAAAATGTAATGATGTAATTAATTGTAGCTTTTTAATCTTAAATTTGTGGTGCGAAGAAAAAAATTCCAAAATTTTTTGTAATTACCTTTTGCAAATACTAAGTGTGTGTAGTGCTAACTTGAAATTGTGAATTCAGCTATTAAAAATGCAAAATTACAAAATGTAATGATGCAATTAATTGTAGCTTTTTAATCTAAAATTAGCTATGGAAAGAAAAAATATCCAACATTTTTTTTTATTAGCTTTAAATAATACCCAGGTTGTGTAGTGCTAATTTGACATTGTGAATTCAGCCAATAAAAAAGCAAAATTCCAAAATCTAATGATGCAATAATTGTAGCTTTTTAATCTAAAATTAGATGTGGAAAGAAAAAAATTCCAAAATTTGGTTTTAATTAGCTTTGCAAAATTCCCAGTGTGTGTAGTGCTAATTTGACATTGTGAATTCAGCCATTAAAAAAGCAAAATTCCAAAATGCAATGATGCAATTAATTGTAGCTCTTTAATCTAAAATTAGTTGTGGAAATAAGAAATATCCAACATTTTTTTTTTAATTAGCTTTAAATAATACCCAGGTTGTGTAGTGCTAATTTGACATTGTGAATTCAGCCAATAAAAAAGCAAAATTCCAAAATCTAATGATGCAATTAATTGTAGCTTTTTAATCTTAAATTAGTTGTGGAAAGAAAAAAATTACAAACATTTTTTTAATTAGCTTTAAAAAATATCCAGGGTGTGTAGTGCTAAATTGACATTGTGAATTCAGCCATTAAAAAAGCAAAGTTCCAAAATGTAATGATGCAGTTAATTGTAGCTTTTTAATCTAAAATTAGTTGTGGAAAAAAAAAAATTCAAAAATTTTGTTTTAATTAGCTTTGGAAAATTCCCAGGTTGTGTAGTGCTAATTTGACATTGTGAATTCAGCCATTAAAAAAGCTAAATTCCAAAATATAATGATGCAATTAATTGTAGCCTTTTAATTTTAAATTAGTTGTGGGAAGAAAAAAAATTCCAAAAATTTTCTTTTGATTAGCTTTAGAAAATACCCAGGGTGTGTAGTGCTAACTTGACATTGTGAATTCAGCCATTAAAAAAGCTAAATTCCAAAATATAATGATGCAATTAATTGTAGCCTCTTAATCTAAAATTAGTTGTGGAAAGAAAAAAATTCCAAATTTTTTTTAAGTTAGCTTTAGAAAATACCCAGGGTGTGTAGTGCTAACTTGACATTGTGAATTCAGCCATTAAAAAAGAAAAATTCCAAAATGTAATGAAGCAAATAATTGTAGGTATTTAATCTAAAATTAGTTATGGAAAGAAAAAAATTCCAAAATTTTGTTTTAATTAGCTTTGGAAAATTCCCAGGGTGTGTAGTGCTAACTTGACATTGTGAATTCAGCCATTAAGAAAGCAAAATTCCAAAATGTAATGATTCAATTAATTGTTGCTTTTTAATTTTAAATTAGTTGAGGAAAGAAAAAAATTCCAACATTTTTTTTTTAATTAGCTTTGGAAAATTACCAGGCTGTGTAGTGCTAATGTGACATTGTGAATTCAGCCATTAAAAAAGCAAAATTCCAATTCCAAAATGTAATGAAATAAGGGGAGGTAGTGCTAACTTGACATCGTGAATTCAGCCATTAAAAAGCAAAATTCCAAAATGTAATGATGCAATTAATTGTAGCTTTTTAATCCAAAATTATTTGTGGAAAGAAAAAAATTCCAAACAATTTTTTTAATTAGCTTTGGAAAATTCCCATGGTGCGTAGTGCTAATTTGACATTGTGAGTTCAGCCATTAAACAAGCAAAATGCCAAAATGTAATGATGCAATTTATTGTAGGTTTTTAATCTAAAATTATTTGTGGAATGAAAAAAATGCCAACATTTTTTTTTAATTAGCTTTGGAAAATTCCCAGGCTGTGTAGTGCTAATGTGACATTGTGAATTCAGCCATTAAAAAAGCAAAATTCCAATTCCAAAATGTAATGAAATAAGGGTGTGTAGTGCTAACTTGACATTGTGAATTCAGCCATTAGAAAAGCAAAATTCCAGAATATAATGATGAAATTAATTGTAGCTTCTTAATCGAAAATTAGTTGTGGAAAGAAAGAAATTCCAAACAATTTTTTTAATTAGTTTTGGAAAATTCCCAGGGTGCGTAGTGCTAATTTGACATTGGGAATTCAGCCATTAAACAAGCAAAATTCCAAAATGTAATGATGCAATTTATTGTAGCTTTTTAATCTAAAATTATTTGTGGAAAGAAAAAAATTCCAAATTTTTATTTAATTGGCTTTGGAAAATTGCCAGAGTGTGTAGTGCTAACTTGACAGTGTAAATTCAACCATTAAAAACAAAATTCCAAAATGTAATGATGCAATTAATTGTAGCTTTTTAATCTAAAATTAGCTGTGGAAAGAAAGAAATTCCAATTTTTTTTTAAATTAGCTTTGGAAAATTCCCAGTCTGTGTAGTGCTAATGTGACATTGTGAATTCAGCCATTAAAAAAGTAAAATTCCCATTCCAAAATGTAATGAAATAAGGGTGTGTAGTGCTAACTTGACATTGTGAATTCAGCCATTAGAAATGCAAAATTCCAAAATGTAATGATTCAATTAATTGTAGCTTTTTCATCTTATATTAGTTGTGGAAAGAAAAAAAATCAAAAAAAAAAAATTAATTAGCTTTTGGAAATTCTAAGTGTGTGTAGTGCTAACTTGACATTGTGAATTCAGCCACTAAAAAAGCAAAATTCCAAAATGTAATGATGCAATTAATTGTAGCTTTTTAAGCTAAGATTAGGTGTATAAAGAAAAAAATTCCAAATTTTTTTTAATAGCTTAAAAAAATACCCAGTGTGCGTCGTGCTAACTTGACATTGTGCATTCATCCATTAGAAAAGCAAAATTCCAAAATGTAATGTTTCAATTAATTGAAGTTTTTAATCTAAAATTAGTTGTCGAAAGAAAAAAATTCCAATTTTTTTTTAATTAGCTTTAAAAAAATACCCAGGGTGTGTAGTGATAACTTGACATTGTGAATTCAGCAATTAAAAAAGCAAAATTCCAAAATGTAATGATGCAATTAATTGTAGGTTTTTAATCTAAGATTAGTTGTGGAAAGAAAAAAATTCCAAATTTTTTTTTAATTAGCTTTACAAAATATCCAGGGTGTGTAGTGCTAAATTGACATTGTGAATTCAGCCATTCAAAAAGCAAAATACCAAAATGTAATGAGGCAATTAATTGTAGCTTTTTAATCCAAAATTATTTGTGGAAAGAAAGAAATTCCAAATTTTTTTTTAATTAGCTTTGGAAAATTCCCAGGCTGTGTAGTGCTAACTTGACATTGTGAATTCAGCCACTAGAATAGCAAAATTCCAAAATGAAATGATGCAATTTATTGTAGCTTTTTAATCTAAAATTATTTGTGGAAAGAAAAAAATTCCAAATTTTTATTTAATTAGCTTTGGAAAATTCCCAGGGTGTGTAGTGCTAACTTGACAGTGTAAATTCAGCCATTAAAAACAAAATTCCAAAATGTAATGATGCAATTAATTGTAGCTTTTTAATCTAAAATTAGCTGTGGAATGAAAGAAATTCCAATTTTTTTTTTAATTAGCTTTGGAAAATTCCCAATCTGTGTAGTGCTAATGTGACATTGTGAATTCAGCCATTAAAAAAGTAAAATTCCCATTCCAAAATGTAATGAAATAAGGGTGTGTACTGCTAACTTGACATTGTGAATTCAGCCATTAGATAAGCAAAATTCCAAAATGTAGTGATGCAATTAATTGCAGATTTTTAATCGAAAATTATTTGTGGAAAGAAAAAAATTCCAAATTTTTATTTAATTAGCTTTGAAAAATTCCCAGGGTGTGTAGTGCTAACTTGACAGTGTAAATTCAGCCATTATAAACAAAATTCCAAAATGTAATGATGCAATTAATTGTAGCTTTTTAATCTAAAATTAGCTGTGGAATGAAAGAAATTCCAATTTTTTTTTTAATTAGCTTTGGAAAATTCCCAATCTGTGTAGTGCTAATGTGACATTGTGAATTCAGCCATTAAAAAAGTAAAATTCCCATTCCAAAATGTAATGAAATAAGGGTGTGTACTGCTAACTTGACATTGTGAATTCAGCCATTAAAAAAGCTAAATTCCAAAATATAATGATGCAATTAATTGTAGCCTTTTAATTTTAAATTAGTTGTGGGAAGAAAAAAAATTCCAAAAATTTTCTTTTGATTAGCTTTAGAAAATACCCAGGGTGTGTAGTGCTAACTTGACATTGTGAATTCAGCCATTAAAAAAGCTAAATTCCAAAATATAATGATGCAATTAATTGTAGCCTTTTAATTTTAAATTAGTTGTGGGAAGAAAAAAAATTCCAAAAATTTTCTTTTGATTAGCTTTAGAAAATACCCAGGGTGTGTAGTGCTAACTTGACATTGTGAATTCAGCCATTAAAAAAGCTAAATTCCAAAATATAATGATGCAATTAATTGTAGCCTCTTAATCTAAAATTAGTTGTGGAAAGAAAAAAATTCCAAATTTTTTTTAAGTTAGCTTTAGAAAATACCCAGGGTGTGTAGTGCTAACTTGACATTGTGAATTCAGCCATTAAAAAAGAAAAATTCCAAAATGTAATGAAGCAAATAATTGTAGGTATTTAATCTAAAATTAGTTATGGAAAGAAAAAAATTCCAAAATTTTGTTTTAATTAGCTTTGGAAAATTCCCAGGGTGTGTAGTGCTAACTTGACATTGTGAATTCAGCCATTAAGAAAGCAAAATTCCAAAATGTAATGATTCAATTAATTGTTGCTTTTTAATTTTAAATTAGTTGAGGAAAGAAAAAAATTCCAACATTTTTTTTTTAATTAGCTTTGGAAAATTACCAGGCTGTGTAGTGCTAATGTGACATTGTGAATTCAGCCATTAAAAAAGCAAAATTCCAATTCCAAAATGTAATGAAATAAGGGGAGGTAGTGCTAACTTGACATCGTGAATTCAGCCATTAAAAAGCAAAATTCCAAAATGTAATGATGCAATTAATTGTAGCTTTTTAATCCAAAATTATTTGTGGAAAGAAAAAAATTCCAAACAATTTTTTTAATTAGCTTTGGAAAATTCCCATGGTGCGTAGTGCTAATTTGACATTGTGAGTTCAGCCATTAAACAAGCAAAATGCCAAAATGTAATGATGCAATTTATTGTAGGTTTTTAATCTAAAATTATTTGTGGAATGAAAAAAATGCCAACATTTTTTTTTAATTAGCTTTGGAAAATTCCCAGGCTGTGTAGTGCTAATGTGACATTGTGAATTCAGCCATTAAAAAAGCAAAATTCCAATTCCAAAATGTAATGAAATAAGGGTGTGTAGTGCTAACTTGACATTGTGAATTCAGCCATTAGAAAAGCAAAATTCCAGAATATAATGATGAAATTAATTGTAGCTTCTTAATCGAAAATTAGTTGTGGAAAGAAAGAAATTCCAAACAATTTTTTTAATTAGTTTTGGAAAATTCCCAGGGTGCGTAGTGCTAATTTGACATTGGGAATTCAGCCATTAAACAAGCAAAATTCCAAAATGTAATGATGCAATTTATTGTAGCTTTTTAATCTAAAATTATTTGTGGAAAGAAAAAAATTCCAAATTTTTATTTAATTGGCTTTGGAAAATTGCCAGAGTGTGTAGTGCTAACTTGACAGTGTAAATTCAACCATTAAAAACAAAATTCCAAAATGTAATGATGCAATTAATTGTAGCTTTTTAATCTAAAATTAGCTGTGGAAAGAAAGAAATTCCAATTTTTTTTTAAATTAGCTTTGGAAAATTCCCAGTCTGTGTAGTGCTAATGTGACATTGTGAATTCAGCCATTAAAAAAGTAAAATTCCCATTCCAAAATGTAATGAAATAAGGGTGTGTAGTGCTAACTTGACATTGTGAATTCAGCCATTAGAAATGCAAAATTCCAAAATGTAATGATTCAATTAATTGTAGCTTTTTCATCTTATATTAGTTGTGGAAAGAAAAAAAATCAAAAAAAAAAAATTAATTAGCTTTTGGAAATTCTAAGTGTGTGTAGTGCTAACTTGACATTGTGAATTCAGCCACTAAAAAAGCAAAATTCCAAAATGTAATGATGCAATTAATTGTAGCTTTTTAAGCTAAGATTAGGTGTATAAAGAAAAAAATTCCAAATTTTTTTTAATAGCTTAAAAAAATACCCAGTGTGCGTCGTGCTAACTTGACATTGTGCATTCATCCATTAGAAAAGCAAAATTCCAAAATGTAATGTTTCAATTAATTGAAGTTTTTAATCTAAAATTAGTTGTCGAAAGAAAAAAATTCCAATTTTTTTTTAATTAGCTTTAAAAAAATACCCAGGGTGTGTAGTGATAACTTGACATTGTGAATTCAGCAATTAAAAAAGCAAAATTCCAAAATGTAATGATGCAATTAATTGTAGGTTTTTAATCTAAGATTAGTTGTGGAAAGAAAAAAATTCCAAATTTTTTTTTAATTAGCTTTACAAAATATCCAGGGTGTGTAGTGCTAAATTGACATTGTGAATTCAGCCATTCAAAAAGCAAAATACCAAAATGTAATGAGGCAATTAATTGTAGCTTTTTAATCCAAAATTATTTGTGGAAAGAAAGAAATTCCAAATTTTTTTTTAATTAGCTTTGGAAAATTCCCAGGCTGTGTAGTGCTAACTTGACATTGTGAATTCAGCCACTAGAATAGCAAAATTCCAAAATGAAATGATGCAATTTATTGTAGCTTTTTAATCTAAAATTATTTGTGGAAAGAAAAAAATTCCAAATTTTTATTTAATTAGCTTTGGAAAATTCCCAGGGTGTGTAGTGCTAACTTGACAGTGTAAATTCAGCCATTAAAAACAAAATTCCAAAATGTAATGATGCAATTAATTGTAGCTTTTTAATCTAAAATTAGCTGTGGAATGAAAGAAATTCCAATTTTTTTTTTAATTAGCTTTGGAAAATTCCCAATCTGTGTAGTGCTAATGTGACATTGTGAATTCAGCCATTAAAAAAGTAAAATTCCCATTCCAAAATGTAATGAAATAAGGGTGTGTACTGCTAACTTGACATTGTGAATTCAGCCATTAGATAAGCAAAATTCCAAAATGTAGTGATGCAATTAATTGCAGATTTTTAATCGAAAATTATTTGTGGAAAGAAAAAAATTCCAAATTTTTATTTAATTAGCTTTGAAAAATTCCCAGGGTGTGTAGTGCTAACTTGACAGTGTAAATTCAGCCATTATAAACAAAATTCCAAAATGTAATGATGCAATTAATTGTAGCTTTTTAATCTAAAATTAGCTGTGGAATGAAAGAAATTCCAATTTTTTTTTTAATTAGCTTTGGAAAATTCCCAATCTGTGTAGTGCTAATGTGACATTGTGAATTCAGCCATTAAAAAAGTAAAATTCCCATTCCAAAATGTAATGAAATAAGGGTGTGTACTGCTAACTTGACATTGTGAATTCAGCCATTAGATAAGCAAAATTCCAAAATGTAGTGATGCAATTAATTGCAGATTTTTAATCGAAAATTAGTTGTGGAAAGAACAAAATTCCTAAAATTATTTTTAATTAGCATTTGGAAATACTAAGGGTGTGTAGTGCTAACTTGACATTGTGAATTCAGCCATTAAAAAGGCCAAATTCCAAAATGTAATGATTCAATTAATTGTAGCTTTTTCATCTTATATTAGTTGTGGAAAGAAAAAAATTCAAAAAAAAAATTTAATTAGCTTTTGGAAATTCTAAGGGTGTGTAGTGCTAACTTGACATTGTGAATTCAGCCATTAAAAAAGCAAAATTCCAAAATGTAATGTTTCAATTAATTGAAGCTTTTTAATATAAAATTAGTTGTGGAAAGAAAAAAATTCCAAAAAAATTTTTTAATTAGCTTTTGGAAATTCTAACGGTGTATAGTGCTAACTTGACTTTGTGCATTCATCCATTAGAAAAGCAAAATTCCAAAATGTAATGTTTCAATTAATTGAAGCTTTTTGATCTAAAATTAGTTGTGGAAAGAAAAAAATTCCAGCATTTTTTTTAATTAGCTTTAAAAAATACCCAGGGTGTGTAGTGATAACTTGACATTGTGAATTCAGCAATTAAAAAAGCAAAATTCCAAAATGTAATGATGCAATTAATTGTAGCTTTTTAATCTAAGATTAGTTGTGGAAAGAAAAAAATTCCAAAATTTTTTTTAATTAGCTTTAAAAAATATCCAGGGTGTGTAGTGCTAAATTGACATTGTGAATTCAGCCATTATAAAAGCAAAATTCCAGAATGTAATGATGAAATTAATTGTAGCTTCTTAATCGAAAATTAGTTGTGGAAAGAAAAAAATTCCGATTTTTTTTTAAATTAGCTTTTGGAAATACTAAGAGTGTATAGTGCTAATTTGACATTGTGAATTCAGCCATTCAAAAAGCAAAATTCTAAAATCTAATGATGCAATTAATTCTAGCTTTTTAATCTAAAATTAGTTGTGGAAAGAAAAAAATTCCAAAAATTTTGTTTTAATTACCTTTTGGAAACACTAAGGGTATGTAGTGCTAACTTGACATTGTGAATTCAGCCATTAAGAAAGCTTAATTAGCTTCAAAAAATACCCAGAGTGTGTAGTGCTAAATTGACATTGTGAATTCAGCTATTAAAAAAGCAGAATTCCAAAATGCAGTGAATTGTATCTTTTTAATCTAAAACTAGTTGTGGATAGAAAAAAATTCCAAAATTTTTTTTAATTAGCTTTGGAAAATTCCCAGGGTGTGTAGTGCTAACTTGACATTGTGAATTCAGCCATTAAAAAGCAAAATACCAAAATGTAATGAGGCAATTAATTGTACCTTTCTAATCCAAAATTATTTGTGGAAAGAAAGAAATTCCAAATTTTTTTTTTTAATTAGCTTTGGAAAATTCCCAGGCTAATTAAGAAAGCGAAATTCCAATTCCAAAATGTAATGAAAAAAGGGTGTGTAGTGCTAACTTGACATTGTGAATTCAGATATTAAAAACGCAAGATTCCAAAATGTAATGATTCAATTAATTGTAGATTTTTAATGTAAAATTAGCTGTGGAAAGAAAAAAATTCCAAAATGTAATGATTCAATTAATTGTAGCTTTTAATCTAAAATTAGTTGTGGAAAGAAAAAATTCCAAAAAAAAATTTTTAATTAGCTTTTGGAAATACTAAGAATGTGAGTGCTAACTTGACGTTGTGAATTCAGCCATTCAAAAAGCAAAATTCCAAAATGTAATAATGTAATTACTTGTAGCTTTTTAATCTTAAATTAGTTGTAGAAAGAAAAAAATATCCAACAGTTTTTTTAATTAGCTTTGGAAAATTCCCCGGGTGTGTAGTGCTAACTTGACATTGTGAATTCAGCCATTAAAAAAGCAAAATTCCAAAATGTAATGATTCAATTAATTGCAGATTTTTAATCGAAAATTAGTTGTGGAAAGAAAAAAATATCCAACAATTTGTTTAAATTAGCTTTAAAAAATACCCAGGGTGTGTAGTGCTAACTTGACATTGTATATTCAGCCATCAAAAAAAATAATTCCAAAATCTAATGATGCAATATTGTAGCTGATTAATCTAAAATTAGTTGTGGAAAGAAAAAATTCCAAAATTTTTTTTAATTAGCTTTAAAAAATACCCAGAATGTGTAGTGCTAAATTGACATTGTGAATTCAGCCATTAAAAAAGCAGAATTCCAAAATGCAGTTAATTGTATCTTTTTAATCTAAAATTAGTTGTGGATAGCAAAAAATTCCAAAATTTTTTTTAATTAGCTTTGGAAAATTCCCAGATTGTGTAGTGCTAACCTGACATTGTGAATTCAGCCATTAAAAAAGAAAAAATTCTAAACTGTAATGATTCAATTAAATGTAGCTTTTTAATCTAAAATTAGTTGTGGAAAGAAAAAAATTCCAACATTTTTATTAATTAGCTTTAAAAAATACCCAGGGTGTGTAGTGCTAATTTGACATTGTGGATTCAGCCATTGGAAAAGCAAGATTCCAAAATATAATGATTCAATTAATTGTAGCTTCTTAATCTAAAATAAGTTGTGGAAAGAAAAAAATTCCAAAAAATTGTGAGTGCTAATTTGAAATTGTGAATTCAGCCATTCAAAAAGCAAAATTCCAAAATGTAATGATGTAATTAATTGTAGCTTTTTAATCTAAAATTAGATGTGGAAAGAAAAAAATATCCAACAATTTTTTTTAATTAGCTTGAAAAAATACCCAGGGTGTGTAGTGCTAACTTGAAATTGTGAATTCAGCCATTAAAAAAAATAATTCCAAAATCTAATGATGCCAAAAATTATCCAACAATTTTTTTTAATTAGCTTTAAAAAATACCCAGAGTGTGTAGTGCTAAATTGACATTGTGAATTCAGCCATTAAAAAAGCAGAATTCCAAAATGCAGTTAATTGTATCTTTTTAATCTAAAATTAGTTGTGGATAGAAAAAAATTCAAAAAATTTCAAAAACAATTTTCAATTAGCTTTTGGAAATACTAAGGGTGTGAGTGCTAATTTGAAATTGTGAATTCAGCCATTCAAAAAGCAAAATTCCAAAATGTAATGATGTAATTAATTGTAGCTTTTTAATCTAAAATTAGATGTGGAAAGAAAAAAATATCCAACAATTTTTTTTAATTAGCTTGAAAAAATACCCAGGGTGTGTAGTGCTAACTTGAAATTGTGAATTCAGCCATTAAAAAAAATAATTCCAAAATCTAATGATGCCAAAAATTATCCAACAATTTTTTTTAATTAGCTTTAAAAAATACCCAGAGTGTGTAGTGCTAACTTGACATTGTGAATTCAGCCATTAAAAAAGCAGAATTCCAAAATGCAGTTAATTGTATCTTTTTAATCTAAAATTAGTTGTGGATAGAAAAAAATTCAAAAAATTTCAAAAACAATTTTCAATTAGCTTTTGGAAATACTAAGGGTGTGAGTGCTAATTTGAAATTGTGAATTCAGCCATTCAAAAAGCAAAATTCCAAAATGTAATGATGTAATTAATTGTAGCTTTTTAATCTAAAATTAGATGTGGAAAGAAAAAAATATCCAACAATTTTTTTTAATTAGCTTGAAAAAATACCCAGGGTGTGTAGTGCTAACTTGAAATTGTGAATTCAGCCATTAAAAAAAATAATTCCAAAATCTAATGATGCCAAAAATTATCCAACAATTTTTTTTAATTAGCTTTAAAAAATACCCAGAGTGTGTAGTGCTAACTTGACATTGTGAATTCAGCCATTAAAAAAGCAAAATTCCAAAATGTAATGATGCAATTAATTGTAACTTTTTAATCTTAAATTAGCTGTGGAAAGAAAAAAATTCCAAAATATTTTTTTAATTAGCTTTGGAAAATTCCCCGGGTGTGTAGTGCTAACTTGACATTGTGAATTCAGATATTAAAAACGCAAGATTCCAAAATGTAATGATTCAATTAATTGTAGATTTTTAATGTAAAATTAGCTGTGGAAAGAAAAAAATTCCAAAATGTAATGATTCAATTAATTGTAGCTTTTAATCTAAAATTAGTTGTGGAAAGAAAAAATTCCAAAAAAAATTTTTTAATTAGCTTTTGGAAATACTAAGAATGTGAGTGCTAACTTGACTTTGTGAATTCAGCCATTCAAAAAGCAAAATTCCAAAATGTAATAATGTAATTACTTGTAGCTTTTTAATCTAAAATTAGTTGTAGAAAGAAAAAAATATCCAACAATTTTTGTTAATTAGCTTTAAAAAATACCCAGGGTGTGTAGTGCTAACTTGACATTGTAAATTCAACCATTAAAAAAAATAATTCCAAAATCTAATGATGCAATATTGTAGCTGTTAAATCTAAAATTAGTTGTGGAAAGAAAAAAATTCCAAAATATTTTTTTAATTAGCTTTGGAAAATTCCCAGATTGTGTAGTGCTAAATTGACATTGTGAATTCAGGCATTAAAAAAGCAAAATTCTAAAATGTAATGATGTAATTAATTGTAGCTTTTAATCGAAAATTAGTTGTGGAAAGAAAAAAATTCCAAAATTTTTGTTTTAATTAGCTTTTGGAAATACTAAGGGTGTATAGTGCTAATTTGACATTGTGAATTCAGCCATTCAAAAAGCAAAATTCCAAAATGTAATGATGCACTTAATTCTAGCTTTTTAATCTAAAATTAGATGTGGAAAGAAAAAAATTCCAAAAAATTTTTTTAATTACCGTTTTGAAACACTAAGGGTGTGTAGTGCTAACTTGACATTGTGAATTCAGCCATTAAGAAAGCAAAATTCCAAAATGTAATGATGCAATTAATTGTAGCTTTTTAATCCAAAATTATTTGTGGAAAGAAAGAAATTCCAAACAATTTTTTTAATTAGTTTTGGAAAATTCCCAGGGTGCGTAGTCCTAATTTGACATTGTGAATTCAGCCATTAAACAAGCAAAATTCCAAAATGTAATGATGCAATCTATTGTAGCTTTTTAATCTAAAATTATTTGTGGAAAGAAAAAAATTCCAAGCTTTTATTTAATTAGCTTTGGAAAATTCCCAGGGTGTGTAGTGCTAACTTGACAGTGTAAATTCAGCCATTAAGAACAAAATTCCAAAATGTAATGAAGCAATTAATTGTACCTTTTTAATCTAAAATTAGCTGTGGAAAGAAAGAAATTCCAATTTTGTTTTTTTTAATTAGCTTTGGAAAATTCCCAGTCTGTGTAGTGCTAATGTGGGATTGTGAATTCAGCCATTAAAAAAGTAAAATTCCCATTCCAAAATGTAATGAAATAAGGGTGCGTAGTGCTAACTTGACATTGTGAATTCAGCCAGTAGAAAAGCAAAATTCCAAAATGTAATGATGCAATTAATTGCATATTTTTAATCGAAAATTAGTTGTGGAAAGAAAAAAATTCCAAAAAATATTTTTAATTAGCATTTGGAAATACTAAGGGTGTGTAGTGCTAAGTTGACATTGTGAATTCAGCCATCAAAAAGGCCAAATTCCAAAATGTAATGATTCAATTAATTGTAGGTTTTTCATCTTATATTAGTTGTGGAAAGAAAAAAATTCACAAACATTTTTTTAATTAGCTTTTGGAAATTCTAAGGGTGTGTAGTGCTAACTTGACATTGTGCATTCATCCATTAGAAAAGCAAAATTCCAGAATGTAATGATGCAATTAATTGTAGCTTTTTAATCGAAAATTAGTTGTGGAAAGAAAAAAATTCCAAAATTTTTGTTTTAATTAGCTTTTGGAAATACTAAGGATGTATAGTGCTAATTTGATATTGTGAATTCAGCCATTCAAAAAGCAAAATTCCAAATTGTAATGATGCACTTAATTCTAGCTTTTTAATCTAAAATTAGATGTGGAAAGAAAAAAATTCCAAAAAATTTGTTTAGTTACCTTTTTGAAACACTAAGGGTGTGTAGTGCTAACTTGACATTGTGAATTCAGGGATTAAGAAAGCAAAATTCCAAAATGTAATGATGCAATTAATTGTAGCTTTTTAATCCAAAATTATTTGTGGAAAGAAAGAAATTCCAAACAATTTTTTTAATTAGTTTTGGAAAATTCCCAGGGTGCGTAGTGCTAATTTGACATTGTGAATTCAGCCATTAAACAAGCAAAATTCCAAAATGTAATGATGCAATTTAATGTAGCTTTTTAATCTAAAATTATTTGTGGAAAGAAAAAAATTCCAAATTTTTATTTAATTAGCTTTGGAAAATTCCCAGGGTGTGTAGTGCTAACTTGACAGTGTAAATTCAGCCATTAAAAACAAAATTCCAAAATGTAATGATGCAATTAATTGTAGCTGTTTAATATATAATTAGATGTGGAAAGAAAAAATATCCAACAATTTTTTTTAATTAGCTTTGGAAAATTCCCAGGGCGTGCAGTGTTAACTTGACATTGTGAATTCAGCCACTAGAAAAGCAATTTTTTTTTTAATTAGCCTTGGAGAATTCCCAGGCTGTGTAGTGCTAATTTGACATTGTGAATTCAGCCAATAAAAAATCGAAATCAAAATTCCAAAATGTAATGAAATAAGGGTGTGTAGTGCTAACTTGACAATGTGAATTCAGCCATTATAAAAGCAAAATTCCAAAATGTAATGATGGAATTAATTGTAGCCTTTTAATACAAAATTAGATGTGGAAAGAAAAAAAATTCTGAATAACTTGACATTGTGAATTCAGCCATTAAGAAAGCAAAATTCCAAAATGTAATGATTCAATTAATTGTAGCTTTTTAATCTTAAATTAGTTGTGGAAAAAAAAATTTTTTTTTTAATTAGCTTCAAAAAATACCTAGAGTGTGTAGTGCTAAATAGACATTGTGAATTCAGTCATTAAAAAAGAAGAATTCCAAAATGCAGTTAATTGTATCTTTTCAATCTAAAATTAGATGTGGATAGAAAAAAATTCCAAAATATTTTTTAATTAGTTTTGGAAAATTCCCAGTGTGTAGTGCTAACTGGGCATTGTGAATTCAGCCATTAAAAAAGCAAAATTCCAAAATGTAATGATGCAATTAATTGTAGCTTTTTAATCTAAAATTATTTGTGGAAAGAAAAAAATTCCAAATTTTTATTTAATTAGCTTTGGAAAATTCCCAGTCTGTGTAGTGCTAATGTGAGATTGTGAATTCAGCCATTAAAAAAGTAAAATTCCCATTCCAAAATGTAATGAAATAAGGGTGCGTAGTGCTAACTTGACATTGTGAATTCAGCCATTAAAAAGCAAAATACCAAAATGTAATGAGGCAATTAATTGTACCTTTCTAATCCAAAATTATTTGTGGAAAGAAAGAAATTCCAAATTTTTTTTTTAATTAGCTTTGGAAAATTCCCAGGCTGTGTAGTGCTAATGTGACATTGTGAATTCAGCCATTAAGAAAGCGAAATTCCAATTCCAAAATGTAATGAAAAAAGGGTGTGTAGTGCTAACTTGACATTGTGAATTCAGATATTAAAAACGCAAGATTCCAAAATGTAATGATTCAATTAATTGTAGATTTTTAATGTAAAATTAGCTGTGGAAAGAAAAAAATTCCAAAATGTAATGATTCAATTAATTGTAGCTTTTAATCTAAAATTAGTTGTGGAAAGAAAAAATTCCAAAAAAAAATTTTTAATTAGCTTTTGGAAATACTAAGAATGTGAGTGCTAACTTGACGTTGTGAATTCAGCCATTCAAAAAGCAAAATTCCAAAATGTAATAATGTAATTACTTGTAGCTTTTTAATCTAAAATTAGTTGTAGAAAGAAAAAAATATCCAACAGTTTTTTTAATTAGCTTTGGAAAATTCCCCGGGTGTGTAGTGCTAACTTGACATTGTGAATTCAGCCATTAAAAAAGCAAAATTCCAAAATGTAATGATTCAATTAATTGCAGATTTTTAATCGAAAATTAGTTGTGGAAAGAAAAAAATATCCAACAATTTGTTTAAATTAGCTTTAAAAAATACCCAGGGTGTGTAGTGCTAACTTGACATTGTATATTCAGCCATCAAAAAAAATAATTCCAAAATCTAATGATGCAATATTGTAGCTGATTAATCTAAAATTAGTTGTGGAAAGAAAAAATTCCAACATTTTTTTTTAATTAGCTTTAAAAAATACCCAGAATGTGTAGTGCTAAATTGACATTGTGAATTCAGCCATTAAAAAAGCAGAATTCCAAAATGCAGTTAATTGTATCTTTTTAATCTAAAATTAGTTGTGGATAGCAAAAAATTCCAAAATTTTTTTTAATTAGCTTTGGAAAATTCCCAGATTGTGTAGTGCTAACCTGACATTGTGAATTCAGCCATTAAAAAAGCAAAATTCTAAACTGTAATGATTCAATTAAATGTAGCTTTTTAATCTAAAATTAGTTGTGGAAAGAAAAAAATTCCAACATTTTTATTAATTAGCTTTAAAAAATACCCAGGGTGTGTAGTGCTAATTTGACATTGTGGATTCAGCCATTGGAAAAGCAAGATTCCAAAATATAATGATTCAATTAATTGTAGCTTCTTAATCTAAAATAAGTTGTGGAAAGAAAAAAATTCCAAAAAATTGTGAGTGCTAATTTGAAATTGTGAATTCAGCCATTCAAAAAGCAAAATTCCAAAATGTAATGATGTAATTAATTGTAGCTTTTTAATCTAAAATTAGATGTGGAAAGAAAAAAATATCCAACAATTTTTTTTAATTAGCTTGAAAAAATACCCAGGGTGTGTAGTGCTAACTTGAAATTGTGAATTCAGCCATTAAAAAAAATAATTCCAAAATCTAATGATGCCAAAAATTATCCAACAATTTTTTTTAATTAGCTTTAAAAAATACCCAGAGTGTGTAGTGCTAAATTGACATTGTGAATTCAGCCATTAAAAAAGCAGAATTCCAAAATGCAGTTAATTGTATCTTTTTAATCTAAAATTAGTTGTGGATAGAAAAAAATTCAAAAAATTTCAAAAACAATTTTCAATTAGCTTTTGGAAATACTAAGGGTGTGAGTGCTAATTTGAAATTGTGAATTCAGCCATTCAAAAAGCAAAATTCCAAAATGTAATGATGTAATTAATTGTAGCTTTTTAATCTAAAATTAGATGTGGAAAGAAAAAAATATCCAACAATTTTTTTTAATTAGCTTGAAAAAATACCCAGGGTGTGTAGTGCTAACTTGAAATTGTGAATTCAGCCATTAAATAAAATAATTCCAAAATCTAATGATGCCAAAAATTATCCAACAATTTTTTTTAATTAGCTTTAAAAAATACCCAGAGTGTGTAGTGCTAACTTGACATTGTGAATTCAGCCATTAAAAAAGCAAAATTCCAAAATGTAATGATGCAATTAATTGTAACTTTTTAATCTTAAATTAGCTGTGGAAAGAAAAAAATTCCAAAATATTTTTTTAATTAGCTTTGGAAAATTCCCCGGGTGTGTAGTGCTAACTTGACATTGTGAATTCAGATATTAAAAACGCAAGATTCCAAAATGTAATGATTCAATTAATTGTAGATTTTTAATGTAAAATTAGCTGTGGAAAGAAAAAAATTCCAAAATGTAATGATTCAATTAATTGTAGCTTTTAATCTAAAATTAGTTGTGGAAAGAAAAAATTCCAAAAAAAAATTTTTAATTAGCTTTTGGAAATACTAAGAATGTGAGTGCTAACTTGACTTTGTGAATTCAGCCATTCAAAAAGCAAAATTCCAAAATGTAATAATGTAATTACTTGTAGCTTTTTAATCTAAAATTAGTTGTAGAAAGAAAAAAATATCCAACAATTTTTGTTAATTAGCTTTAAAAAATACCCAGGGTGTGTAGTGCTAACTTGACATTGTAAATTCAACCATTAAAAAAAATAATTCCAAAATCTAATGATGCAATATTGTAGCTGTTAAATCTAAAATTAGTTGTGGAAAGAAAAAAATTCCAAAATATTTTTTTAATTAGCTTTGGAAAATTCCCAGATTGTGTAGTGCTAAATTGACATTGTGAATTCAGGCATTAAAAAAGCAAAATTCTAAAATGTAATGATGTAATTAATTGTAGCTTTTAATCTAAAATTAGTTGTGGAAAGAAAAAATATCCAACAATTTTTTTTAATTAGCTTTTGGAAATTCTAAGGGTGTGTAGTGCTAACTTGACATTGTGAATTCAGCAATTAAAAAAGCAAAATTCCAAAATGTAATGATGCAATTAATTGTGTGGCTTTTTAATCAAAGATTAGTTGTGGAAAGAAAAAAATTCCAAATTTTTTTTTTAATTAGCTTTAAAAAATACCAAGGGTGGGTAGTGCTAACTTGTCATTGTGAATTCAGCCATTAGAAAAGCAAGATTCCAGAATGTAATGATGAAATTAATTGTAGCTTTTTAATCGAAAATTAGTTGTGGAAAGAAAAAAATTCCAAAATTTTTGTTTTAATTAGCTTTTGGAAATACTAAGGGTGTATAGTGCTAATTTGACATTGTCAATTCAGCCATTCAAAAAGCAAAATTCCAAAATGTAATGATGCACTTAATTCTAGCTTTTTAATCTAAAATTAGATGTGGAAAGAAAAAAATTCCAAAAAATTTTTTTAATTACCTTTTTGAAACACTAAGGGTGTGTAGTGCTAACTTGACATTGTGAATTCAGCCATTAAGAAAGCAAAATTCCAAAATGTAATGATGCAATTAATTGTAGCTTTTTAATCCAAAATTATTTGTGGAAAGAAAGAAATTCCAAACAATTTTTTTAATTAGTTTTGGAAAATTCCCAGGGTGCGTAGTCCTAATTTGACATTGTGAATTCAGCCATTAAACAAGCAAAATTCCAAAATGTAATGATGCAATCTATTGTAGCTTTTTAATCTAAAATTATTTGTGGAAAGAAAAAAATTCCAAACTTTTATTTAATTAGCTTTGGAAAATTCCCAGGGTGTGTAGTGCTAACTTGACAGTGTAAATTCAGCCATTAAAAACAAAATTCCAAAATGTAATGAAGCAATTAATTGTACCTTTTTAATCTAAAATTAGCTGTGGAAAGAAAGAAATTCCAATTTTGTTTTTTTTAATTAGCTTTGGAAAATTCCCAGTCTGTGAAGTGCTAATGTGAGATTGTGAATTCAGCCATTAAAAAAGTAAAATTCCCATTCCAAAATGTAATGAAATAAGGGTGCGTAGTGCTAACTTGACATTGTGAATTCAGCCAGTAGAAAAGCAAAATTCCAAAATGTAATGATGCAATTAATTGCAGATTTTTAATCGAAAATTAGTTGTGGAAAGAAAAAAATTCCAAAAAATATTTTTAATTAGCATTTGGAAATACTAAGGGTGTGTAGTGCTAAGTTGACATTGTGAATTCAGCCATCAAAAAGGCCAAATTCCAAAATGTAATGATGCACTTAATTCTAGCTTTTTAATCTAAAATTAGATGTGGAAAGAAAAAAATTCCAAAAAATTTGTTTAGTTACCTTTTTGAAACACTAAGGGTGTGTAGTGCTAACTTGACATTGTGAATTCAGGGATTAAGAAAGCAAAATTCCAAAATGTAATGATGCAATTAATTCTAGATTTTTAATCTAAAATTAGTTGTGGAAAGAAAAAAATTCCAAAAATTTTGTTTTAATTACCTTTTGGAAACACTAAGGGTATGTAGTGCTAACTTGACATTGTGACTTCAGCCATTAAGAAAGCTTAATTAGCTTCAAAAAATACCCAGAGTGTGTAGTGCTAAATTGACATTGTGAATTCAGCTATTAAAAAAGCAGAATTCCAAAATGCAGTGAATTGTATCTTTTTAATCTAAAACTAGTTGTGGATAGAAAAAAATTCCAAGATTTTTTTTAATTAGCTTTGGAAAATTCCCAGGGTGTGTAGTGCTAACTTGACATTGTGAATTCAGCCATTAAAAAGCAAAATACCAAAATGTAATGAGGCAATTAATTGTACCTTTCTAATCCAAAATTATTTGTGGAAAGAAAGAAATTCCAATTTTTTTTTTTTAATTAGCTTTGGAAAATTCCCAGGCTGTGTAGTGCTAATGTGACATTGTGAATTCAGCCATTAAGAAAGCGAAATTCCAATTCCAAAATGTAATGAAAAAAGGGTGTGTAGTGCTAACTTGACATTGTGAATTCAGATATTAAAAACGCAAGATTCCAAAATGTAATGATTCAATTAATTGTAGATTTTTAATGTAAAATTAGCTGTGGAAAGAAAAAAATTCCAAAATGTAATGATTCAATTAATTGTAGCTTTTAATCTAAAATTAGTTGTGGAAAGAAAAAATTCCAAAAAAAAATTTTTAATTAGCTTTTGGAAATACTAAGAATGTGAGTGCTAACTTGACGTTGTGAATTCAGCCATTCAAAAAGCAAAATTCCAAAATGTAATAATGTAATTACTTGTAGCTTTTTAATCTAAAATTAGTTGTAGAAAGAAAAAAATATCCAACAGTTTTTTTAATTAGCTTTGGAAAATTCCCCGGGTGTGTAGTGCTAACTTGACATTGTGAATTCAGCCATTAAAAAAGCAAAATTCCAAAATGTAATGATTCAATTAATTGCAGATTTTTAATCGAAAATTAGTTGTGGAAAGAAAAAAATATCCAACAATTTGTTTAAATTAGCTTTAAAAAATACCCAGGGTGTGTAGTGCTAACTTGACATTGTATATTCAGCCATCAAAAAAAATAATTCCAAAATCTAATGATGCAATATTGTAGCTGATTAATCTAAAATTAGTTGTGGAAAGAAAAAATTCCAAAATTTTTTTTTAATTAGCTTTAAAAAATACCCAGAATGTGTAGTGCTAAATTGACATTGTGAATTCAGCCATTAAAAAAGCAGAATTCCAAAATGCAGTTAATTGTATCTTTTTAATCTAAAATTAGTTGTGGATAGCAAAAAATTCCAACATTTTTATTAATTAGCTTTAAAAAATACCCAGGGTGTGTAGTGCTAATTTGACATTGTGGATTCAGCCATTGGAAAAGCAATTAATTAGCTTTGGAAAATTCCCAGATTGTGTAGTGCTAACCTGACATTGTGAATTCAGCCATTAAAAAAGCAAAATTCTAAACTGTAATGATTCAATTAAATGTAGCTTTTTAATCTAAAATTAGTTGTGGAAAGAAAAAAATTCCAACATTTTTATTAATTAGCTTTAAAAAATACCCAGGGTGTGTAGTGCTAATTTGACATTGTGGATTCAGCCATTGGAAAAGCAAGATTCCAAAATATAATGATTCAATTAATTGGAGCTTCTTAATCTAAAATAAGTTGTGGAAAGAAAAAAATTCCAAGAAATTGTGAGTGCTAATTTGAAATTGTGAATTCAGCCATTCAAAAAGCAAAATTCCAAAATGTAATGATGTAATTAATTGTAGCTTTTTAATCTAAAATAAGATGTGGAAAGAAAAAAATATCCAACAATTTTTTTAATTAGCTTGAAAAAATACCCAGGGTGTGTAGTGCTAACTTGAAATTGTGAATTCAGCCATTAAAAAAAATAATTCCAAAATCTAATGATGCCAAAAATTATCCAACAATTTTTTTTAATTAGCTTTAAAAAATACCCAGAGTGTGTAGTGCTAAATTGACATTGTGAATTCAGCCATTAAAAAAGCAAAATTCCAAAATGCAGTTAATTGTATCTTTTTAATCTAAAATTAGTTGTGGATAGAAAAAAATTCAAAAAATTTCAAAAACAATTTTCAATTAGCTTTTGGAAATACTAAGGGTGTGAGTGCTAATTTGAAATTGTGAATTCAGCCATTCAAAAAGCAAAATTCCAAAATGTAATGATGTAATTAATTGTAGCTTTTTAATCTAAAATTAGATGTGGAAAGAAAAAAATATCCAACAATTTTTTTTAATTACCTTGAAAAAATACCCAGGGTGTGTAGTGCTAACTTGAAATTGTGAATTCAGCCATTAAAAAAAATAATTCCAAAATCTAATGATGCCAAAAATTATCCAACAATTTTTTTTAATTAGCTTTAAAAAATACCCAGAGTGTGTAGTGCTAACTTGACATTGTGAATTCAGCCATTAAAAAAGCAAAATTCCAAAATGTAATGACGCAATTAATTGTAACTTTTTAATCTTAAATTAGCTGTGGAAAGAAAAAAATTCCAAAATATTTTTTTAATTAGCTTTGGAAAATTCCCCGGGTGTGTAGTGCTAACTTGACATTGTGAATTCAGACATTAAAAACGCAAGATTCCAAAATGCAATGATTCAATTAATTGTAGATTTTTAATGTAAAATTATTTGTGGAAAGAAAAAAATTCCAAAATGTAATGATTCAATTAATTGTAGCTTTTAATATAAAATTAGTTGTGGAAAGAAAAAATTCCAAAAAAAATTTTTTAATTAGCTTTTGGAAATACTAAGAATGTGAGTGCTAACTTGACTTTGTGAATTCAGCCATTCAAAAAGCAAAATTCCAAAATGTAATAATGTAATTACTTGTAGCTTTTTAATCTAAAATTAGTTGTAGAAAGAAAAAAATATCCAACAATTTTTGTTAATTAGCTTTAAAAAATACCCAGGGTGTGTAGTGCTAACTTGACATTGTAAATTCAACCATTAAAAAAAATAATTCCAAAATCTAATGATGCAATATTGTAGCTGTTAAATCTAAAATTAGTTGTGGAAAGAAAAAAATTCCAAAATATTTTTTTAATTAGCTTTGGAAAATTCCCAGATTGTGTAGTGCTAAATTGACATTGTGAATTCAGGCATTAAAAAAGCAAAATTCTAAAATGTAATGATGTAATTAATTGTAGCTTTTAATCTAAAATTAGTTGTGGAAAGAAAAAATATCCAACAATTTTTTTTTAATTAGCTTTTGGAAATTCTAAGGGTGTGTAGTGCTACCTTGACATTGTGAATTCAGCAATTAAAAAAGCAAAATTCCAAAATGTAATGATGCAATTAATTGTGTGGCTTTTTAATCAAAGATTAGTTGTGGAAAGAAAAAAATTCCAAAATTTTTTTTAATTAGCTTTAAAAAATACCAAATGTGGGTAGTGCTAACTTGTCATTGTGAATTCAGCCATTAGAAAAGCAAAATTCCAGAATGTAATGATGAAATTAATTGTAGCTTTTTAATCGAAAATTAGTTGTGGAAAGAAAAAAATTCCAAAATTTTTGTTTTAATTAGCTTTTGGAAATCCTAAGGGTGTATAGTGCTAATTTGACATTGTGAATTCAGCCATTCAAAAAGCAAAATTCCAAAATGTAATGATGCACTTAATTCTAGCTTTTTAATCTAAAATTAGATGTGGAAAGAAAAAAATTCCAAAAAATTTTTTTAATTACCTTTTTGAAACACTAAGGGTGTGTAGTGCTAACTTGACATTGTGAATTCAGCCATTAAGAAAGCAAAATTCCAAAATGTAATGATGCAATTAATTGTAGCTTTTTAATCCAAAATTATTTGTGGAAAGAAAGAAATTCCAAACAATTTTTTTAATTAGTTTTGGAAAATTCCCAGGGTGCGTAGTCCTAATTTGACATTGTGAATTCAGCCATTAAACCAGCAAAATTCCAAAATGTAATGATGCAATCTATTGTAGCTTTTTAATCTAAAATTATTTGTGGAAAGAAAAAAATTCCAAACTTTTATTTAATTAGCTTTGGAAAATTCCCAGGGTGTGTAGTGCTAACTTGACAGTGTAAATTCAGCCATTAAAAACAAAATTCCAAAATGTAATGAAGCAATTAATTGTACCTTTTTAATCTAAAATTAGCTGTGGAAAGAAAGAAATTCCAATTTTGTTTTTTTTAATTAGCTTTGGAAAATTCCCAGTCTGTGTAGTGCTAATGTGAGATTGTGAATTCAGCCATTAAAAAAGTAAAATTCCCATTCCAAAATGTAATGAAATAAGGGTGCGTAGTGCTAACTTGACATTGTGAATTCAGCCAGTAGAAAAGCAAAATTCCAAAATGTAATGATGCAATTAATTGCAGATTTTTAATCGAAAATTAGTTGTGGAAAGAAAAAAATTCCAAAAAATATTTTTAATTAGCATTTGGAAATACTAAGGGTGTGTAGTGCTAAGTTGACATTGTGAATTCAGCCATCAAAAAGGCCAAACTCCAAAATGTAATGATTCAATTAATTGTAGGTTTTTCATCTTATATTAGTTGTGGAAAGAAAAAAATTCACAAACATTTTTTTAATTAGCTTTTGGAAATTCTAAGGGTGTGTAGTGCTAACTTGACATTGTGCATTCATCCATTAGAAAAGCAAAATTCCAGAATGTAATGATGCAATTAATTGTAGCTTTTTAATCGAAAATTAGTTGTGGAAAGAAAAAAATTCCAAAATGTTTGTTTTAATTAGCTTTTGGAAATACTAAGGATGTATAGTGCTAATTTGACATTGTGAATTCAGCCATTCAAAAAGCAAAATTCCAAAATGTAATGATGCACTTAATTCTAGCTTTTTAATCTAAAATTAGATGTGGAAAGAAAAAAATTCCAAAAAATTTGTTTAGTTACCTTTTTGAAACACTAAGGGTGTGTAGTGCTAACTTGACATTGTGAATTCAGGGATTAAGAAAGCAAAATTCCAAAATGTAATGATGCAATTAATTGTAGCTTTTTAATCCAAAATTATTTGTGGAAAGAAAGAAATTCCAAACAATTTTTTTAATTAGTTTTGGAAAATTCCCAGGGTGCGTAGTGCTAATTTGACATTGTGAATTCAGCCATTAAACAAGCAAAATTCCAAAATGTAATGATGCAATTTAATGTAGCTTTTTAATCTAAAATTAGCTGTGGAAAAAAAGAAATTCCAATTTTTTTTTTAATTAGCTTTGGAAAATTCCCAGTCTGTGTAGTGCTAATGTGACATTGTGAATTCAGCCATTAAAAAAGTAAAATTCCTATTCCAAAATGTAATGAAATAAGGGTGTGTAGTGCTAACTTGACATTGTGAATTCAGCCATTAGAAAAGCAAAATTCCAAAATGTAATGATGCAATTAATTGCAGATTTTTAATAGAAAATTAGTTGTGGAAAGAAAAAAATTCCAAAAATTATTTTTAATTAGCATTTGGAAATACTAAGGGTGTGTAGTGCTAAGTTGACATTGTGAATTCAGGCATTAAAAAGGCCAAATTCCAAAATGTAATGATTCAATTAATTGTAGCTTTTTCATCTTATATTAGTTGTGGAAAGAAAAAAATTCAAAAAAAAAAATTCAATTAGCTTTTGGAAATTCTAAGGGTGTGTAGTGCTAATTTGACATTGTGAATTCAGCCATTAAAAAAGCAAAATTCCAAAATGTAATGATGCAATTAATTGTAGCTTTTTAAGTTAAGATTAGTTGTATAAAGAAAAAAATTCCAAAATTGTTTTTAATTAGCTTAAAAAAATACCCAGTGTGTGTAGTGCTAACTTGACATTGCGCATTCATCCATTAGAAAAGCAAAATTCCAAAATGTAATGTTACAATTAATTGAAGCTTTTTAATCTAAAATTAATTGTGGAAAGAAAAAAATTCCAAAATTATTTTTAATTAGCTTTAAAAAATAACCAGGGTGTGTAGTGCCAAATTGACATTGTGAATTCAGCCATTAGAAAAGTAAAATTCCAGAATGTAATGATAAAATTAATTGTAGCTTCTTAATCGAAAATTAGTTGTGGAAAGAAAAAAATTCCAATTTTTTTTTTAATTAGCTTTTGGAAATACTAAGGGTGTATAGTGCTAATTTGACATTGTGAATTCAGCCATTCAAAAAGCAAAATTCCAAAATCTAATGATGCAATTAATTCTAGCTTTTTAATCTAAAATTAGTTGTGGAAAGAAAAAAATTCCAAAATTTTTTTTTAATTACCTTTTGGAAACACTAAGGGTGTGTAGTGCTAATTTGACATTGTGAATTCAGCCATTAAGAAAGCAAAATTCCAAAATGTAATGATTCAATTAATTGTAGCTTTTTAATTTAAGATTAGTTGTGGGAAGAAAAAAATTCCAAAAAATACCCAGAGTGTGTAGTGCTAAATTGACTTTGTGAATTCAGCTATTAAAAAAGCAGAATTCCAAAATGCAGTTAATTGTATCTTTTTAATCTAAAATTAGTTGTGGATAGAAAAAAGTTCCAAAAATTGTTTTTAATTAGCATTTGGAAATACTAAAAGCAAAATTCCAAAATGTAATGTTTCAATTAATTGAAGCTTTTTAATCTAAAATTAGTTGTGGAAAGAAAAAAATTCCAAAATTATTTTTAATTAGCTTTAAAAAATAACCAGGGTGTGTAGTGCTAAATTGACATTGTGAATTCAGCCATTAGAAAAGCAAAATTCCAGAATGTAATGATAAAATTAATTGTAGCTTCTTAATCGAAAATTAGTTGTGGAAAAAAAAAAATTTTTAAATTAGCTTTTGGAAATACTAAGGGTGTATAGTGCTAATTTAACATTGTGAATTCAGCCATTCAAAAAGTAAAATTCCAAAATCTAGCTTTTTAATCTATTAATTCTAGCTTTTTAATCTAAAATTAGTTGTGGTAAGAAAAAAATTCCAAAAAATTTTTTTAATTACCTTTTGGAAACACTAAGGGTGTGTAGTGCTAATTTGATATTGTGAATTCAGCCATTAAGAAAGCAAAATTCCAAAATGTAATGATTCAATTAATTGTAGCTTTTTAATTTAAGATTAGTTGTGGAAAGAAAAAAATTCCAAAAAAAATTTTTTTTAATTAGCTTCAAAAAATACCCAGAGTGTGTAGTGCTAACTTGACATTGTGAATTCAGCCATTAAAAAAGCAAGATTCCAAAATGTAATGATTCAATTAATTGTAGCTTTTTAATGTAAAATTAGTTGTGGAAAGAAAAAAATTCCAACATTTTTTTTTAATTAGCTTTAAAAATACCCAGGGTGTGTAGTGCTAATTTGACATTGTGAATTCAGCCATTAAAAAAGCAAGATTCCAAAATGTAATGATTCAATTTATTGTAGCTTTTTAATCTAAAATTAGTTGTGGAAAGAAAAAAACTCCAAAAAAAAATTTTAATTAGCTTTTGGAAATTCTAATGGTGTGTAGTGCTGAATTGACATTGTGAATTCATCCATTAGAAAAGCAAAATTCCAAAATGTAATAATTCAATTTATTGAAGCTTTTTAATCTAAAATTAGTTGTGGAAAGAAAAAAATTCCAAAAATTTTATTTAATTAGCTTTTGGAAATTCTAAGGGTGTGTAGTGTTAACTTGACATTGTGAATTCAGCAATTAAGAAAGCAAAATTCCAAAATGTAATGATGCAATTAATTGTAGCTTTCTAGTCTAAGATTAGTTGTGGAAAGAAAAAAATTCCAAAATTTTTTTAAATTAGCTTAAAAAAATACCCAGTGTTTGTAGTGCTAACTTGACATTGTGAATTCATCCATTAGAAAAGCAAAATTCCAATTCCAAAATGTAATGAAATAAGGGTAGGTAGTGCTAACTTGACATTGTGAATTCAGCCATTAAAAAGCAAAATTCCAAAATGTAATGATGCAATTAATTGTAACTTTTTAATCCAAAATTATTTGTGGAAAGAAAAAAATTCCAAACAATTTTTTTAATTAGCTTTGGAAAATTCCCATGGTGCGTAGTGCTAATTTGACATTGTGAATTCAGCCATTCAAAAAGCAAGATTCTAAAATGTAATGATGCAATCAATTCTAGCTTTTTAATCTAAATTAGTTGTGGAAAGAAAAAAATTCCAAAAATTTTTTTTAATAGTGCTAATTTGACATTGTGAATTCAGCCATTAACAAAGCAAAATTCCAAAATGTAATGATTCAATTAATTGTAGCTTTTTAATTTTAAATTAGTTGTGGAAAGAAAAAAATTCCAAAATTTTTTTTTTAATTAGCTTTGGAAAATTCCCAGGCTGTGTAGTGCTAGTGTGATATTGTGAATTCAGCCATTAAAAAAGCAAAATTCCAATTCCAAAATGTAATGAAATAAGGGTAGGTAGTGCTAACTTGACATTGTGAATTCAGCCATTAAAAAGCAAAATTCTAAAATGTAATGATGCAATTAATTGTAGCTTTTTAATCTAAAATTAGTTGTGGAAAGAAAAAAAATCCACAAAATTTTGTTATTAGCTTTTAAAAATACCCATGGTGTGTAGTGCTAACTTAACATTGTGAATTCAGCAATTAAAAAAGCAAAATTCCAAAATTTAATGATGCAATTAATTTTAGCTTTTAATCTAAAATTAGTTGTGAAAAAAAAAAAAAATACAACAAAATTTTAAATTAGCTTTAAAAAATACCCACGGTGCGTAGTGCTAACTTAACATTGTGAATTCAGCAATTAATAAAGCAAAACTTCTAAATTTAATGATGCAAATAATTTTAGCTTTTAATCTAAAATTATTTGTGGAAAGAAAAAGATTCCAAAAAATTTTTTTAATTAGCTTTTGGAGATACTAAGGGTGTGTAGCGCTAACTTGACATTGTGAATTCAGCCATTAAGAAAGCAAAATTCCAAAATGTAATGATGCAATTAATTGTTGTGGAAAGAAAAAAAATCCAAAAAATTATTTTAATTAGCTTTGGAAAATGCCCAGGGTGTGTAGTGCTAACTTGACAATGTGAATTCAGCTATTAAAAAAGCAAAATTCCAAAATGTAATGATGCAATTAATTGTAGCTTTTTAATCCAAAATTATTTGTGGAATGAAAAAAATGTCAAAACTTTGTTTTAATTAGCTTTAAAAATACCCATGGTGTGTAGTGCTAACTTGACATTGTGAATTCAGCCATTAAAAAAGCAAAATTCCAAAATGTAATGATGCAATTAATTGTAGCTTTTTAATCTTAAATTAGTTGTGGAAAGAAAAAAATTCCAAAATTTTTTTTTAATTAGCTTTAGAAAATTCCCAGGGTGTGTAGTGCTAACTTGACATTATGAATTCAGCCATTAAAATAGCAAAATTCCCAAATGTAATAATGCAATTAATTGTAGCTTTTTAATCTAAAATTAGGGAAATATAAATATTCCAAACATTTTTTTTAATTAGCTTTTGGAAATAATAAGGGTGTGTAGTGCTAACTTGACATTATGAATTCAGCCATTAAGAAAGCAAAATTCCAAAATGTAATGATTCAATTAATTGTAGCTTTTTAATCTAAAATTAGTTGTGGAAAGAAAAAAAATCCACAAAATTTTGTTATTAGCTTTTAAAAATACCCATGGTGTGTAGTGCTAACTTAACATTGTGAATTCAGCAATTAAAAAAGCAAAATTCCAAAATTTAATGATGCAATTAATTTTAGCTTTTAATCTAAAATAAGTTGTGAAAAGAAAAAAAAATACAACAAAATTTTAAATTAGCTTTAAAAAATACCCAGGGTGCGTAGTGCTAACTTAACATTGTGAATTCAGCAATTAAAAAAGCAAAACTTCTAAATTTAATGATGCAAATAATTTTAGCTTTTAATCTAAAATTATTTGTGGAAAGAAAAAGATTCCAAAAATTTTTTTTAATTAGCTTTTGGAGATACTAAGGGTGTGTAGCGCTAACTTGACATTGTGAATTCAGCCATTAAGAAAGCAAAATTCCAAAA
Organism: Philhelius pedissequus; assembly: GCA_910595825.1. Classification (NCBI taxonomy): domain Eukaryota; kingdom Metazoa; phylum Arthropoda; class Insecta; order Diptera; family Syrphidae; genus Philhelius; species Philhelius pedissequus. The sequence goes on from OU343160.1 coordinate 206,685,345, forward strand.
TGTAATGATGCAATTAATTGTTGTGGTAAGAAAAAAATTCCAAAAAATTTTTTTAATTAGCTTTGGAAAATGCCCAGGGTGTGTAGTGCTAACTTGACAATGTGAATTCAGCTATTAAAAAAGCAAAATTCCAAAATGTAATGATGCAATTAATTGTAGCTTTTTAATCCAAAATTTTTTGTGGAATGAAAAAAATGTCAAAACTTTGTTTTAATTAGCTTTAAAAATACCCATTGTGTGTAGTGCTAATTTGACATTGTGAATTCAGCCATTAAAAAAGCAAAATTCCAAAATGTAATGATGCAATTAATTGTAGCTTTTTAATCTTAAATTAGTTGTGGAAAGAAAAAAATTCCAAAATTTTTTTTTAATTAGCTTTAGAAAATTCCCAGGGTGTGTAGTGCTAACTTGACATTGTAAATTCAGCCGTTAAAAAGGCATAATTCCAAAATGTAATGATGCCATTAATTGTAGTTTTTTAATCTTAAATTAGTTGTGGTAAAAAAATTGTTTTAATTAGCTTTAAAAAATACCCAAGGTAATGCTACTTTGACATTGTGAATTCAGCTATTAAAAAAGCAAAATTCAAAAATGTAATGATGCAATTAATTGTAGCTTTTTAATCTAAAATTATTTGTGGAAAGAAAAAGATTCCAAAAAATTTTTTAAATTAGCTTTTGGAGATACTAAGGGTGTGTAGCGCTAACTTGACATTGTGAATTCAGCCATTAAGAAAGCAAAATTCCAAAATGTAATGATGCAGTTAATTGTAGCTTTTTAATCCAAAATTGGTTGTTGAAAGAACAAAATTCCAAAAATATTTTTTAATTAGCTTTGGAAAATTCCATGGGTGCGTAGTGCCACATTGACATTGTGAATTCAGCCATTAAACAAGCAAAATTCAAAAATGTAATGATGCAATTAATTGTAGCTTTATAATTTAAAATTATTTGTGGAAAGAAAAAGATTCCAAACATTTTTTTTAATTATCTTTAAAAAAATACCCAGGGTGTGTAGTGCTAACTTGACATTGTGAATTCAGCCATTAAAAAAGCAAAATTCCAAAATGTAATGATGCAATTAATTGTAGCTTTTAATCTTAAATTAGTTGTGCAAAAAAAATTGTTTTAATTAGCTTTAAAAAATACCCAAGGTAATGCTAATTTGACATTGTTAATTCAGCCATTAAAAAAGCAAAATTCCAAAATGTAATGATTGAAATTAATTCCAAATTTTTTTTTTAATTGGCTTTGGAAAATTCCCAGGGTGTTTAGTGCTGATTTGACATTGTGAATTCAGCCATTAAAAAGCCAAACTCCAAATGTTATAATGCAATTAATTGTAGCTTTTTAATCTAAAATTAGTTGTGGAAAGAAAAAAATACAACAAAATTTTGTAATTAGCTTTTAAAAATACCCAGGGTGCGTAGTGCTAACTTAACATTGTGAATTCAGCAACTAAAAAAGCAAAACTCCAAAATTTAATGATGCAAATAATTGTAGCTTTTAATCTAAAATTATTTGTGGAAAGAAAAAGATTCCAAAAAATTTTTTTTAATTAGCTTTTGGAGATACTAAGGGTGTGTAGCGCTAACTTGACATTGTGAATTCAGCCATTAAGAAAGCAAAATTCCAAAATGTAATGATGCAATTAATTGTTGTGGAAAGAAAAAAATTCCAAAAATTTTTTTTAATTAGCTTTGGAAAATGCCCAGGGTGTGTAGTGCTAACTTGACAATGTGAATTCAGCTATTAAAAAAGCAAAATTCCAAAATGTAATGATGCAATTAATTGTAGCTTTTTAATCCAAAATTAGTTGTGAAATGAAAAAAATTTCAAAACTTTGTTTTAATTAGCTATAAAAATACCCATGGTATGTAGTGCTAACTTGACATTGTGAATTCAGCCATTAGAAAAGCAAAATTCCAAAATGTAATGATGCAATTAATTGTAGCTTTTTAATCTTAAATTAGTTGTGGAAAGAAAAAAATTCCAAATTATTTTTTTTAATTAGCTTTAGAAAATTCCCAGGGTGTGTAGTGCTAACTTGACATTGTAAATTCAGCCGTTAAAAAGGCATAATTCCAAAATGTAATGATGCAATTAATTGTAGTTTTTTAATCTTAAATTAGTTGTGGAAAAAAAATTGTTTTAATTAGCTTTAAAAAATACCCAAGGTAATGCTAATTTGACATTGTGAATTCAGCTATTAAAAAAGCAAAATTCAAAGATGTAATGATGCAATTAATTGTAGTTTTTTAATCTTAAATTAGTTGTGGAAAAAAAATTGTTTTAATTAGCTTTAAAAAATACCCAAGGTAATGCTAATTTGACATTGTGAATTCAGCCATTAAAAAAGCAAAATTCCAAAATGTAATGATTGAAATTAATTCCAAAAATTGTTTTTAATTAGCTTTGGAAAATTCCCAGGGTGCTTAGTGCTGATTTGACATTGTGAATTCAGCCATTAGAAAGCCAAGCTCCAAATGTTATGGTGCAATTAATTGTAGCTTTTTAATCTAAAATTAGTTGTGGAAAGAAAAAAAATCCAAAAAATTTTGTAATTAGCTTTAAGAAATACCCATGGTGTGTAGTGCTAAATTAGCATTGTGAATGCAGCAATTAAAAAAGCAAAATTCCAAAATTTAATGATGCAATTAATTGTAGCTTTTTAATCCAAAATCAGTTGTGGAATGAAAAAAATTTCAAAACTTTGTTTTAATTAGCTTTAAAAATACCCATGGTGTGTAGTCCTAACTTGACATTGTGAATTCAGCCATTAAAAAAGCAAAATTCCAAAATGTAATGATGCAATTAATTGTAGCTTTTTAATCTTAAATTAGTTGTGGAAAGAAAAAAATTCCAAAATTTTTTTTTTAATTAGCTTTAGAAAATTCCCAGGGTGTGTAGTGCTAACTTGACATTGTAAATTCAGCCGTTAAAAAGGCATAATTCCAAAATGTAATGATGCAATTAATTGTAGTTTTTTAATCTTAAATTAGTTGTGGAAAAAAAATTGTTTTAATTAGCTTTAAAAAATACCCAAGGTAATGCTAATTTGACATTGTGAATTCAGCTATTAAAAAAGCAAAATTCAAAAATGTAATGATGCAATTAATTGTAGTTTTTAATCTTAAATTAGTTGTGGAAAAAAAATTGTTTTAATTAGCTTTAAAAAATACCCAAGGTAATGCTAATTTGACATTGTGAATTCAGCCATTAAAAAAGCAAAATTTCAAAATGTAATGATTGAAATTAATTCCAAAATTTTTTTTTAATTAGCTTTGGAAAATTCCCAGGGTGCTTAGTGCTGATTTGACATTGTGAATTCAGCCATTAAAAAGCCAAACTCCAAATGTTATGATGCAATTAATTGTAGCTTTTTAATCTAAAATTAGTTGTGGAAAGAAAAAAAATCCAAAAAATTTTGTAATTAGCTTTAAGAAATACCCATGGTGTGTAGTGCTAAATTAGCATTGTGAATGCAGCAATTAAAAAAGCAAAATTCCAAAATTTACTGATGCAATTAATTGTAGCATTTAATCTAAATTAGTTGTGGAAAGAAAAAAATACAAACAAATTTTTAATTAGCTTTAAAAAATACCCAGGGTGTGTAGTGCTAATTTGACATTGTGAATTCAGCCATTAAAAAAGCAAAATTCCAAAATGTAATGATTCAATTAATTGTAGCTTTTTAATCTAAAATTAGTTGTGGAAAGAAAAAAATTCCACTTTTTTTTTAATTAGCTTTGGAAAATTCCCAGGGTGCGTAGTGCTAACTTGACATTGTGAATTCAGCCATTAAACAAGCAAAATTCTAAATTGTAATGATTCGATTAATTGTAGCTTTTTAATCTAAAATTAGTTGTGTAAAGAAAAAAATTCCAGCATTTTTTTTAATTAGCTTTAAAAAATACCCAGGGTGTGTAGTGCTAATTTGAAATTGTGAATTCAGCCATTAAAAAAGCAAAATTCCAAAATGTAGTGATTCAATTAATTGTAGCTTTTTAATCTAAAATTAGTTGTGGAAAGAAAAAAATTCCAAACATTTTTTTTTAATTAGCTTTTGGAAATTCTAAGGGTGTGTAGTGCTAACTTGAAATTGTAAATTCAGCCATTAAAAAAGCAAAATTCCAAAATGTAATGATGCAATTAATTGTAGCTTTTTAATGTAAGATTAGTTGTGGAAAGAAAAAAATTATTCCAAAATTTTTTTTAATTAGCTTAAAAAAATACCCAGGGTGTGTAGTGCTAACTTGACATTGTGAATTCAGCCATTAAAAAAGCAAAATTCCAAAATGTAATGATTCAATTAATTGTAGCTTTTAATCTAAAATTAGTTGTGGAAGGAAAAAAATTCCAAAAATAATGTTTTAATTAGCTTTTTGAAATACTAAGAGTGTATATTTATTCATTTATTTATTTATTTATTGGATAATTGTGATTGGCTTAATTATTGTAATGCAATTTAATAAAATATGATATGATTATATACATTTTTATATAAAAGGTAAGTGTCTAATTCCTTAAAAGTGGAGTACATAACATTTTTGCTTTATTTATTATTTATAATATTTGAATTGAATTTAAGATAATAATATGAATTTGTAATTACTTGTTAAGCTTATATATTTCTTGCCAAGTGCTTAAAAGGACTCGTTTTAAAAGCGTTTGCGTTTATGATTCCCCTTAATTGTATGGGCAATGAGTTCCACGGTCGGGTGACATGGACCAAAAATGATCGTTCAGATTGCAAGCATATTATAACAGTTGTTCTTATGGAATTAGGAAAATCTAGCCTGTTGTACAGATATTCAGGCTTATGTGATTGCATGATGCCATGGAGAAGAATAAGTGATCTAAATGTTATTAAATCTTCGAGTTTAAGGACTGTTATTTGCTTGGAATAGGGAGAGATATGGTCGAAGAATTTTTTGCTGAAGACGTATCGGGCCAAATTATTATAAGTTACTCTCAGTTTATTTTTTCTGTTGTTATCTACACTACAGTAAACTTCACAACAGTACGTAAGGATTGGTAGGAGTACAGCTCTTATAAGTAACATTTTTGTGGCAGTCGGAATAAATCTGTGAGTACACCAAAGCATTCGGAGGCCACTATAAACTTTACCAATTATAGTTGCTACGTGGTCTGTCCAGGTAAGATTTTCGTTAAAAACATTGGACGTATTCGATTAATGATTCCCCTAATTTAATTGGAGCGAAGCTGGATGTGTCTAGACACTGCTTGTATATGCATAGGGTTTTTGACTTCCCGGGTTGAGGGAGAGATTGTGTCTAAGTGCCCACTGCTGAATGATTTTTAAGTCCTCATTGACATCGCCTATTGCACTTGCAACGTCGATAAGTGGACAACTATGATATAGCTGGACATCATCTGCAAACATGTGAAGTGAACAATGTTCGACCAATCCAAGTAACTCATTGACATATATGGAAAACAGTAAAGGTCCAAGAACAGATCCTTTGGAACACCAGCTGTTATTCCTAGAAATGAAGACATTCTATTCCCCACTGCCACACATTGTTGCCGACCAGTTAAATAAGAGTGCAATAGTCTTACTGCAAGACACTTACGGGGAGAGACCAAAGTCAATTAATATTTTTCTGCAAAGTGCGTAGTGGTTAACGGTATGAAACGCCTTTGAAAAATCGGGCAATGTTAAGAAAGTACAATAGTTCTTATCCATAGCTCTACGAATGTCATCAACAACAAGCAACAGCGCTGTTTTACAACTTCTTTTAGCACGAAAACCAGACTGAACGCCGCTTAAAAGATTATTTGTGAGAAGGTAACTCTGCAGCTGTTTTAGAATAGCCTTTTCAAATACTTTCGACAAGAACGGCAAGATAGATATAGGTAGATATTCAGTTTTTAGTCGATTTTGGGACTTAAGTATCGGAAGTATCTTTGCTTTTTTCCATGAAACAGGATACTCGCAAGTAGTAATTACGTATATATTGTTAAAAATATAAGTAATATACTTCAGATTAAGTGGCAGAAGAAGCTTTAAAAATTTTGGATTAATATCGTCCAATCCTGTATCATTAGACTTCACTGAAAGTATGCATTCAACAACATCTTCATCCTTTAAATTGTTAAATTTGAGACTTTGACCACTTTCATCACTCTCGTGCACTTGTTCCCAATTGCGGCAAAAGATTCAAATCTTGAGTTGGTTCTACTGAAAAGGGAACGAACTTGGAATTTAGCTCATCGCAATCTATATCCGCACCTACTTCTATACGCTGTTTTCCATTTCCTAGCGTTCGTAACTTTTTCCAAATATCTTTTCCAGACTGATTGTTTGGGCATAGGAAAGATTCAAAATAAATTCGTTTTGCGCTTTTTATGCGCATAACAACTAAATTACGATATGATCGGTATATTTCAAAAAGTATATTAAGCTTATAACGTTTCCATCGAGCATATGATTCATCACGTTTTTTAATTAAGTGAAGGATATCGTTGGTAAACTATGGCGGAGATTCACTTTTTAAAATTTTTGATTTTAACGGAACAGGATGATCAAAGAGTCTTTTAAAATTGTTTTGAAGCAAAAGTAATGCTCTTCAACTGAAGGCATATAATATATTTGCCACCAATCAACTTGGGCAGTGGCTAACTCTAAGCTTTCATAATTTATATTTTTGAAGTCTCTAAATGAAATCATATTATGACCTGCATTAATCGAGATTTCATATGTTATATAAATCAAATCATGATTTGAAAAGCCTGGGGCGGATAGTAGATTATAAAATACTAATTTTTCAGTATCCCCTACAAAGAACACATCCAAAAGTATCGCTATTTCTTTGGTAAAATGTGTTGGTGTCCGTCTATTTACAGGCAATACATTTAATTTACTTAAATTAAAAACTAACTTTGAAAAAGTAATAGAATTAATCAAATCACAATTAAGATCTCCACATAAAATAATATTGGATGCAGAACATGAAATTTCCTCTAAAATGCTTATTATAGGGGTAATATCAACGTTCTTATTTGACCTGTACATAACCCCAAGAAGTAATTGTTCAAAACCACAAAACAACTTCAAAAACAAGTACTCAGACGTGCTCTCATTTTTACATTTACACACTATTTCATAATGAATATCACTGCGCAAATAAATACCCACACCCCCCCCCCCCACGACCAATTCTATCGGCACGAACTAGCTTGTATCCTTCAACCCTTAATGCACTGTTTGGAATTTCTGGGGAAAACCATGACTCTGAAACGCAAATAATATCAATCTTGGAATTTATAAACAACAGACGAAATTCATCCAATTTAGGGACAAGACTCTGTGCGTTTATATGGCAAACATGTAAGCCATTTTTCTGTGAAAAATTGTAGCTTTTAAATATAAAATTAGCTTTGGAAAATTCCCAGGCTGTGTAGTGCTAATCTGACATTGTGAATTCGGTCATTAAAAAATCAAAATTCCAATTCCAAAATGTAATGAAATAAGGGTGTGTAGTGCTAACTTGACATTGTGAATTCAGCCATTAAAAAGGCAAAATTCCAAAATGTAATAATGCAATTAATTTTAGCTTTTAAACTAAGATTAGTTGTGGAAAGAAAAATATTCCAAATTTTTTTTTTAATTAGCTTCAAAAAATACCCAGAGTGTGAAGTGCTAAATTGACATTGTGAATTCAGTCATTAAAAAAGCAGAATTCCAAAATGCAGTTAATTGTATCTTTTTAATCTAAAATTAGTTGTGGATGGAAAAAAATTCCAAAATTTTTTTTAATAAGCTTTGGAAAATTCCCAGGGTGTGTAGTGGTAACTTGACATTGTGAATTCAGCCATTAAAAAAGCAAAATTTCAAAATGTAATGAGGCAATTAATTGTAGCTTTTTAATCCAAAATTAGTTGTGGAAAGAAAAAAATTCCAAAATTTTTTTTTAATTAGCTTTGGAAAATTCCCAGGGTGCGTAGTGCTAATTTGACATTGTGAATTCAGCGATTAAACAAGCTGAATTCCAAAATGTAATGATGCAATTTATTGTAGCTTTTTAATCTTAAATTATTTGTGGAAAGAAAAAAATTCCAAAATTTTTTTTAATTAGCTTTGGAAAATTCTCAGGGTGTGTAGTGCTAACTTGACAGTGTAAATTCAGCCATTAAAAACAAAATTCAAAATTGTAATGATGCAATAATTTGTAGCTTTTTAATATAAAATTAGCTGTGGAAAGAAAAAATATCCAACAATTTTTTTTAATTAGCTTTGGAAAATTCCCAGGGTGTGCAGTGTTAACTTGACATTGTGAATTCAGCCACTAGAAAAGCAATTTTTTTTTTTAATTAGCCTTGGAGAATTCCCAGGCTGTGTAGTGCTGATTTGACATTGTGAATTCAGCCATTAAAAAATCGAAATCAAAATTCCAAAATGTAATGAAATAAGGGTGTGTAGTGCTAACTTGACAATGTGAATTCAGCCATTATAAAAGCAAAATTCCAAAATGTAATGATGGAATTAATTGTAGCCTTTTAATACAAAATTAGATGTGGAAAGAAAAAAATTCTGAATAACTTGACATTGTGAATTCAGCCATTAAGAAAGCAAAATTCCAAAATGTAATGATTCAATTAATTGTAGCTTTTTCATCTTAAATTAGTTGTGGAAAAAAAATTTTTTTTTTAATTAGCTTCAAAAAATACCCAGAGTGTGTAGTGCTAAATTGACATTGTGAATTCAGTCATTAAAAAAGCAGAATTCCAAAATGCAGTTAATTGTATCTTTTCAATCTAAAATTAGATGTGGATAGAAAAAAATTCCAAAATATTTTTTAATTAGTTTTGGAAAATTCCCAGTGTGTAGTGCTAACTTGGCATTGTGAATTCAGCCATTAAAAAAGCAAAATTCCAAAATGTAATAATGCAATTAATTGTAGCTTTTTAATCCAAAATTAGTTGTGGAAAGAAAAAAATTCCAAAAAAATTTCTTTGGAAAAATCCCAGGGTGCGTAGTGCTAATTTGACATTGTGAATTCAGCCATTAAACAAGCAAAATTCCAAAATGTAATGATGCAATTTATTGTAGCTTTTTAATCTAAAATAATTTGTGGAAAGAAAAAAATTCCAAAAAATTTTTTGTAATTAGCTTTGGAAAATTCCCAGGGTGCGTAGTGCTAAATTGACATTGTGAATTCAGCCATTAAACAAGCTGAATTCCAAAATCTAATGATGCAATTAATTCTAGCTTTTTAATCTTAAATAAGTTGTGGAAAGAAAAAAATTCCAAAAATTTTTTTTAATTACCTTTTGGAAATACTAAGGGTGTGTAGTGCTAACTTGACATTGTGAATTCAGCCATTAAGAAAGCAAAACTCCAAAATGTAATGATTCAATTAATTGTAGCTTTTTAATCCTAAATTAGTTGTGGAAAGAAAATAATTCCAATTTTTTTTTTAATTAGCTTCAAAAAATACACAGAGTGTGTAGTGCTAAATTGACATTGTGAATTCAGTCATTAAAAAAGCAGAATTCCAAAATGCAGTTAATTATATCTTTTTAATCGAAAATTAGTTGTGGATATAAAAAAAATTCCAAAATTTTTTTTAATTAGCTTTGGAAAATTCTCAGGGTGTGTAGTGCTAACTTGACAGTGTAAATTCAGCCATTAAAAACAAAATTCAAAATTGTAATGATGCAATAATTTGTAGCTTTTTAATATAAAATTAGCTGTGGAAAGAAAAAAATTCCAAATTTTTTTTTAATTAGCTTTCGAAAATTCCCAGGCTGTGTAGTGCTAATCTGACATTGTGAATTCGGCCATTAAAAACAAAATTCAAAATTGTAATGATGCAATAATTTGTAGCTTTTTAATATAAAATTAGCTGTGGAAAGAAAAAAATTCCAAATTTTTTTTTAATTAGCTTTCGAAAATTCCCAGGGTGCGTAGTGCTAATTTGACATTGTGAATTCAGCGATTAAACAGCTGAATTCCAAAATGTAATGATGCAATTTATTGTAGCTTTTTAATCTAAAATTATTTGTGGAAAGAAAAAAATTCCAAAATTTTTTTTAATTAGCTTTGGAAAATTCTCAGGGTGTGTAGTGCTAACTTGACAGTGTAAATTCAGCCATTAAAAACAAAATTCAAAATTGTAATGATGCAATAATTTGTAGCTTTTTAATATAAAATTAGCTGTGGAAAGAAAAAAATTCCAAATTTTTTTTTAATTAGCTTTCGAAAATTCCCAGGCTGTGTAGTGCTAATCTGACATTGTGAATTCGGCCATTAAAAAATCAAAATTCCAATTCCAAAATGTAATGAAATAAGGGTGTGTAGTGCTAACTTGACATTGTGAATTCAGCCATTAAAAAAGCAAAATTTCAAAATGTAATGAGGCAATTAATTGTAGCTTTTTAATCCAAAATTAGTTGTGGAAAGAAAAAAATTCCAACATTTTTTTTTAATTAGCTTTGGAAAATTCCCAGGGTGTGTAGTGCTAACTTGACAGTGTAAATTCAGCCATTAAAAACAAAATTCCAAAATGTAATGATGCAATTAATTGTAGCTTTTTAATATAAAATTAGATGTGGAAAGAAAAAATATCCAACAATTTTTTTTAATTAGCTTTGGAAAATTCCCAGGGTGTGCAGTGTTAACTTGACATTGTGAATTCAGCCACTAGAAAAGCAATTTTTTTTTTTAATTAGCCTTGGAGAATTCCCAGGCTGTGTAGTGCTAATTTGACATTGTGAATTCAGCCATTAAAAAATCGAAATCAAAATTCCAAAATGTAATGAAATAAGGGTGTGTAGTGCTAACTTGACAATGTGAATTCAGCCATTATAAAAGCAAAATTCCAAAATGTAATGATGGAATTAATTGTAGCCTTTTAATACAAAATTAGATGTGGAAAGAAAAAAAATTCTGAATAACTTGACATTGTGAATTCAGCCATTAAGAAAGCAAAATTCCAAAATGTAATGATTCAATTAATTGTAGCTTTTTAATCTTAAATTAGTTGTGGAAAAAATTTTTTTTTTCTAATTAGCTTCAAAAAATACCCAGAGTGTGTAGTGCTAAATTGACATTGTGAATTCAGTCATTAAAAAAGCAGAATTCCAAAATGCAGTTAATTGTATCTTTTCAATCTAAAATTAGATGTGGATAGAAAAAAATTCCAAAATATTTTTTAATTAGTTTTGGAAAATTCCCAGTGTGTAGTGCTAACTTGGCATTGTGAATTCAGCCATTAAAAAAGCAAAATTCCAAAATGTAATAATGCAATTAATTGTAGCTTTTTAATCCAAAATTAGTTGTGGAAAGAAAAAAATTCCAAAAAAATTTCTTTGGAAAAATCCCAGGGTGCGTAGTGCTAATTTGACATTGTGAATTCAGCCATTAAACAAGCAAAATTCCAAATGTAATGATGCAATTTATTGTTGCTTTTTAATCTAAAATTATTTGTGGAAAGAAAAAAATTCCAAAATTTTTTTTAATTAGCTTTGAAAAATTCCCAGGGTGTGTAGTGCTAACTTGACAGTGTAAATTCAGCCATTAAAAACAAAATTCCAAAATGTAATGATGCAATTAATTGTAGCTTTTTAATCCAAAATTAATTGTGGAAAGAAAAAAATTCCAAAAAATGTTTTGTAATTAGCTTTGGAAAATTCCCAGGGTGCGTAGTGCTAAATTGACATTGTGAATTCAGCCATTAAACAAGCTGAATTCCAAAATCTAATGATGCAATTAATTCTAGCTTTTTAATCTTAAATTAGTTGTGGAAAAAAAATTTTTTTTTTAATTAGCTTCAAAAAATACCCAGAGTGTGTAGTGCTAAATTGACATTGTGAATTCAGTCATTAAAAAAGCAGAATTCCAAAATGCAGTTAATTGTATCTTTTCAATCTAAAATTAGATGTGGAAAGAAAAAATTCCAAAATTTTTTTTAATTAGCTTTGGAAAATTCCCAGGGTGTGTAGTGCTAACTTGACAGTGTAAATTCAGCCATTAAAAACAAAATTCAAAATTGTAATGATGCAATTAATTGTAGCTTTTAAATATAAAATTAGCTTTGGAAAATTCCCAGGCTGTGTAGTGCTAATCTGACATTGTGAATTCGGTCATTAAAAAATCAAAATTCCAATTCCAAAATGTAATGAAATAAGGGTGTGTAGTGCTAACTTGACATTGTGTATTCAGCCATTAAAAAAGCAAAATTCCAAAATGTAATAATGCAATTAATTTTAGCTTTTAAACTAAGATTAGTTGTGGAAAGAAAAAAATTCCATTTTTTTTTTTAATTAGCTTCAAAAAATACCCAGAGTGTGTAGTGCTAAATTGACATTGTGAATTCAGTCATTAAAAAAGCAGAATTCCAAAATGCAGTTAATTGTATCTTTTTAATCTAAAATTAGTTGTGGATGGAAAAAAATTCCAAAATTTTTTTTAATAAGCTTTGGAAAATTCCCAGGGTGTGTAGTGGTAACTTGACATTGTGAATTCAGCCATTAAAAAAGCAAAATTTCAAAATGTAATGAGGCAATTAATTGTAGCTTTTTAATCCAAAATTAGTTGTGGAAAGAAAAAAATTCCAAAATTTTTTTTTAATTAGCTTTGGAAAATTCCCAGGGTGCGTAGTGCTAATTTGACATTGTGAATTCAGCGATTAAACAAGCTGAATTCCAAAATGTAATGATGCAATTTATTGTAGCTTTTTAATCTAAAATTATTTGTGGAAAGAAAAAAATTCCAAAATTTTTTTTAATTAGCTTTGGAAAATTCTCAGGGTGTGTAGTGCTAACTTGACAGTGTAAATTCAGCCATTAAAAACAAAATTCAAAATTGTAATGATGCAATAATTTGTAGCTTTTTAATATAAAATTAGCTGTGGAAAGAAAAAAATTCCAAATTTTTTTTTAATTAGCTTTCGAAAATTCCCAGGCTGTGTAGTGCTAATCTGACATTGTGAATTCGGCCATTAAAAAATCAAAATTCCAATTCCAAAATGTAATGAAATAAGGGTGTGTAGTGCTAACTTGACATTGTGAATTCAGCCATTAAAAAAGCAAAATTTCAAAATGTAATGAGGCAGTTAATTGTAGCTTTTTAATCCAAAATTAGTTGTGGAAAGAAAAAAATTCCAACATTTTTTTTTAATTAGCTTTGGAAAATTCCCAGGGTGTGTAGTGCTAACTTGACAGTGTAAATTCAGCCATTAAAAACAAAATTCCAAAATGTAATGATGCAATTAATTGTAGCTTTTTAATATAAAATTAGATGTGGAAAGAAAAAATATCCAACAATTTTTTTCAATTAGCTTTGGAAAATTCCCAGGGTGAGCAGTGTTAACTTGACATTGTGAATTCAGCCACTAGAAAAGCAATTTTTTTTTTAATTAGCCTTGGAGAATTCCCAGGCTGTGTAGTGCTAATTTGACATTGTGAATTCAGCCATTAAAAAATCGAAATCAAAATTCCAAAATGTAATGAAATAAGGGTGTGAAGTGCTAACTTGACAATGTGAATTCAGCCATTATAAAAGCAAAATTCCAAAATGTAATGATGGAATTAATTGTAGCCTTTTAATACAAAATTAGATGTGGAAAGAAAAAAAATTCTGAATAACTTGACATTGTGAATTCAGCCATTAAGAAAGCAAAATTCCAAAATGTAATGATTCAATTAATTGTAGCTTTTTAATCTTAAATTAGTTGTGGAAAAAATTTTTTTTTTTAATTAGCTTCAAAAAATACCCAGAGTGTGTAGTGCTAAATTGACATTGTGAATTCAGTCATTAAAAAAGCAGAATTCCAAAATGCAGTTAATTGTATCTTTTCAATCTAAAATTAGATGTGGATAGAAAAAAATTCCAAAATATTTTTTAATTAGTTTTGGAAAATTCCCAGTGTGTAGTGCTAACTTGGCATTGTGAATTCAGCCATTAAAAAAGCAAAATTCCAAAATGTAATAATGCAATTAATTGTAGCTTTTTAATCCACAATTAGTTGTGGAAAGAAAAAAATTCCAAAAAAATTTCTTTGGAAAAATCCCAGGGTGCGTAGTGCTAATTTGACATTGTGAATTCAGCCATTAAACAAGCAAAATTCCAAAATGTAATGATGCAATTTATTGAAGCTTTTTAATCTAAAATTATTTGTGGAAAGAAAAAAATTCCAAAATTTTTTTTAATTAGCTTTCGAAAATTCCCAGGCTGTGTAGTGCTAATCTGACATTGTGAATTCGGCCATTAAAAAATCAAAATTCCGATTCCAAAATGTAATGAAATAAGGGTGTGTAGTGCTAACTTGACATTGTGAATTCAGCCATTAAAAAAGCAAAATTTCAAAATGTAATGAGGCAATTAATTGTAGCTTTTTAATCCAAAATTAGTTGTGGAAAGAAAAAAATTCCAACATTTTTTTTTAATTAGCTTTGGAAAATTCCCAGGGTGTGTAGTGCTAACTTGACAGTGTAAATTCAGCCATTAAAAACAAAATTCCAAAATGTAATGATGCAATTAATTGTAGCTTTTTAATATAAAATTAGATGTGGAAAGAAAAAATATCCAACAATTTTTTTTAATTAGCTTTGGAAAATTCCCAGGGTGTGCAGTGTTAACTTGACATTGTGAATTCAGCCACTAGAAAAGCAATTTTTTTTTTAATTAGCCTTGGAGAATTCCCAGGCTGTGTAGTGCTAATTTGACATTGTGAATTCAGCCATTAAAAAATCGAAATCAAAATTCCAAAATGTAATGAAATAAGGGTGTGTAGTGCTAACTTGACAATGTGAATTCAGCCATTATAAAAGCAAAATTCCAAAATGTAATGATGGAATTAATTGTAGCCTTTTAATACAAAATTAGATGTGGAAAGAAAAAAAATTCTGAATAACTTGACATTGTGAATTCAGCCATTAAGAAAGCAAAATTCCAAAATGTAATGATTCAATTAATTGTAGCTTTTTAATCTTAAATTAGTTGTGGAAAAAAATTTTTTTTTTTAATTAGCTTCAAAAAATACCCAGAGTGTGTAGTGCTAAATTGACATTGTGAATTCAGTCATTAAAAAAGCAGAATACCAAAATGCAGTTAATTGTATCTTTTCAATCTAAAATTAGATGTGGATAGAAAAAAATTCCAAAATATTTTTTAATTAGTTTTGGAAAATTCCCAGTGTGTAGTGCTAAATTGGCATTGTGAATTCAGCCATTAAAAAAGCAAAATTCCAAAATGTAATAATGCAATTAATTGTAGCTTTTTAATCCAAAATAAGTTGTGGAAAGAAAAAAATTCCAAAAAAATTTCTTTGGAAAAATCCCAGGGTGCGTAGTGCTAATTTGACATTGTGAATTCAGCCATTAAACAAGCAAAATTCCAAAATGTAATGATGCAATTTATTGTAGCTTTTTAATCTAAAATTATTTGTGGAAAGAAAAAAATTCCAAAATTTTTTTTAATTAGCTTTGAAAAATTCCCAGGGTGTGTAGTGCTAACTTGACAGTGTAAATTCGGCCATTAAAAACAAAATTCCAAAATGTAATGAGGCAATTAATTGTAGCTTTTTAATCCAAAATTAATTGTGGAAAGAAAAAAATTCCAAAAATTTTTTTGTAATTAGCTTTGGAAAATTCCCAGGGTGCGTAGTGCTAAATTGACATTGTGAATTCAGCCATTAAACAAGCTGAATTCCAAAATCTAATGATGCAATTAATTCTAGCTTTTTAATCTTAAATAAGTTGTGGAAAGAAAAAAATTCCAAAAATTTTTTTTAATTACCTTTTGGAAATACTAAGGGTGTGTAGTGCTAACTTGACATTGTGAATTCAGCCATTAAGAAAGCAAAACTCCAAAATGTAATGATTCAATTAATTGTAGCTTTTTAATCCTAAATTAGTTGTGGAAAGAAAAAAATTCCAATTTTTTTTTTAATTAGCTTCAAAAAATACACAGAGTGTGTAGTGCTAAATTGACATTGTGAATTCAGTCATTAAAAAAGCAGAATTCCAAAATGCAGTTAATTATATCTTTTTAATCGAAAATTAGTTGTGGATAGAAAAAAATTCCAAAATTTTTTTTAATTAGCTTTGGAAAATTCTCAGGGTGTGTAGTGCTAACTTGACAGTGTAAATTCAGCCATTAAAAACAAAATTCAAAATTGTAATGATGCAATAATTTGTAGCTTTTTAATATAAAATTAGCTGTGGAAAGAAAAAAATTCCAAATTTTTTTTTAATTAGCTTTCAAAAATTCCCAGGCTGTGTAGTGCTAATCTGACATTGTGAATTCGGCCATTAAAAACAAAATTCAAAATTGTAATGATGCAATAATTTGTAGCTTTTTAATATAAAATTAGCTGTGGAAAGAAAAAAATTCGAAATTTTTTTTTAATTAGCTTTCGAAAATTCCCAGGGTGCGTAGTGCTAATTTGACATTGTGAATTCAGCGATTAAACAAGCTGAATTCCAAAATGTAATGATGCAATTTATTGTAGCTTTTTAATCTAAAATTATTTGTGGAAAGAAAAAAATTCCAAAATTTTTTTTAATTAGCTTTGGAAAATTCTCAGGGTGTGTAGTGCTAACTTGACAGTGTAAATTCAGCCATTAAAAACAAAATTCAAAATTGTAATGATGCAATAATTTGTAGCTTTTTAATATAAAATTAGCTGTGGAAAGAAAAAAATTCCAAATTTTTTTTTAATTAGCTTTCGAAAATTCCCAGGCTGTGTAGTGCTAATCTGACATTGTGAATTCGGCCATTAAAAAATCAAAATTCCAATTTCAAAATGTAATGAAATAAGGGTGTGTAGTGCTAACTTGACATTGTGAATTCAGCCATTAAAAAAGCAAAATTTCAAAATGTAATGAGGCAATTAATTGTAGCTTTTTAATCCAAAATTAGTTGTGGAAAGAAAAAAATTCCAACATTTTTTTTTAATTAGCTTTGGAAAATTCCCAGGGTGTGTAGTGCTAACTTGACAGTGTAAATTCAGCCATTAAAAACAAAATTCCAAAATGTAATGATGCAATTAATTGTAGCTTTTTAATATAAAATTAGATGTGGAAAGAAAAAATATCCAACAATTTTTTTTAATTAGCTTTGGAAAATTCCCAGGGTGTGCAGTGTTAACTTGACATTGTGAATTCAGCCACTAGAAAAGCAATTTTTTTTTAATTAGCCTTGGAGAATTCCCAGGCTGTGTAGTGCTAATTTGACATTGTGAATTCAGCCATTCAAAAATCGAAATCAAAATTCCAAAATGTAATGAAATAAGGGTGTGTAGTGCTAACTTGACAATGTGAATTCAGCCATTATAAAAGCAAAATTCCAAAATGTAATGATGGAATTAATTGTAGCCTTTTAATACAAAATTAGATGTGGAAAGAAAAAAAATTCTGAATAACTTGACATTGTGAATTCAGCCATTAAGAAAGCAAAATTCCAAAATGTAATGATTCAATTAATTGTAGCTTTTTAATCTTAAATTAGTTGTGGAAAAATTTTTTTTTTTAATTAGCTTCAAAAAATACCCAGAGTGTGTAGTGCTAAATTGACATTGTGAATTCAGTCATTAAAAAAGCAGAATTCCAAAATGCAGTTAATTGTATCTTTTCAATCTAAAATTAGATGTGGATAGAAAAAAATTCCAAAATATTTTTTAATTAGTTTTGGAAAATTCCCAGTGTGTAGTGCTAACTTGGCATTGTGAATTCAGCCATTAAAAAAGCAAAATTCCAAAATGTAATAATGCAATTAATTGTAGCTTTTTAATCCAAAATTAGTTGTGGAAAGAAAAAAATTCCAAAAAAATTTCTTTGGAAAAATCCCAGGGTGCGTAGTGCTAATTTGACATTGTGAATTCAGCCATTAAACAAGCAAAATTCCAAAATGTAATGATGCAATTTATTGTAGCTTTTTAATCTAAAATTATTTGTTTAAAGAAAAAAATTCCAAAATTTTTTTTAATTAGCTTTGAAAAATTCCCAGGGTGTGTAGTGCTAACTTGACAGTGTAAATTCAGCCATTAAAAACAAAATTCCAAAATGTAATGATGCAATTAATTTTAGCTTTTTAATCCAAAATTAATTGTGGAAAGAAATAAATTCCAAAAAATTTTTTGTAATTAGCTTTGGAAAATTCCCAGGGTGCGTAGTGCTAAAGTGACATTGTGAATTCAGCCATTAAACAAGCTGAATTCCAAAATCTAATGATGCAATTAATTCAAGCTTTTTAATCTTAAATAAGTTGTGGAAAGAAAAAAATTCCAAAAATTTTTTTTAATTACCTTTTGGAAATACTAAGGGTGTGTAGTGCTAACTTGACATTGTGAATTCAGCCATTAAGAAAGCAAAACTCCAAAATGTAATGATTCAATTAATTGTAGCTTTTTAATCCTAAATTAGTTGTGGAAAGAAAAAAATTCCAATTTTTTTTTAATTAGCTTCAAAAAATACACAGAGTGTGTAGTGCTAAATTGACATTGTGAATTCAGTCATTAAAAAAGCAGAATTCCAAAATGCAGTTAATTATATCTTTTTAATCGAAAATTAGTTGTGGATAGAAAAAAATTCCAAAATTTTTTTTAATTAGCTTTGGAAAATTCCCAGGGTGTGTAGTGCTAACTTGACATTGTGAATTCTGCCATTAAAAAAGCAAAATTTCAAAATGTAATGAGTCAATTAATTGTAGCTTTTTAATCCAAAATTAGTTGTGGAAAGAAAAAAATTCCAAAATTTTTTTTAAATAGCTTTGGAAAATTCCCAGGGTGCGTAGTGCTAAATTGACATTGTGAATTCAGCCATTAAACAAGCTGAATTCCAAATCTAATGATGCAATTAATTCTAGCTTTTTAATCTTAAATAAGTTGTGGAAAGAAAAAATTCCAAAAATTTTTTTTAATTACCTTTTGGAAATACTAAGGGTGTGTAGTGCTAACTTGACATTGTGAATTCAGCCATTAAGAAAGCAAAATTCCAAATGTAATGATTCAATTATTTGTAGCTTTTTAATCTTAAATTAGTTGTGGAAAGAAAAAAATTCCAAATTTTTTAATTAGCTTCAAAAAATACCCAGAGTGTGTAGTGCTAAATTGACATTGTGAATTCAGTCATTAAAAAAGCAGAATTCCAAAATGCAGTTAATTGTATCTTTTTAATCGAAAATTAGTTGTGGATAGAAAAAAATTCCAAATTTTTTTTTAATTAGCTTTGGAAAATTCCCAGGGTGTGTAGTGCTAACTTGACATTGTGAATTCAGCCATTAAAAAAGCAAAATTTTAAAATGTAATGAGTCAATTAATTGTAGCTTTTTAATCCAAAATTAGTTGCCTAAAGAAAAAAATTCCAAAAATTTTTTTTAATTAGCTTTGGAAAATTCCCAGGGTGTGTAGTGCTAACTTGACATTGTGAATTCAGCCATTAAAAAAGCAAAATTTTAAAATGTAATGAGTCAATTAATTGTAGCTTTTTAATCCAAAATTAGTTGCCTAAAGAAAAAAATTCCAAAAATTTTTTTTAAATAGCTTTGGAAAATTCCCAGGGTGCGTAGTGCTAATTTGACATTGTGAATTCAGCCATTAAACAAGCAAAATTCCAAAATGTAATGATGCAATTTATTGTAGCTTTTTAATCTAAAATTATTTGTGGAAAGAAAAAAATTCCAAAATTTTTTTTAATTAGCTTTGAAAAATTCCCAGGGTGTGTAGTGCTAACTTGACAGTGTAAATTCAGCCATTAAA